>JAVGWX010000009.1:85425349-85812849 GCA_036924085.1 Ariolimax columbianus | reverse complement strand
TAAGTAAATCACAACAAGAACCCGCTAGGGTTAGTTTCAGCTGCTTGGCAGCAGGCATAACAAGTAAAAATATATGTTATGCTATCTCGCACGACATAACGATATCAATGCATGCCAGGCAGACCTATAGATGGAGATAGTTATCCAGTGCATGTATCCACGTTGTGCTTTTGATGTTGCAGAAAACACGTCCTGTAAATGTTATTCAATAATAGTGTCGGTTATTTTCGTTGATCTGCGTTTTTGTAATCATATTTATAATGATGACTTTTAAACTGAATTGGGGATCAAGACGCCGAGCATGAGCTGCAGTGGTCAGCCACCCATAGCTAACTGCTAGCGTCAGGGCCAGCGAACCAGAGCTGCCAAGACCCTTCTACACCTCCACGCGGTAATCCTGGATAACAGGCTGCAGCAGGGCAGACTGGCTAAGTAGAAGGGATCGAAGAGGGAATGCTAACCCGGTACTCAAAAAATGCTTGCTGAAATCGGATGTGTTGAACCGAAAGGTGCAAATATCGCAGTCAAGCTGTAAACTACGACACAACGCATTGCGTTATCTGGACTACATTCTGCTACTTAAACCCTTTCAGGGTTTGGTAGCGGGAGATTGAGATTTAACGAAGCCAAGCCAAGCCAAGCCAAGCTGAATTGTATATTTCACAGCTGCAAAATATAAACGCAATAAAATATACAACAGTTTATGGTTGATAGGTTCACGTTATTGGCATTGCGTAGCAAGTTTAAACTAGTTATTTTTGCGATGGTTTAACCCCTCTAAGGTAGAATACTTTCCAACTTATTGATCTTCACCATGCTATTCACACAGTGCAGGCCAAAAGCAAACTTGTTTGTGGAGTAGCCACTAGGTTTTAAATAAAGTTTAAGAAGCATTATCTCATAAAAAAGATACAGGGATGTCACGGTGCATCTCTTGTTTTCTTAGGAATTAGAGGAAGGCAATGACAAAGAGGAAGAAGAAGACAGCGCCAAAGACGAAAAGAAAAACAAGAAACAAATAGGAAGAGGATGAAAAACGAGATGAGGAAGATAATAGAAGAAGAAGAAGGCGAGCAAGAAGAAAGGAGAAGATCAAAAATGGGAGGAAGACGAAGAGGAAAGAAGAGAAAGAAGAAGAGGCAATAAAAGAAGAGGAAAGGAGAAGAGAAAGAGAAGAGGAAAGAAGAGGAAAGAAGAATGAGACATGGCAAGAAGAGGAAAGAACAAGAATAAGCAGAGGAAGGAAGAAAAATAAGAAGAGAAAGGAAGAAAAATAAAAAGAAGAAGAAGAGGAAAAAAGAAGCATAAGAAGACGAATTGGAAAGAAGAAGAGAAAAGAAGCAAAATAAGCTAGCAAGGGGTTTTGATGAAACATTCCGTGCTGCCTGCCTCAACCTACTTATTAAACATATGTTGTTTTGATGAAACATTCCGTGCTGCCTGCCTCAAGCTACTTATTAAACATATGTTGTTTTGATGAAACATTCCGTGCTGCCTGCCTCAACCTACTTATCAAACATATGTTGTTTTGATGAAACATTCCGTGCTGCCTGCCTCAAGCTACTTATCAAACATATGTTGTTTTGATGAAACATTCCGTGCTGCCTGCCTCAAGCTACTTATCAAACATATGTTGTTTTGATGAAACATTCCGTGCTGCCTGCCTCAAGCTACTTATTAAACATATGTTGTTTTGATGAAACATTCCGTGCTGCCTGCCTCAACCTACTTATTAAACATATGTTGTTTTGATGAAACATTCCGTGCTGCCTGCCTCAAGCTACTTATCAAACATATGTTGTTTTGATGAAACATTCCGTGCTGCCTGCCTCAAGCTACTTATTAAACATATGTTGTTTTGATGAAACATTCCGTGCTGCCTGCCTCAAGCTACTTATTAAACATATGTTGTTTTGATGAAACATTCCGTGCTGCCTGCCTCAACCTACTTATCAAACATATGTTGTTTTGATGAAACATTCCGTGCTGCCTGCCTCAAGCTACTTATCAAACATATGTTGTTTTGATGAAACATTCCGTGCTGCCTGCCTCAACCTACTTATTAAACATATGTTGTTTTGATGAAACATTCCGTGCTGCCTGCCTCAACCTACTTATTAAACATATGTTGTTTTGATGAAACATTCCGTGCTGCCTGCCTCAACCTACTTATTAAACATATGTTGTTTTGATGAAACATTCCGTGCTGCCTGCCTCAACCTACTTATTAAACATATGTTGTTTTGATGAAACATTCCGTGCTGCCTGCCTCAAGCTACTTATCAAACATATGTTGTTTTGATGAAACATTCCGTGCTGCCCGCCTCAAGCTACTTATCAAACATATGTTGTTTTGATGAAACATTCCGTGCTGCCTGCCTCAAGCTACTTATCAAACATATGTTGTTTTGATAAATCATTCCGTTCTGCCTGCCTGAAGCTACTTATCAAACATATTTGGAACACAAGTACCGGAACTCTCGAGTCATTAAATAACTCTTGACGCGACTGAATGAGGCTGGTGTGTAGAACATGGACAGTTAATGACAGGAATTCAACCAGAGCAGGTGGATCAATGCCTACTTAACTCATTTCCCACCGTACACCTGCACTCAATTTTGTTTGATCGGCAGGCATGGTTGTTTCAACTAGAAATTCAAGCGGTTGCACCATTCAACTCTAAACCCTAGTCTGGGTCACATCATAATCTCAGCTCTAAACCCTTTCGTGGACCACATTAGTATCCTAGTCCTAAACCTTTCCGTGGACCACATCAGTATCCCATCCCTAAGCCCTACATTGGACCACATCAGTATCTCAGTCCTAAACTCTTCCGTGGACCACATCAGTATGTAAGTCCTAAACCCTTCCGTGGACCACATCAGTATGTCAGTCCTAAACTCTTAGGTGGACCACATCACAATCTCATCCCTTAACCCTTCCGTGGACCACATCACTATCTCATCTCTAAACCCTCCCATGAACTACATCACTATCTCATAACCCTCTCTCGTGGACCACATCACTATCTCATTACCCTCTCTCGTGGATCACATCACTATCTCATAACCCTCTCTCGTAGACCACATCACTATCTCATAACCCTCTCTCGTGGACCACATCACTATCTCATTACCCTCTCTCGTAGACCACATCACTATCTCATAACCCTCTCTCGTAGACTCCGGCAATGCAGATAAACGACATAATCATAGTTCTATTTAAACATGTTTTCGTAATTTCAAGAAGTGACGGAATCAAAGTGGTCAGAACGCATTTCATCATTTCGATTTGTTAGTGAATTACCTTGTACAGACGTTAAGGAGTCATGTTCGAAACTTACTGACTGGCTGTGCAATATTTTTTCAATCAATCAACTAATCAATCAATCAATAAATCATTCAACCACAACTTTTTAATCTCGCGGTTTTCAACAAAAACATGGTATGTCATCAAACTTTGACCAATAAATGTTAAAATGTGCGTGGCTCAGTTTCTGCAGGCTGCACTAGCTTGCCCTGTGCGCCACCAACCTTAGTCGCCTATTAGGACATGCCTGGCGAATTACGGTGTTACTATTTTTACTCCCCTTTCGAGCCATGGTAACACTGTCCACTTGATCTCATAAAAAAGGGCTCTTTGCGTTCAAGAGCGCTTAAAAGGCGAGGTGGTTGGAGCCCTTGCCACTCATAGTAAAGGTAACGAGATCGTTCCCCGTAAGTGACAAACTCGTCTATATAGTTGTAAATTGGTACATGTCAGGATAGGAAACCATTGGTACACGCCAGAACAAACAGGAAACAATTAGTACATGCCAGAACAACAGGAAACAATTGGTACATGCCATAACAAACAGGAAACATTTGGTACACGCCAGGACAAACAGGAAACAATTGGTACACGCCAGAACAAACAGGAAACAATTGGTACACGCCAGAACAAACAGGAAAAACTTGGTACACACCAGGACAAACAGAAAATAATTGGTACACGCCAGGACAAACAGGAAACAATTGATACACGCCATGACAAACATGAAACAATCGGTACACGTCAGGACAAACAGGAAACAATTGGTACACGCCAGGACAAACAGGAAACCACTGGTATATTTGACAGTTTTAATTCTAGTGTTACCCGTCAGTTTCCATTCTGGTTTTGTCCGCCAAATAAAAACTGGCGTGTAAAACCATATTGAAAGTTGGCAGAACTCAGAATGTATTCATTACAGATTGCAGATCACTAGTGTAAGCAATATGTAACTCCAGATATGAACAAATGCTGCAGGAAATCAGATCAGAGGTACAAAAAAATATAAAAATAACCTTTACCGTTGCTCTGCATTGGCTACCCTCCCATTGTGGAATCACAGGGAATGAGAGAACTAATGACCTGTCTAAAACATGCAGTGTCTTACCGAGAGGCAAAAACTATCATCAACAGTCAGTACAACTCAAAATGGAGAAATTGATATGGATTTGAGCAATAGACCAGAGAGAATCCACCAGCTCCACAGACACAAATAAACTACCAGCTCCAGACATCAACAAACCACCAGCTCCATAGACACCAAAAAACCACCAGCTCCACAGACACCAACAAACCACCAGCTCCACAGACACCAACAAACCACCAGCTCCACCGACACCAACAAACCACCAGCTCCACAGACACCAACAAACCACCACCTCCACAGACACCAACAAACCACCAGCTCCACAGACACCAACAATCTACGAGCTCCACAGACACCAACAAACCACCAGCCCCCAGACACCAACAATCCACCAGCTCCACAGATACCAACAATCCACCAGCCCCCAGACACCAACAATCCACCAGCTCCCCAGACACCAACAAACCACCAGCCCCCAGACACCAACATTTCCCCAGCTCCACAGACACCAACAAACCATCATCTTTCGCATGAGAAAAGGCCATTGCATATAATTGGGTCACTGACATTGGCTCAAGATATCACACACAAGTGACTGCCCATCTTGTCAGAGTCCAGACCCCTGAACACATCCTACAGGACTCCCCAATATACAGAGACCTACAAAGCCAAAACTGACCAGACGGAACCGAGAGGACGCAGAAGCTGTGAGGCTGACAATTTGGTCTGGAGAAGACTATGGACTTCGCCCTAGAAACTGGACTACAGATCTAGCATGACCAAAGAGCCTGAGCGCAGATAAAGCAAACGGAAGTATGCGGGTAAAACCAGAATTTAAACTGTGGGTAAATACAGAATTTAAACTGTGGGTAAAACCACAAGTGCATGAAACCCGTCCAACCCTTATTATATTTCGTTTTGTTGCTAATCACTAAAATATGCCATCATGTATTATGACGATCTGTCCTTGACATTGATAAATGGCCGGGCGATTAGCTTTATCATAGATATATTTTCTAAACTGTAAAGACAGTGCTGGAAAGCCCATGGAGCGTTCAAATGAAATAAAGTAGTGCACGAACATAATGGGTATAGAATGTGCTGTAAAGTTTCTCATATTTGCACGAGGAAGCTTAATTCACAACCGTCTTAGACAACTTGAGAAACTGCACATCTACAAATAGTAGAAGCATAGACATACGCCCCTAGGTCAATATTTGAAACCTGCAAACTTGCGTAACTTCTCTTGCAGGTACTATTATTTGTTTAGTTCGTGGACGTTTTTTGCTAAGTTATGGGCGCGAGAAGCAGAGTCGGCAAACCCACTTACTTCTGACGGGAAAGGTACAAGGTTCAGACCTCGGTATCGATGCGTTCTGGTCTACCAAGCTGTAATTGGGTAGATGGCTCATTGAAGGCAAGGCAGCAAGAACGTTCACTCCAACCTACACAAAAAGTTAAATCTAGTACAATGAACACTTCATCCCAGACAGCAGTGACTGCTATAGAACCGCTTTTGATTATGTACATGTAATAATGCTAATGTGTATGTGTACAGAGAGACATGCATTAACAAACAGACAGGCAGTCATGTACGCCGTCCCTGAAACAGAAACAAACAAAAATGGGCAAAGATTCAAAAACGCATCTCCCCTTCACTTAATGAGTGCATGGCTCTCGAATACATTGTCATTACGTGTAATAAGTTTATGATTCTCGTAAATGGTGTCATTACGTATAATTAGGTTATTATTCTCGCAAATGGTGTCATTACGTATAATTAGTTATGATTATTGTTAATGGTGTCATTACGTGTAATAAGTTTATGATTCTCGTAAAAGTTGTTATTACGTGTAATTAGTTTATGATTCTCGTAAATGGTATCATTACGTGTAATTAGTTTATGACTATCGTAAATGGTGTCATTAAGTATAACATTTGTAGCAGCTTACTGTAAGTCAAGGTATTCAATGTTATAGCGCTCAGCTTATATGGCGGTGTTCAACTGTATTCTCGTTTATTTTGTTCGGGAAGTTTCCCTGAGTATAATGTGCTTTCTCGTGTATTCCCCGGTCATTGTTCAACAAAAGACATGAGTATTTTAAGGAGAAAAATGAGAACTGTATCTCCATTTTACTTTCATTATCGTCTGCTTAATTAGTACAAAGAGTGGTTGCAAGGTATGTGAGCAAGTCTGTCCATTTGTTCATATCCTCTGGTTGATCAGCCCTAACACTGGCTGTAAGGTTAAGCATGTCTCTCCATTTGTTCATATCCTCTGGTTGATCAGCCCTAACACTGGCTGTAAGGTTAAGCATGTCTCTCCATTTGTTCATATCCTCTGGTTGATCAGCCCTAACACTGGCTGTAAGGTTAAGCATGTCTCTCCATTTGTTCATATCCTCTGGTTGATCAGCCCTAACACTGGCTGTAAGGTTAAACATGTCTCTCCATTAGTTCCTATCCCCATTTTACTTTTGATCTAACTATTAAGGGTCTTGATGAACTTTTTACACCTGACCCTGGCTGACATAGGCTGATCAGTATAGTTTGCTATCAGGACGTTAGTTTGCTCTTCCGTATTGAAGTGTACGTCGGGTAGATCCAATATGGAACATTATTACAGAATGGGCGAGAACAATATTAGATTGATAAGAAAGGAAAGGGACCTAGGGGTTATAATAGATCATACATATCATAATATGAGTGAGCGAATACAGATAGCAGTGAAAAAGGCAAAAATGCAATGTTAGATCTGAAAAACATATGAAACGTAGGAGCAAGGAAGTGATAGTCAAACTGTATAAAGCACTAGTTAGATCTAGATTGGAGTACTGTATACAGGCGTGGAGTTCTTATCGTAGAAAGAATCTAAGGATATATGAGGAAAGACTAAGAAAAACCGACCTACAGTGTCTACAAAAGAGAAGAATTCAAGGTGAATAATACAGGTCTATAAGATAATCAACACAAAGGGTAAAATAGTAAGCTCATCACTACGATGATCCCAGGGACGATGCCCATTTTGTGTGTCAGACTGATTGCTGTAACACAGTCTGTTTCCATGTTTGTTTGCATTGCTGGTGTCTTTTTAGTCTTCTTAGATATTTGGTCAGTAACTGACAAAGCGGTTAGCGACTTGCAAAGGGGTCAGCCACTTGCAACGGGGTCAGTGGCACGCAAAGGGGTCATTGACTGGCAAAGGGGTCAGTAACTGGCAAAGGGGTCATTGACTGGCAAAGGGGTCAGTGACTGGCAAAGTGGTCAGAGACTTTCTTAGGGGTCAGTGACTGACAAAGGAGTAAGCGACTGGCAAAGGGTCACTGGCCATAAAACCTGATGACAATACCGGCAGCAGCAAACTCCTACCACTTCACTCGGTCTGCAGCCATTCTTCATTCGGTGTTCAGCTCTGAATCATGAGTTCAATTTCTGCGTCTACGGTTCTATGTCACGTTGACTTAGATCGGCCTTTGATTCACCATCTTTCTGGGCTCCACATCATTGAGGTTCTGGTGACATACTCTCTTCCTAGAACATACCTGATCCAATTCCAGCGTCGGCCTGTTACTATGATGTGAACGTTTTGTTGATTGCTTCGACAAGAAACTCTCGTTTGGGGACAATGTATGTCAAGAAAGTTCCCTGAATTCGTCTTGAACAGCTTGTGGAAAAACGACAGTTTGGACATTTCTAGTTCTCTTACTCTCTAACACTCCGCACCATACATACGCCCAGCATGTACGAGACTCTCTCTCTCTCTCTCTCTCTCTCTCCCTCTCTCTCTTTTGTATGCTCAGTTTAGTTTTTGTGCTGTGCTTCAAAATGCTCCTACCTTGAAACTTAGAGGTATTTCATTAGAACCGAATGCGCATCCCAATTTCCACCCACAGCTAGGACAGCATTTGGGGGCACATGATATTTATACCAAGTTCTTGCACGTGACGACCTTGACCTAGCACGTGTTTGAGTAACCAACCAACTGAACAGAAAGTGTGCGGAGTGCTTGTCAAATATTTGTCCCTGCGACCGTTTCTGCTACATTTCCATGACAACACGATACTGATTATTTATGTGTCCAACATAGGTAACAGCGACCTGTAAGTGACGTCCTCAAGCGTGCATTATTTATTGACAACACATGACCTACCATGGCAACGCTAGGCTTACGATGACCTAAAACGCCCTAAGAAACTCAGATCGTGTAGTTTTTCCCGTTAACACGAAAGTCGTGTAATGTTATAAAGAGGCGTATGAAACTGTATGTGCAGTCAAGATGTTAGCTCGAGACATAGCCTATACTGTACGGATGACAAATTAACACGTATCATAAAACGTATTGTCAGGTCAAAAAGGTCCCTAACAGACTGCCATCGGCGATGGAGTGTTAGACATTTCATTTTACCAGGTCTCAGATTTGAGAAAAAAATGTGATGGCAAGTTCCCTTCTTCGCAAATTGCCTTCCTTAACTATGTCAGGTACAAATTGATAGTTGGATAAACTGTAACGTGTCAAGACTGGGTAGTGACCCAGAAGTCTTTACAGCGAGGAGCAAGCAATGTAACCACTCTGCTACATAGACTTCAAAACAAACTGTGCTTTAAGTAAATGTCTTACGGTATTTGTATATATATATACATATATATATATATATATGTGTGTATGTTTGTGTGTATGTGTATATTGTGTGTATGTGTGTATGTGTATGTGCATGTGTGTATGTGTATGTTCATGTGTGTATGTGTGTCTATGTGAGTGTGTGTGTTGTATGTGCATGAGAAAGTTTGGCTTATCATGTCATTTATTTACATACAATTCCGCTAAAATACACGACGACACATTCAGCAAATACTTTGTAAGTATGAAACATAGAGAGTGAGTGGTTGGCGTGTGTGTGAAACATAGAGAGTGAGTGGTTGGCGTGTGTGTGAAACATGAGCAGTGAGTGGTTGGCGTGTGTGTGAAACATGAGCAGTGAGTGGTTGGCGTGTGTGTGAAACATGAGCAGTGAGTGGTTGGCGTGTGTGTGAAACATTGAGAGTGAGTGGTTGGCGTGTGTGTGAAACATAGAGAGTGAGTGGTTGGCGTGTGTGTGAAACATAGAGAGTGAGTGGTTGGCGTGTGTGTGAAACATAGAGAGTGAGTGGTTGGCGTGTGTGTGAAACATAGAGAGTGAGTGGTTGACGTGTGTGTGAAACATGAGCAGTGAGTGGTTGGCGTGTGTGTGAAACATAGAGAGTGAATGGTTGGCGTGTGTGTGTGAAACATAGAGAGTGAGTGGTTGACGTGTGTATGAAACATAGAGAGTGAGTGGTTGACGTGTGTGTGTGAAACATAGAGAGTGAATGGTTGGCGTGTGTGTGTGAAACATAGAGAGTGAGTGGTTGGCGTGTGTGTGAAACATAGAGAGTGAGTGGTTGACGTGTGTGTGAAACATGAGCAGTGAGTGGTTGGCGTGTGTGTGAAACATAGAGAGTGAATGGTTGGCGTGTGTGTGTGAAACATAGAGAGTGAGTGGTTGACGTGTGTATGAAACATAGAGAGTGAGTGGTTGACGTGTGTGTGTGAAACATAGAGAGTGAGTGGTTGACGTGTGTATGAAACATAGAGAGTGAGTGGTTGGCGTGTGTGTGAAACATAGAGAGGGAGTGGTTGACGTGTGTATGAAACATAGAGAGTGAGTGGTTGGCGTGTGTGTGTGAAACATGAGCAGTGAGTGGTTGGCGTGTGTGTGAAACATGAGCAGTGAGTGGTTGACGTGTGTGTGAAACATAGAGAGTGAGTGGTTGGCGTGTGTGTGAAACATGAGCAGTGAGTGGTTGACGTGTGTGTGAAACATAGAGAGTGAGTGGTTGACGTGTGTGTGAAACATGAGCAGTGAGTGGTTGGCGTGTGTGTGAAACATAGAGAGTGAGTGGTTGGCGTGTGTGTGAAACATAGAGAGTGAGTGGTTGGCGTGTGTGTGAAACATGAGCAGTGAGTGGTTGGCGTGTGTGTGAAACATAGAGAGTGAGTGGTTGGCGTGCGTGTGAAACATTGAGAGTGAGTGGTTGGCGTGTATGTGAAACATAGAGAATGAGTGGTTGGCGTGTGTGTGAAACATGAGCAGTGAGTGGTTGGCGTGTGTGTGAAACAAAAGCAGTGAGTGGTTGGCGTGTGTGTGAAACAAAAGCAGTGAGTGGTTGGCGTGTGTGTGATACATAGAGAGTGAGTGGTTGGCGTGTGTGTGAAACATAGAGAGTGAGTGGTTGGCGTGTGTGTGAAACATAGAGAGTGAGTGGTTGGCGTGTGTGTGAAACATAGAGAGTGAGTGGTTGGCGTGTGTGTGAAACATGAGCAGTGAATGTTTGAAATGTGTGATGTGTGAACAGCTAAGTGTTTGGATGTAAATATCCTCATCATAACGATAGAGCGCTCGCTGTTCACAGTAATTATATGAGTTTCACTCCAGTCGACCTAGTTGCAAATAGAAATCTGACTTACTATTAGTGACAGACAGACAGCGAGTACGGAAACTGACAACCTCAACTCGCAAACAAGCTGGTATGGGCCTACCTTTATCTTCTTCACATTATATGACGGTCAAATGAACTTCAGAGCCGCTACCGTTCAGTTGAAAAGATGACTCATCTCCAAAGGTCGAGGAGATAAAATGCAATACAATCCTAGATTCATTGCTAATTAGGAATGAGTTTAGAAACAAAATGGAGGAGTGCTAGAAATGTTATGAAGGAAACCAGAATATAATTCATGACGATAACTCCTGAGATGGTACCTCTGGAGAAAAGGGAACACAAAACAAGTGGTAGAGATGTCGTTGAGATAAGATATTATAATAAGGCGAGGCTACGTCTGTGGTGATACACTTAGAAGAGGAGTAAATAAGGCAGCACTGCCAGGTGTATTCTCTCGCCTTTCCTGTTCTTGTTGACTATAGACCGGATAATGAAAACCTCAATCGGAGGGAAAAGAACTGGTATTCAGTGGACGTTTTTGTTACAATTGGAGGATCTGGATTGAGCTGATGGTCTGGTACATTTGTCACACTGTCATAGCCAGATGCAAGAGACACTTGAGAAGGTGAAAGAACAATCAGCCAAACTGGGACTGAATATCAACATGAAGAAAACCAAGTTCCTTAAGCTCAACGCTACAAAGAAAGAAACAATAATGCTGGAGGATGGGGGGGGGGGGGGGGGGTAGTTGGAAGAAGTGGAGACCTTGACCTTTCTTGACAGCACCATTGCCACATCAGACCTAAATGTAAGGACCTGAGTTGGATACGTAAGAATGACATTCCTGACACTAAACAACATATTCAGATCCAGATAAATCAAGATTTACACCACAGTTAGAACATTCAACATCAGTGTCAACTGAGGCTCACCCTGGGGGCAACTTTTCCCCTTCTCTCTCTTCTCACCTCACTCTGTTTCATTTGACTCTGTCCCACAGTCACACTCTTGCACAACTTTCACACGCGCCCTCATGGTGAGGCTCTTCCATTGCACTTTGGTTGGGCTAGCTTCTGAGGGCGCACAAACCTAGCATAGGTACATACAGACGCACGCATTCATCCAAGCACTGGTTTATGCGTCCTGATATCGCCCAATGGACTACGGTCTGGGGTGGAAAAGGGCGCGCCTCCGCCAGTAGAAACTAGTGAGGCAAACATCTAAGCAAAAAACAAAACAAAAAAAAAGCTGCTGTATGAAGCCGAAACCTTGAGACCAACCAAGCCCACACAACAGAGACCACAGTCCTTCGTTAACAGATGTCTACGAATGATAATGGGTATAACGTCGCAGGACATGGTGAGAAATTAACGGCTATAGGAAAGGAACCAACAACAGCCACTGACACAACAGGTTAAGCGAACAGAGTAGGGCTCGACAGGGAAAACGCTACACAAGGCACAATCAAAAATAGCCAGACAGGCTCTTACATGGTATCCTCAAGGGAAGAGAAAGAGAAGTAGACAAAAAAATACACGGAGAAGAACATGTGAGAATGAATTAAGACTAAATAATTACACCTAGGGAGGGGCAAGAAGAATAGCTCAGGACCGGATATGCTGGCCGGATGTGGTCAATGACCTGGGTACCGACATGAGCGACGGGCTTTGATTGGTTGGTTGATGTCGATGGTGGTTCTCATACATTTATGGTCAGCCGGGTCATTTCCGCTTCGCTTAACATGGCCAGACGGTTCCCACAGACAATCCCCAGTATCGTTTATGTGTTCACTATTTCTCTCATGATTTGTATTTATGCGTGTGTCTGTACGTTGTCCCTGATGAAAACCTTTAAGTCGAAACGTCGGTTTCATTTTTCTTTTTGTTCCAACATGTTATCGGGAAAATACTTGCCATTGTTTTTATATGTACATATTCTCATTCGAGACGATGTAGAGAAACGACTCGAAGGAAGTTTTACTCGGACATGCAGACAGTAAGTCAGGTAGACGTGGTGGGGCCAATTAAGGACAAAGATCAGTAGCTGCAGGCAGGGGTTTCGGGGAGTGTTCTGTGTGTGACAGAGATGGCAACATGGCCTCCACCACACTGAGAGCTTGTCGTAAGAGACGACTAGCAAGTGCAGTCTAACCCTTCTGGGTAGAAGACTCTCTAACTCATGGCCATTTACACGGGCCCTCTAAGTGTAGAGTAAACTTTTATGTGTGACAGAAAGATTCTAGATATATCACCCAATATATGACACATGAAGAAGGAATAATATAGTTTAATTCTGCCTCGGACTTCACGAGTAACACATTTAAACCCTCAAATAATCGCTGTTACTTTACCATTCAAATATTATTATGGTATTTCTGGGTCCAAGTAAATTCTCCAGTTGCAGGTCATGCCTGTGACATGTCTACACTAATAGGGTATCCAGCCACCCGTCTCAAACACGTATCAGCAAACTTAGCGATGATAGCGTCTCATAAACACCGAGACTCATTCTTCTTTCTATTGAATGGTGTGCTGTTTGATCTGAGTGCTCATAACATGCATGTCCTTACCACTGTTTACCCTGATTTCCCATACAGGTAGGAATGTATGACAATCCAGATGATTCAACGGTTATCGATTGACTGACTGACTGTAGTTTTATGTATGAGGCAGAATTCTCGGTCCGTAATATGTGAATCAGGACACAATTAGCATACAGGGGGAAGGCAGAACGAATTAATGGATGATTTATGTACACTAAAACAAGGATCTATAGCAGCTCATTTTAGTAGCTACAAATATGTTCATAACTTTAACTTTAATTTCGTCATCTCATCATCTCACCTGACATCATCTCATCATCTCAACATCTCATTCCATCATCTCATCTCATCATCCCATCTCATCTCATCTCATATCATCATCTCATCTCATATTATCATCTAATCTCTTCCTCTCATTTCATCTCATCATCTTATCTCATCATCTCATCCCCTCATCGCATCATCTGGTCTCATCTCTTCTGATCTCATCTTATCATCTCTTTGCAATATCTCATCTTATCATCTTATCTCATCACATCATTTCGTTTGTCCACTTCTGTCGTTAGATTTCACGGAGAGGTGAACTCTACTCTCCAGTGGTATTTGTGTGGAGAGGTGAATGTGATTTATGTGTGGAGAGGTGAACTCTACTTTCCTGTGGTATCTGTGTGGAGAGGTGAATGTGATATATGTGTGGAGAGGTGAACTCGACTTTCCTGTGGTATCTGTGTGGAGAGGTGAATGTGATATATGTGTGGAGAGGTGAACTCGACTTTCCTGTGGTATATGTGTGGAGAGGTGAATGTGATATATGTGTGGAGAGGTGAACTCGACTTTCCTGTGGTATCTGTGTGGAGAGGTGAATGTGGTATATGTTTGGAGAGGTCAACTCCTTTCCTGTGGTATCTGTGTAGAGAGGTGAACTCTACATTCCTGTGGTATCTGTGTGGAGAGGTGAATGTGATATATGTGTGGAGAGGTGAACTCGACTTTCCTGTGGTATCTGTGTGGAGAGGTGAATGTGATATATGTGTGGAGAGGTGAACTCGACTTTCCTGTGGTATCTGTGTGGAGAGGTGAATGTGATATATGTGTGGAGAGGTCAACTCCTTTCCTGTGGTATCTGTGTAGAGAGGTGAACTCTACTTTCCTGTGGTATCTGTGTAGAGAGGTGAACTCTACTTTCCTGTGGTATCTGTGTAGAGAGGTGAACTCTACTTTCCTGTGGTATCTGTGTAGAGAGGTGAACTCTACTTTCCTGTGATATCTGTGTAGAGAGGTGAACTCTACTTTCCTGTGGTGTCTGTGTGGGGAAGAACATTCTTCTCTCGTGTGTTGAAGTGCAACTTTCGAGTGCAGTCTGTGTGGCCGTTATTTTTAAAATCCATATCTCTGTGATTTTTCTTTAACGTCATCATTACATGCTTTTCTTGGTCTTCCTTTTACTCTGACATCGTACTGTCTGGTGGTATAGGTTTGTGTACGGGTAAGTTTATAAACTTCCTTGTCATTTGTCCAAAACATTTCATTCCCATTTTGTCAATACATTCCATACATAAAACTCAAATTATGACCAAAAGTGGAAACCAACAACCAGTGTCTCTAGAAAATAAAATATTGGAGAATATAGAATATAAAATATAGAATATAGAATATAGAAGAGTTTACTTATCTTGGAAGTATGGTATCACTTCAAGGAAGGATGGACGAGGACATTAAATCCTGCTTAAATAAGGCCAGGACTGCCTTTGTCATGAACAAACCTTTTGTATATCCAGTATATATATATATATATATATATATATATATATATATATATATATATATATATCAGGTAAACTAAACTTATGCTATGTAATAGTAGTGTCTTACCGGTACTTCTATACGGTACAAAGTGCTGAAGGATGACAAAGAGATCAAAACCTTTTTGTCATACATGTCTTTGCATAATTATTAGAGTGTTTTGGCCAGACAAAATATTAAATCGCAAACTCTTACAGGGCACAAACCAAAAAGCTATGGATTGCATTATAAGAGAGAGAAGATGGAGACGGCTGGGGCCTGTCATGAAAGTATGCCCATAATAGCAATACTTCGTTGGACACCGGAGGGTAAAATGACGGAAGGTAGACCAAGAACTACTTAGAAACACACTATGGGGAATGAGCCGTGGTGCGCATCTCTGACATTTGGCACTGTGCGAAAGGTTGTTCAAGACACAAAGACATTGGAGGTCCTTGTAGAAGCCTCATGTGCCACATGACATTCAGATAATTAGAGATAGTTTTGTCCTCGGTTTCTGTAGAATTTCTACTGTTCTCAATCTGTTATTTCCAGTATCATCGTGACTTAAACAATATAAATAAGCATACGTCAATGTCCGAGAGGCGTTCAGATAATAATGCATCACATCGTATTATAAACGGAGCTGCTTATTCAAAACACATGACATGTCTACACAATGTGCATGGATATGTCATGTAAAATCTGTATTACTCAACACAATCCCCATAAACTTGTACAGCTTTATGCCAGTGCGAAACACGTGCATGTATTTCTAGTCCGAACCAGATTTTGTCGTGATCATGTTGCCATTTCTTGGCTGCACGAATCACTTCTTCATCATCTACAAACCTTGTCCCACAGAGTGCATCTTTGAGTGGACCGAACAGATGAAAATCATAAGATGACATATCGGAACTAGGGTGGATGGGTAGTACAGTCCAACCTAATTTGGTGATTGCTTCCCGTGTTGCCAGAATTGTGTGAGAGCGCGCATTGTCGGTAAGGAGACGCGGGTCTGCTGGATTCTTGTGCGGCCGAACTCTGCGGATACGTCAATTGAGTTTTTTCAATGTCTTAATGTAAGTTTGCGAATTTATTGTTTCTCCTCTTGACATCACATTCACAAGAATCACACCTTCAATGCCACAAAAGAAAGTGAACATGACCTTTCCAGCTGAAGCAGTTGTCTGGAATTTTTTTATTCGTGGTGATTGCGGGTGATGACACTCCATGGACTATCTTTTTGTCTCAGGTTCAAAATGATGTGCCCAGGTTTTGTTATCTATAACGGTTTTAGCCAAAAAGTTCTCTCCATCAGAATTGAAACGCTCCAACAATTCAGAAGAAAGTGTTTTCCTTTGTAATCGGTGGTCATTTGTGAGACATCGAGTAACTCATCGTGTGCAAACCTTAGAAAATCCGAGAGTTTTTATAATTGCATTTGCACTTCCAATGCGGATTGACAACTGCAACGCCAGTTGTTGAGCAGTGATTCACCTTTGATGAAGAATAATGTCCTGCTCCCAGTAAACATTTCTGCTTTGGTGGCTGTGCCAGGACGTCCACTGCGTGGCCAATCAAGTCACTCCGTATCTACAACTTCATGATTCTTTGATTCTCCGAATCCAGCGACCTACTGTATCAATAATAATACAAGTTTTATAGTCCACAGAAAACTTTCCCAACCGTTTCCTTCTCTGCAACAAGAAATTCTATCACGATTCGTTGCTTATAACGTAAGTTGCTAACATGCTCCATTTCAACGGTTTAGTGCAGTGGTATTATTTGGCCGATTGCCGTGTAATTGTGTTGACACAATTGACACATACCCTATTTAAAGTGGGCAAAATTGCATGCTTCTATTTTCATTATTCGTTGAGAAAAACTATGTCGTGTATTGCTTTCTGAATGTCCCTCTAACGATTGATATATATACAGAGAGAAAACAACAAGTGTACGTGTTCGCATATTTAATGAAACAAAATAACAACAACGTGAAAGATAAGTGGAACTTCAATCACAGTCGAAAAAAAGAGTCAAATAAATATATATATATATATATCCGCATGTATTTGATAGCACAATGATATTCCTGTAGTAAGGGTCGCATTCCGATAACACAATGATATTTCTGTACTAAGGATAGCATTCCGATAACACAATGATATTTCTGTACTAAGGATAGCATTCCGATAACACAATGATATTTCTGTACTAAGAATCGCATTCCCAATCTGTGCAAACAATATACAGGCATAACTGGATCTGTTGGTTGAAGTCAGTAGTGCATGACCTGTATTTGTTGAAGACCTACGCTCCACAGAGTGCTAAAAGGGCTTGATATGAGTCGCGACGAAATTCTAGGATTGCACAAGTACATAAATGTGAAGTGTGACGTTGTGTCACTACTATAAATACGAAACAGACTTTTCGGTAATGACGTCTTCATTCAAGTAAAAACTGGGGAAATTGAAAGAAAAGTAATAAATATAAAATGATTTTCATAAGTCTAGCTACCCCAGAAGTTTAGAAGCCATCGATAAACACACAAGACAAAGTTAAAAGTAAGTTAAATCTTGCAAGTTTATAGGCATACCAACTACGTGTATTGAAAATAGAATACTTACTTCCTAGATTACAGTATTACCTCTGAATAATTCGCCCAACATAGATTGTACAAGATTTGATACGCCTTTAGTAGAAAATATAAACTAACGACTTACAATATCAGAATCCTGAATGAGTAAAAAATTATCTCTGGTTGAATTTCGATTCAGCAGATTTCAAAGCCAAGTCGCATTTTACTACTAGTAGGCCAACTTGGCAGGGCAGTTCGAAAGCTAGGGAGAGCATTGACGTGGGCGACACGATGGTCAATGGCGTAACTACCAAGAAAGTGGTTCCGGACATATTATAAGTGGGGTGCTTCTTATATAGTGGGGATGTCGCCAGTAATATACTTAATTACCACAAGGACTCAGAACATAAACAAAATACTCTAGACCAAAAGATCTTCATCAGGTACTAACGACACTATAAATGAAAACACAAATTGTATTTCATTTATATTATGTATCTACAGTCAAAATCAATTGACAAAAATGTCAACTTTGCTTGACAGATCAACATGTAAAATGAACGGGATACAAACACGGATCCCCTCCAACTACCACTTTCCCTTGCCTACTTGATACAGGGTCCCCAGTACATGCCCGGTCTACCCAACATTGGTGACTCCTCTGACGCAGATAAAAGTGAACGTTAAGAATGCAATGACTTGACTGGCGACATCTTTAATCTTTCCCAGCAGGACGTCTACCCCTTTTGACAAAACTTTCACCCACTGCACTAACTTGCAACCTGCAGCGGTTTTGAATTATTATTGAGTTGGAGGGGGGGGGGGGGGGCGAGGAAATACTTATCTCTAAATTCAATTTGCAAACAGCAGTTCCTGCACGATGTTGTTTATTTTCAGTGGGGTCTCTCACCAACAAGCATGCACTGACTAGGGGGTTCTCTACAGAGCTTCAGTGTCGTATGTGTGAGAGACTATGTGGGCCAAGTGTCAGCGATTAGGTGGTCCGGGCATATGATGAGCTGCTAGGCGAGTGTGAAGATGTATGTGGTCCGAGTGTGCGAGTGAGTTTGTGGATCGAGTGTGAAGGATTATGTGGTAGAGGTGTGTGATGGGCTGAGAGAGACGAGTGTGCGTGAGACTGTGTTGGTCTAGTCTGTGGAAGTCTGTGTGGGCTGAGTGTAATGGACTGTGTGAGTCTAGTATGTGGAAGTCTGTGTGGGCTGAGAGTGTGCGTGAGACTGCGTTGGTCTAGTATGTGGAAGTCTGTGTGGCCTGAGTGTGAGGGACTGTGTGTGTCTAGTATGTGGAAGGCTGTGTGGGCTGAGTGTGATGGACCGTGTGGATCTAGTATGTGGAAGTCTGTGTGAGCCGATTTTGTGATGGACCGTGTTTGGACTGTGTGAGCCAATTGTGTTGTGACTGTTTGAGCTAAGTGTGTCGCGACTGTGTGGACTAAGTGTGTTGAGACTGTGAGCCAAGTGTGTTGGGACTGTGTGAGCTAAGTGTGTTGGGACTGTGTGGGCCAAGTGTGTTGGGACTGTGTGGACTAAGTGTGTTTGGACTGTGTGGGCCAAGTGTGTTGGGACTGTGTGGACTAAGTGTGTTTGGACTGTGTGAGCTAAGTGTGTTGGGACTGTGAGCCAAGTGTGTTGGGACTGTGTGGGCCAAGTGTGTTGGGACTGTGTGGGCCAAGTGTGTTTGGACTGTGTGGACTAAGTGTGCTGGGACTGTGTGGACCAAGTGTGTTGGGACTGTGTGAACCAAGTGTGTTGGGACTGTGTGGGGCAAGTGTGTTGGGACTGTGTGGGCCAAGTGTGTTTGGACTGTGTGGACTAAGTGTGCTGGGACTGTGTGGACCAAGTGTGTTGGGACTGTGTGGACCAAGTGTGTTGGGACTGTGTGAACCAAGTGTGTTGGGACTGTGTGGGGCAAGTGTGTTGGGACTGTGTGGGCCAAGTGTGTTTGGACTGTGTGGACTAAGTGTGCTGGGACTGTGTGGACCAAGTGTGTTGGGACTGTGTGGACCAAGTGTGTTGGGACTGTGTGAACCAAGTGTGTTGGAACTGTGTGGGGCAAGTGTGTTGGGACTGTGTGGGCCAAGTGTGTTTGGACTGTGTGGACTAAGTGTGCTGGGACTGTGTGGACCAAGTGTGTTGGGACTGTGTGGACCAAGTGTGTTGGGACTGTGTGAACCAAGTGTGTTGGGACTGTGTGGACCAAGTGTGTTGGGACTGTTTGGACCAAGTGTGTTGGGACTGTGTGGGCCAAGTGTGTTGGGACTGTGTGGGCCAAGTGTGTTGGGACTGTGTGGACCAAGTGTGTTAAGACTGTGTGGACCAAGTGTGTTGGGACTGTGTGGACCAAGTGTGTTAAGACTGTGTGGACCAAGTGTGTTGGGACGGTGTGGACCAAGTGTGTTGGGACTGTTTGGACCAACTGTGTTGGGACTGTGTGGACCAAGTGTGTTGGGACTGTGTGGACCAAGTGTGTTGGAACTGTGTGGGCCAAGTGTGTTGGGACTGTGTGGACCAAGTGTGTTAAGACTGTGTGGACCAAGTGTGTTGGGACGGTGTGGACCAAGTGTGTTGGGACTGTTTGGACCAAGTGTGTTGGGACTGTGTGGACCAAGTGTGTTGCGACTGTGTGGACTAAGTGTGTTGAGACTGTGAGCCAAGTGTGTTGGGACTGTGTGAGCTAAGTGTGTTGGGACTGTGTGAGCTAAGTGTGTTGGGACTGTGTGGACTAAGTGTGTTGGGACTGTGTGAGCTAAGTGTGTTGGGACTGTGTGAGCTAAGTGTGTTGAGACTGTGAGCCAAGTGTGTTGGGACTGTGTGAGCTAAGTGTGTTGGGACTGTGTGAGCTAAGTGTGTTGGGACTGTGTGAGCTAAGTGTGTTGGGACTGTGTGAGCTAAGTGTGTTGGGACTGTGTGAGCTAAGTGTGTTGAGACTGTGAGCCAAGTGTGTTGGGACTGAGTGAGCTAAGTGTGTTGGGACTGTGTGGGCCAAGTGTGTTGGGACTGTCTGGACTAAGTGTGTTTGGACTGTGTGGACCAAGTGTGTTGGGACTGTGTGGGCCAAGTGTGTTGGGACTGTGTGGACCAAGTGTGTTCAGACTGTGTGGACCAAGTGTGTTGGGACGGTGTGGATCAAGTGTGTTGGGACTGTTTGGACCAAGTGTGTTGGGACTGTGTGGACCAAGTGTGTTGGGACTGTGTGGACCAAGTGTGTTGGGACTGTGTGGACCAAGTGTGTTGGGACTGTGTGGACCAAGTGTGTTGGGACTGTGTGGACCAAGTGTGTTGGGACTGTGTGGACCAAGTGTGTTGGGACTGTGTGAGCTAAGTGTGTTGGGACTGTGTGAACTAAGTGTGTTGGGACTGTGTGGGGCAAGTGTGTTGGGACTGTGTGGGCCAAGTGTGTTGGGACTGTGTAGACCAAGTGTGTTGGGACTGTGTGGGGCAAGTGTGTTGGGAATGTGTGGGGCAAGTGTGTTGGGACTGTGTGGGGCAAGTGTGTTGGGACTGTGTGTGCCAAGTGTGGCTGGACTGTGTGAGCTAAGTGTGTTGGGACTGTGTGGAGCAAGTGTGTTGGGACTGTGTGAGCTAAGTGTGTTGGGACTGTGTGGTCCAAGTGTGCTGGGACTGTGTGGGCCAAGTGTGTTGGGACTGTGTGGGCCAAGTGTGTTGGGACTGTGTGGGCCAAGTGTGTTGGGACTGTGTGGGCCAAGTGTGTTGGGACTGTGTGAGTTAAGTGTGTTGGGACTGTGTGGGCTAAGTGTGTTGGGACTGTGTGGACCAAGTGTGTTGGGACTGTGTGGGCCAAGTGTGTTGGGACTGTGTGGGCCAAGTGTGTTAGGACTGTGTGGGGCAAGTGTGTTGGGACTGTGTAGGCTAAGTGTGTTGGGACTGTGTGAGTTAAGTGTGTTGGGACTGTGTGGGGCAAGTGTGTTGGGACTGTGTAGGCTAAGTGTGTTGGGACTGTGTGAGTTAAGTGTGTTAGGACTGTGTGGGGCAAGTGTGTTGGGACTGTGTAGGCTAAGTGTGTTGGGACTGTGTGAGTTAAGTGTGTTGGGACTGTGTGGGCTAAGTGTGTTGGGACTGTGTGGACCAAGTGTGTTTGGACCATGTGGGCCGAGTGTGTTGGGGATTGAATAACAATGGTAATTACAACAGCAACAAATATTCCCAAAAGCCATTTTGAAAAGCCAAACAGCATTTCAACCATGTAAACACGATTATAATCGTGTGTACTCTGTGTTTCTAAATGAGTAGACGGCCCTTCACGAGTCCGCCCTTTCACGTAAGCCCCAATTAATTCTACAATAAGCAAACTTAATTAATCTGAAAAATGCAGTGTACACCAACAGTCAAACACGTTGCTGTTATTATTTACATTGTAAATCAGCTTTAAAACATCTGGTACATTCGCGCAAGTCTCCCAACATAGCAATGTCATTGTTTCAGTCATGACTGGCTTTAGTGTGAGTCGACCTAAGAGTTATAACTCTGTATTGAATTTTGGGTTTCCTTTTCTTTGTGACGCTGGCGTTTTAATTCTCCACTCTGAAAAAGCTTTTCATCATCCATTTTGAGATGACGCTTCGTGGTACATCTTCCCTTTGATCGGTCTGCAGGTTCGTCTTCCCAGGATGTCAGACTCACCCAAAACACTCATGACCATCTTACATACATCTTTGAACCTCTGTTGTTGCAACCCGACTCTTCTTCTGCTATCCGACCACCGTCCCTACAGAATACCTTTGGGGATCCGGCAATCCTCGGTACGATGAGCTTGACCAAGCCATTGTAGTCTTCGCTGCCGAATGAGAAAGTACGTTTTCTTAAGACCGGTGCGAGAGCGCACATCTACATTGGCCACTCTGTCTCGCCGTGTAATTACAAGAAGAGATCGCAGACGCAGTAGATGCACATTGAATGGCTATGCGGGATCAAGATGCTGAGCAGCACATGAGCTGCAGTAGTTAGCGACCCATATCTGACTGCTAGCGTCAGGGCCACCGAACCATAGCTGCCAAGACCCTTCTACCCCTCCACGAGGTGATCCCGGATAACAGGCTGCAGCAGGGCAGACTGGCTAAGAAGAAGGGATCGAAGAGGGAATGCTAACCCGTACTAAATATCCTTGCTGAAGTCGGATGTGTTGGACCGAAAGGTGCAAATATCGCAGCCAAGCTGTAAACTACGACACAACGCATTCCGTTCTCTGGACTACATTCTGCTACTTAAGCCTTTTCACGGGTTTGGTAGTGGGAGATTGAGAACGAACGAAGAAGAAGAAGAAGAAGAAGAAGAAGAAGAAGAAGAAGAAGAAGAAGAAGAAGAAGAAGAAGAATGGCTATGCTTTTGCTTGGCCTAGCTTGCCCGAGTTTCCCTACCATAAAAGAAGCATGCAGACGACACATGCATTATTAACAATAATCTTGGTTTTTATTGTACGATTCTGGTTATCTTAAACCAAGCGTTGTGAGACGTGCAGATGAAGCAGCAGCTTCGCCAATGCTGCATCAGTTCTTCTCGTGTAAATGGCTACGTTCATGTTGCTTGTATTTCACACGTTATTTGTATGCAACATTACTGTGGTCTCTTTTATGTAACAGTAACAGTGCATATATTGTAACAATAGCTGTAGTAGTACAGATGTTGTAAGAATAGTGGTAATAGTGCAGATGTTGTAACAATAATAGCAGATGTAGCAGTATCGGTAGCAGTACACTTGTAACAATATTGGTAGTTACGCAGATATCACAATAGTGGTAGTAGTTCGGATGTTGTAACACTAGTGGTAGTAGTACGGATGTTGTAACACTGGTGGTAGTAGTACGGATGTTGAAATGATAGTAGTGGTAGCACAGATGTCACAGTATTGGTAGTAGAACATATGGTGTATGGATAGTGGTAATTGTGCATAACTAGTAACAATGGTGGTAATTATACACATATTAGTATGATACGTTTCAATGGAACCAAAAGGCAAAATAATCACATCTATTTCTCATAAACTTGCCATAAACTTGTCATAAAATTGTCATAAAATTGTCGTAAACATGTCGTTCTGCCTCAGACATCTCTGCGGTTCATACAGTTAATCCATCAAATAATCACATCTATTGCTCTCACAAACTTGTCGTTCTCAGACCTCTCGTGGTCATACATATTTTTTTAATTTAATTGAATTTTTTTGGGCGTTCTCCTTATTTATATACTCCCACAAGGTGATGTGCGTTATACTATGTTTTTAATTTGCGCCTGTTTTCCCAGTGCATCCAACTTCGGCAAGAATTTTATGTAAGAGTTTGCTTCTCCGAGGTAACAGCCGGTGCTCTGATTGGGGAGCGAAGCCAGCACCTTCGTGTTGTGAGCCGTGTCATTTAACCACTAACTCACGCCGTCCCCTGGTCATACAGTAAATCCCTCAAATCCATTTCCGTTAAAAATTCTCAGGTCATTCTTATCGGCATATAGTTAAACGCTAATCTGGGTTAAAGAGCTGCGTGCTGTAACTTTGTTCCCCTCGTGTAGTCTACAGACCTGGAGAACATGTTCAACTATTTCTGGGTCACGGGCCCGTGTTAATGAAAGTAGATAAGAACAAAACAATTCTTCTTCTTCTTCTTCTTCTTCGTACGCTGTCAGACGTCAACTTGAATTTGTTAGAAGAAAGCAGCTGTCATCCTGAGGCTGTTGACACTGCCATAGAGCTTGTCTAGTGTTGGCACTGGTGATGGCCACATGTGCGTTCTCTGGTCCTCGTATGTCGGGCAATTTTGCAGCAGATGTTCCCTGTACCATAGGTGCATTCGTCAGTAGCACCTATCTTCAGTTTATTGAATAGATGGTACCTCAGTCTGTTGTGGCCTGTGCGGAGTCTGAAGACCACGACCTGCTCTCTTCTGTTCAACAGGTAATAGGTGAAGACCACGACTTGCTCTCTTCTGTTCAACTGGTGGTAGGCATTTTTGTGTGTGTAGCCAGTATGCTCTGTTTCCCATTTGGCCATGTATCTGGCCCTAATAAACCTTTTGGACTCTTCGTAGGTCACACTAGAATCTGGTTGTGGTAGTCTTGCTCCTTCTTTTGCCAGTCTGTCTGCCTCCTCGTTGCATTGGATGTTACAGTGGGATGGAACCCACTGTACCACTACTCTTTTTGGTGCGGACTGCTGGCATAGTTGACAGAGAACTGCTCTTAAATCATTAAGTTCAGTATTTTTCTGGCTTTTTAGTGCTGTAATCACGACCAGGGCATCTGTAAACAGGACGATCTAGCTTTCATTGCTTTCGCCTGTCAGCATTGCTTTTACTGCAGCCTTCAGTGCCTCTTGCATCCGCTGTAAAATTGCTTGAGAATTTTCCAGTTGCCACTGACAGTGTTATTTTTCTACCATTTTTTAGGCTCAGGAATACCCCTGCCCCTCCATTCTGTGTTGTGTTTGTTACAGAATCGTCGGTGTATGCATCGGTCCAGTCCATGCTTGGGTAGTTTTCCGCTATGTACCTGAGGGTTGTGTCTCTTCTTTCTTTTTCAGTCTGGCTGTTCTTGTTTCCAATACCTGGTATATTTTCTACCACCTCCGGAATGATATGCTGCTTCCATGTGGGTTTGCGTACAATAGGGATGGGCTTTGGTGTTGTTATGGTGTTCATAGGGTCTTCGCTCATCTTTGCTTTGGCTATTTCTGCAAAGTTTCTCCGCTTTAGTTTCCCTTTTCCAAATCTATTTAGTCTCTGATGCAAAACAATTCAACAACTGCAGACGGTTCCAATGTTTCAAAGAACAGACAACCAACTTCGTTGATGTCAATGGAGAAAATTCAATCATAGACGTCTCAGTCTTTGCAGACGATGCGCGTGGCACCCGGTGAGTAGCCACTCATGGCACAAGCCAGGGCGCTGAATATGGAGACCTTGGACTGCCAAAACTGTAAAATTCCCCTGTCGGCCTCGCCGGTGTAATCCAGAAGAATGCAAAGCCTGACAATTTGGCACCAGCCCAGGAGCTGCGAGAATGCGTTCGCAATTTTGGAACCATCCGTGTTAGGTGCTACCACTCTGAATTTTTTTGTCTGGGTTTACTTCCGTAGCCCTACTGTCTCCCGAGGTTTCCACAAGGCAGTGAAGTCGTTGCCCGCAGATGCTAGTTACTCGAGACATCCGATGGTGCTCTCATGGTACAAAGACTAGACAGCACCCCCTGATACGTGTGGGTTTAAAATCAGAGTTCCTCCTCTCCTGGGCGAACTGCCTGAACAGGCTAACGAGGTTTGTCGACCCGGGTTTAGAGTAAGAGTTTATCTTCTCTTAGATTGGCTGCCAACCAGGGCTAATGAGCCCAATCTATCTGACCAGTTATATCGCCGGGGACTCGGTTGCACCCCACAGCAGGCTCTGTAAGAAACAGGGGGCCTCTCACGATGGTGCTACTGGGGACACACTAATGTAGAAGAGGCAATTGGCATGGAAACTCCTGAACGGCAAACCGAACAGTGAATCTAGCGGCGATCTCTATATCTGGAAAGAAGAAGCTATAACAGACGCTTCACTTTCCTTTAACGAGCGGGACGTCCAGCCCAGACCTCGCTACCCCCCCCCCCCTCCCCTCCCCAAGACAATTAAGACAATTACGTTAGTGATACTGACAGACAAGGACCGTCATCTGGTGCACAAAAGCATCTGTACTACGGCACCTTGACTCCAGTTAATGCAACTTGCTGATAGTTGGATATAACATGCCAGGAAGGCAACGACTTTAGATAATGATTAACAAACAAGAAACGAACCAATATTTGACTTTCCTGAAACAAATTTACTTTGCTGGCAGTTTTCGTGAGGTATCCATAGTAACCATTGTTTTGCACCGTCTGAATGTTGTATTTAAGGCTTTGTGCGTGGAGAAGGCGCTAATAAACAGTATGCTGCGATTGAGAACAAGGAGAAGACGAAGAAGAAGAAGAAAAAGAAGAAGAAGAAGAAGAAGAAAAAGAAGAAGACGAGCATGTTCTGTCAGTATTTTCTTTATAATGTTTATTTAAAAATTCGTTCTATTGTGTCAACATTCTTGGCAATGTATTAGGAAAGGAAGAAGGGATGAAGGAAAAGTGGGGGAGATGACACAATATAGATTGAGTGAACAATTTTGTGGTGAGGAGAGGCTACATCCTATAAACAATAGTATAAATAAATCAGTAAATCATTCAATGAATGAATTAATTAATAAATCACACCATTTTCAGCTCCCTGGAACATAAGCCTTCAACAAATACACACTGAGCTCTTATGTGCTGAGCCGTCCGCTCTATCCTTCCAGTGATGAGCAATCCACTCGAGCCTTCCAGTGCTAGGCCGTCCACTAAAACCTTTTAGTGCTGAGCCGTCCACTCAATCCCTCCAGTGCTGAGCAGTCCACTCAACCTCTCCAGTGCTGAGCCGTCTACTCAAATCCTCCAATGCTAGGCCGTCCACTCAAGCCATCCAGTGCTGAGCAGTCCACTCAATCTCTCCAGTGCTGAGCAGTCCACTCAACCCCTCATGTGCTAGACCGTCCACTCAAGTCCTCCTGTGCTAGACCGTCCACTCAAGTCCTCCTGTACTAGACCGTCTACTGAACACTCCATCACGTGTTCCCTATTTCCTTTTTGTTTGATTTGAGCTCCCTTCTCTATGTGCGTGTTGGTCTCTCTTTCTCTCTCTCTCTCTCTCTCTCTCTCGCTCTCTCTCTTTCTTTATCTCTCTCTTCACCCCCCCCCACCCCCAATCTATGTGTGTCCCATCCAGCGACAGTATCTTATCCTAACCTCATGGTCCACTGCTACCTGCCTGACCTTCTCGAGGTCATCTTTAGTAGTACATTATTGGAATCATTATTTTCTGGACACGCCCCCAGATTTGAAAGTCTGTTAAATATGTTCGTTGCTGTTCTTTATATTTCACAGCAACCATAGTATGAAGGTTGTCAAGGGATACAAGTTGGCCGTCCATTCAGACGACAATCGCGACATGCAGAACAAAGTGGTCAAGCAACAACAGCCTCACGAACAACATCCAGAACCACAAAAACACCACCCAGAATCATAAGACCACACAGCCAACAACCTCAAAACCAACAACCAACAACCACAAGACTAGCAAACATTACCATCAGATCAACAACCACAACATTAATACCAACAAACACAACTTCAAGACCAACATCCACAACTTCAAGACCAGCAACCACAACTTCAAAACCAGCAACCCCAACATCAAGACCACCAACCACAACTT
Organism: Ariolimax columbianus; assembly: GCA_036924085.1. Classification (NCBI taxonomy): domain Eukaryota; kingdom Metazoa; phylum Mollusca; class Gastropoda; order Stylommatophora; family Arionidae; genus Ariolimax; species Ariolimax columbianus. The sequence goes on along the minus strand of JAVGWX010000009.1, from coordinate 85,784,813 downwards.
CAAGACCAGCAACCACAACTTTAAGACCAGCAACCACAACTTCAAGACCAGCAACCACAACTTCAAGACCAACAACCACAACTTCAAGACCGGCACCACAACTTTAAGACCAGCAACCACAACTTCAAGACCAGCAACCACAACTTTAAGACCGAAGATAACAACATCAAGAGCGAAGATAACAACTTCGGGATGAACAATAACAACTTCAGGATGAACAATAACAACTTCAGGATGAACAATAACAACTTCAAGACCAGCAAACACAACTTCAAGACCAGCAACCACAACTTTAAGACCGAAGATAACCACATCAAGAGCGAAGATAACAACTTCGGGATGAACAATCACAACTTCAGGATCATCAACTACAACTTCAAGACCAACGTGAACAACCTCGACCAACAGGAACAACCTCAAGATCAACAACCACAACCCCAAGACCAACAGCAACAACCTAAAGACAAAAAGCGACGGCTTCAGAAGCGTGTAGATGCGATGGCGTGGCCCGTCCTGCAATGAAATCATCTGCAATGTTTGCTCTACTGCTCCTATTTGAGTTACAATAACAGATGACAGTTTTTGCTAAGACAAGGAGGAGTGATAATGAACAGGACGACTATTGTGACAGTGTTGCTGTCCGATATGTGGGAAATGGCAGGAGAGTTATGAGATGTTTTACTGAAATAAGTTTAAGACGAATAGTTCTAGAGATTTGACACGGGTGTTCAAAATGGTGGGTGGTAAAGTTGTTCTGAGAGGAGTATGGAGGCGGTAGTGTATCGCTAATATTGTAGTGTCTAATTGTCATAAAAAGAAATCGTACAGTTGTATGACCACCCATTGCAATATTAATATGGGATATTGATCTAGGTGTTATTTGGTGACACGCTGTTATGATGAGATTGAAATGGAGACAATATAGCAATGGAAGTTAATAGTGGCACCAGAAAGCAGGAACTTGAAAGATTGGCAGGGGTCAAGTCCGACACGATCTACGGGCTGGTCAATGGGAAGGGTCAGAAGTACCTCGTGACCGGCGGCTATGTTGAATAGTAATGAGCATAAGAGCCAATAAATGTCGAGATATAAAACAAAATAGGCACAGCTGACCGTGAGGTTATCCACTATGTTCTTAGGTTTTGCACTGGTGTCTAATGGAATGAATAAAGAACTTTCCCCAGCGACACGAGATAAAACTGATCATTTCGAGTGAAAGAACTGGTCGAAGTAAAAAAAACGGTACTGTAGATTCTACAAGATCTGGGGTTAGAACCTTTCTAGATAGATCAATAAGCTGAGTGGGTAAACTCAGCAGTGAGAAAAGTGGTCAAACTAAATGAGATGTACCATAGACTCCCCAAGGAGCACACTCCCAAAACTCGTGTGGGAAACCTTTAATTCCACCTCGCAGTTGAGTCGAACGGAAGTTGTAGACTGTCTAAGACCAGCCTGATACATCGCCAAATGCGGAAGAGCATTACAAGACCACATGAGAGTTCGATAATCAATTCAAAAACTGGTTGCATATTGTTAGCTAGTGATACAAGACAGAACCTAGGGTAGTTTCAGAGATTCCATCTAGCGCATTCTGAAAAGTTTCTGCCTAGAAAGATGTCATATATATATTAGTTAATGAAGTTGTAAATAATTAGATATGTAATAAATTAATTATCTTGTACTTTTATATATTGAAATCAGTTTTAGTGTTCTCTGTTGATTTGTGTGAAAATGGTAGATGAGTTAAAAGAGAGATAAGGTCCCTATACGAAAGAGTAAGTTGATGTAAGAAACATGAATATGCTAGATGAGTATCTGAGGGGGCTGTTACATGAACGTGCATCATGGTTCGTGTAGCACGTATCTGTTACACTATAATAAGTATGTAACAAAGTTACAAGGGTCCAACGAGCCAATGCCAGGGAAGCCCTGAAAATACCGTTGGTGGTACCTATACATAACTTGAGAGCCATGCGCGAAAGGTTAAGTTCATTGAACGGAGCATTGTCCTTAATTCTCAAACAATGCAGTTTAAGACTGTCCAGCCAAAATGGTTAACTTCCACGGTTAAAACTAGGAATTCCACAACCTCTAGGTCACATAGTAGGTTGAAAAACAAGCTATCCTTTCTCTGGGACACGCCAGTTCAAATAAAGTTTGAAGGAATTGAATAAGAAAATAGAAGTCATTCACCATCGCGGGGAGCTTAGCATATAAGCTAGGGGATGAGTTTGAGAATAAAGAATAGCAGAGAGGGGAGATCAGAAAGAGCAGAGAAGAGAAGATTACCGTGCAGTAAGTAGGTAGGGTACAGAGCAAAGTAGAAGCTAGATAAACTACAGAACATAGCAAGTAAATAACTGGATTAGAAGTCACAGAAGCAGGCCAACCCTGAAAGACAACGAGAGACAACCCATGTGTAAGATTATGTCTGTATGTGATGTTCTATTTGAGTTGTCGCTAAATCTTGTCACTCGTGACCCGACTTCCAAGTCCATGCGTGGCATTCGTCTGCATTCTCGTAGAGGGAGACGTGTTGCTTCAACACGAAGCTGTCGTCCTGGACAACACGTCGTGACACATGTGTTACCTTGGCCAGACAACCACAGTAACATAACCACTGCCCTCTGTCATAGGCACAAGCACAGCTGCAGTCGCCGAGTTCCTAACGTATAGACGAGACAGAAGACTCAGAAGACATTTTCCTGACGTTGAGACAAGACAGGAGACCCAGAAGACATCTTCCTGACGTTGAGACAAGACAGGAGACCCAGAAGACATCTTCCTGATGTTGAGACGATGCAAGAGGCCCAGAAGACATCTTCCTGACGTTAAGACAAGACAGGAGACCCAGAAGACATCTTCCTGAGGTTGAGACGATGCAAGAGGCCCAGAAGACATATACGTTGTATAAGCTGATAGGTGAGACATAGGACCACCAGACTAGCGAGGACAGCCAGGTTAGGACTGAGGACAAGTAGCTAGACAGAACTATATCAACGCACATACATATAGACGGTGAATAGAACAATTGCTAGATTCAGACCACGTGGTTTGAACTCTGGGTAAATTTAGTGCAAGAGAAAGACCTGGGCTAATTGCACGACAATCCTGAAAATCATTATAGTTAGAGAAGTGTTGATAACGAAACTCTTGAAAATCATTATCGTTAGAGAAGTGTTGATAACGAAACTCTTGAAAATCATTATCGTTAGAGAAGTGTTGATAACGAAACTCTTGAAAATCATTATCGTTAGAGAAGTGTTGATAACGAAACTCTTGAAAATCATTATCGTTAGAGAAGTGTTGATAACGAAACTCTTATCGATTCTCATGCTTAGTATTTCTGTTATTGTGTGTATAACGTTCAACAAATAAACATTTATTGTTTTGTTGTTGTTAAAAGAATTGTTAGTGGTTTAATTAAAGTGAGGGTTAAGGAGTGATAGTGGTAAGGAAGAAAGTTAGTAATAAGTGGTGATAGAATAACTTTAACCCTGTCATATATATATAACAATGAAATAGTGCCGTGTCTTAGGATAGCTATAACATTAAACCCTGTCATATACACATTTAAATGGTGCAGTGACCTATGATATCAATAGCAATAGCGTTAACCCTGTCATAAGTATAACAATGGTAAAGATGATTGTAATGAATATAACAATAGCACTTGGGTGATGATTATAACGAGTGTATTATTGGTAATAAGTGATGATTATAACGAGTGTATTATTGGTAATAAGTGATGATTATAACGAGTGTATTATTGGTAATAAGTGATGATTATAACGAGTGTATTATTGGTAATAAGTGATGATTATAACGAGTGTATTATTGGTAATAAGTGATGATTATAACGAGTGTATTATTGGTAATAAGTGATGATTATAACGAGTGTATTATTGGTAATAAGTGATGATTATAACGAGTGTATTATTGGTAATAAGTAATGATTATAACGAGTGTAATATTGGTAGTTAGGTATTGATAATAACAAGTATAACATTGGTAGTTAGATATTAATAATAGCAAGTATAACATTGACAATAATGTGATGATTACAACGAGTATAACAATGACAATTATTTTGATTTTTAATACGACAATGTGGAAGATGATGATTATAATGGTAACTAACGATGACTCGGCAAAGAAGACGACATAATAGTCAAATGTAAATGGATCAATGGTAACATCAATCATGAGGGTTTAATGGCAAGCAGATAAAAAGACCCACCAGGGACACTGAATAATGAATGAATGCGACGATCAATACAGCCAGGAAGTACATATCACATTTTGTCGCTCGGGAACTACGCAGGATGTGATATGTGGCAGCCTTAGGGGCAAGTATCATTGGAGGTACGATGGCGTTGGAAAAAAAAGCATTCACACAATATTGCATTTTAAAGATAGAACCGCACATGTTCACACGTGACGGATACGTAATTAAATTATCCTAGAAAATAGAAGTATCGGAAGTTGAGTATATACATGTAGCGAATTAGACTTTTGAAATGGCTTTTGGTTCATTGTTGAAAATGAGGGTTGCAATGCCAATATAAATCTAACCAGCCACTAATCCGTGATACAATATCGCCATATTGTGCTGTTTATGGAAACGTTAGCATTCTGGGTATATCGGTCTAGACAAGTTTTAACAGATCAAGGGGGACAAATCTCTAAACACTCGCTTGATGGCACACAGACCACATGCAGGCTCCTTGTGAGAGCAGGATCGTTTTCTTTGTTGACAGCAACTTCTTGTTTAAAAGGGCACCAACTTATTATATAGAGGTTGTGGGCAGGCCTTAGGTCCTCGGAGAGCTTGTGAAAACATGTCGCACAAACATTCTCTCGAATTTCTTTCAAGTTATTCTGATTGCCCCTAACTGAATTTCCATAATATTTCTGGATGGAGTCAATCTGTGAATCTGTAAGCCTTCCCTTTTCACATATATTCTTCTCATCTGACAATTTTCCTGCACCTGAAGACGTTTTGATCCTGCATGTATCCTACACATTCAATACTCTCAACAGGAACATCCCCATTTGGCTTTGTATGAGAAACTGTTGGTGTTTCCACCATTTGGCTTTGTATGAGAAACAGTTGATGTTTCCACCATTTGGCTTTGTATGAGAAACAGTTGATGTTTCCACCATTTGGCTTTGTATGAGAAACAGTTGATGTTTCCACCATTTGGCTTTGTATGAGAAACAGTTGATGTTTCCACCATTTGGCTTTGTATGATAAACTATTGGTGTTTCCACCATTTGACTTTGTATCAGAAACTGTTGGTGTTTCCATCCCCAATGAAGAGTGTTATATCTGTCAATTGATCTATCTGAGATATAAGTTTGCAGCAATTGTTGCCTCCATACACCCCCCCCCCCCCCCCCCCCCCCCCCCAGATGAAGAGCTATGTGTTTGGTGATTCTATTGCCACAACTTTTAGGCATCTGAATATTTGTTTGTTGTTTTCCAGTAGTCACAAAATTTGCACACCTTGTTCATGGTATTCTGGTGTAAAGAGCCGTCCCCGTGAACAGCCAATCAGTGTGGTCACGTCTATTTTTTACGAATTCCCAAGGGTCATCTATTTTCCTTCTACAAAAACATCAATATAGCGAAAATCATCTGCTGGCTGTGAGACAAATGGAGGAGAGAAGAGGGAGACAAATGGAGGGAGATGAGAGGGAGACAAATGGAGGGAGAAGGGCGACAAATGGAGGGAGAGAGGAGAAACAGGACAGCGACAGCGAGACAAATAGAGGGAGAGGTGAGGGACACAAATGGAGGGAGAGAGGAGAGAGAGACAAATGGGGGGAGAGAGGAGAGGGAGACAAATGGAAGGAGAGGAGAGGGAGACAAATGGGGGGGGAGAGAGAGGAGAGGGAGACAAATGGAAGGAGAGGAGAGGGAGACAAATGGGGGGGGGAGAGAGGAGAGGGAGACAAATGGGGGGAGAGAGGAGAGGGAGACAAATGGAAGGAGATGAGAGGGAGACAAATGGGGGGGGGGAGAGAGAGGAGAGGGAGACAAATGGGGGGGGGAGAGAGGAGAGGGAGACAAATGGGGGGGGAGAGGAGAGGGAGACAAATTGAGGGAGAGAGAGGAAAAGGGCGACAAATGGAGGGAGAGGAGAGGGAGACAAATCGGGGGGGGGGGGGGAGAGGAGAGGGAGACAAATGGAAGGAGAGGAGAGGAAGACAAATGGGGGGAGAGAGGAGAGGGAGACAAATTGAGGGAGAGAGAGGAAAAGGGTGACAAATGGAGGGAGAAGATAGGGAGACAAATGGGGGGGGGGGGGAGAGGAGAGGGAGACAAATGGAAGGAGAGGAGATGGAGACAAATTGGAGAGAGAGGAAAAGGGCGACAAATGGAGGGAGAGAGGAGAGAGAGAGAGAACAGTGAGACAAATGGAAGGAGAGAGGAGACAGAAAAGAATCCCTCTCACTCTCTCTTCTTACCTCCCTCTGTTTCATTTGACTCTGTCTTACAATCACACTCCTGCACAACTTTCACACGCGCCCTCATGGTGACACCCTTCCATTGTACTTTGGTTGGGCTGGCTTCTAAGAGCGCACGAACCTAGTATAGGTACATACAGATGCACACATACATCCGAGCACTGGTTTATGCGTTTTAATATCGGCCAATATACTGCGGTCTGGGGTGGAATAGGCGCGCCTCCGCCAGTAGAAACTAGTGAGGCAAACACGTAAGATACAAACAAATAAAAAAAGAGAAAAGAAGGAGAAAAATGGAGGGAAAGCATAAAGAGGGAAGATGGAGACATGGAAAGAGAGAGGATATGAAGGAATGGGAGAACAGGGAGGGAGAGAGGAAAGAGAGTAGAAGGAGACGAATGGAGGGAAAAGGAGAGAGATGAGAAGAAGACAAATGGAGGAAGAGAGGAGAGAGAGAGTAGGAGACAAATAGAGGCGGAGAAAAAAGAGAGGAGTGGGAGACAATTAGATGGAAGGAGGAGAAAGAAGAGAGGGAGACAAATGGAGGGAGAGAGGAGAGTATGGCAAGCGTGGAGAGAGAGATTGAAGGTAGAACAAAAGGAGGGAGAGGAGAGCGACACACTAGAGAGAAAGCAGAGAGACAACCGTAGGAAGGAAAATGAAATAAGGGGAGAGAGGGGAGAATGAGATAAATGGAGAGAGATGAGAGAGAGAAAATGAGAGACAAGGGAAATAGACTAAGATGAAGAGTGGGAGAGTGATGGTAAAGAGAGAACGACAGACCGCGAGGTTAGACAGAGCGAGAGATAGAGCAAAGACAGAGCGAGAGACAGAGAGCGAGAGACGGAGCGAGAGACAGGGAGCGAGAGACAGAGAGCATGAGACAGATCCCCCTGGTGATGTCCTTGTTCGGGGATTATTTGCCTCAGCTCAGGCTATCAGTATTGATTGAATAGAAAGGCCCGACCTGTCACAGCCCAACAGAAAATGACAGTTTATGTAATAACAAGCAATGTTTACACAGGCGTACATTATCGTGATGTTGATATTCCTGCTAGTATGTTTCTCCATACTCATAGAGCACACATTTAACCCGTGTATGCATTATACAAACAGACAGCTTTGATAAAAGTGGAGTGTCATCTTGGGACAGGGTTTCCAAAACATGGCCACCAGGACACCGTGTTAAGTCACAGAACTCAGGGTTACATAGGTACAACATACTGACCAGGACGCGTACTCACATCCACGACATGCATATTGATATATGATGTGTTACAGCAACCTGGACAACCAGGTGGGGATCGACATTGTGATTCTCATTGCAGTGAACGTAGTGAAAGGCCTAATTGCTATACAGACTGGAGCATTCAGATTTAAGAGGCACTTCAACCCATCATCACAGAGACCCCGAAACCTACAAAAAAAGTCCCCCACCTAACTAGTGGACGGGTGGCTCTACCCAGGACAAATAGTCCCCGGGGCTTCCACAAACTGGGACACTAGTATGTAATCTGGCAGATCAGTGCCTGGTGCCAGGTAGCCAAAAACTAGACTTTTGTTTTGTAAAACCATCTGTTCGGCCCGTACAAAGTGCGTCACCTGTCTTCCATGGCGGTGCGTATCAGATTTAAATGAGACTATAAAATAGTAGTACCCTGCTTATATGAACACATAGAGACAAGAGAATATGTATGCAGCGAAATTCATACTTCTTTTTCTTCTTCTTCTTCTTCTTCTTCTTCTTCTTCTTCTTCTGCGTTCGTTCTCAATCTCCCGCTACCAAGCCCTGAATAGGGCTTCGCAAGTAGCAGGATTGGATTGCGTTGTATCGCTAGTTTAGAGCTTGGCTGTGATATTTACACCTTTCGGTCCGACACATGCGTCTTCGGCGACATTCATATTCATTTTAGCTTGCAAATGTATTCTGGCCGAAAAATACTTAACTTAATGATTTATGAGCAGTACTCTGTCAACTATGCCAGCATCCGCACCAAAAAGAGTAGTGGTACAGTGGGTTCCATCCCACTGTAACACCCAAGGCAACGAGGAGGCAGACAGACTGGTAAATGAAGGTGCAAGACAACTACAACCAGATTCTAGTGTCACCTACGAAGAGTCCAAAAGGTTTATTAAGGCCAGATACATGGCCAAATTGGAAACAGAACATACTGGCTACACAAAAAATGATGCCTATTACCAGCAGAACAGAAGAGAGCAGCTCGTGGTCTTCAGACTCCGCACAGGCCACAACAGACTGAGGTACCATGTATTCAATAAACTGAAGATAGGTGGCACTGACGAATGCACCTGTGGTACCGGGAAAATGACCGCTGAACATCTGTTGCAAAATTGCCCGACATACGAGGACCAGAGAAAGCACATGTGGCCATCACCAGTGGCAACACTAGATAAGCTCTATGGCAGTGTCGACAGCCTCAGGATGACAGCTGCTTTCTTCGAACATATACAAGTTTACGTCTGACAGCGTACGAAGAAGAAGAAGAAGAAGAAGTATTCTGGCCACCGCAAAAAGTAAATAACGTAATTTATTTTATTTGAAAATGCGCGCGAAAACTAAATAAACAAGAATTTACAAAAAAAGACAAGAATTTATAAAAATACAAGAATTTACATAATTAAAAAAGAATAAATTAAATCTTGACTTAATAAATATGTTGATTCTTGTAACAAGTGTAATATAATTGTATGGAACAATAGCGTTGAGTGTCTTGAGCCTTACATAATTCAGCCTCCGCTTCAAAGGACAATTTAGTCAATGTCAGTTCTTCAAATCAACAAATCAACAGTCAAAGTCAAAATACATAGATCGAAGCTGTGGCAATACCGAAAGACAACGCCGATAAAAACATATACAGGTAACGGCTCAGTGACCGTACACAACAACAACAATAGCAGCAACATCACCAGCAGCAGCAACAACAACAACAACAACAGAACATGACCGTAACGTGTTTTGTTTCTTGTCCTGTTGTGGTTGTTGCTGATGCTTGTGAATGCCCCCAGCGAGTAGAGTTACTCGTTTGTGCGCCCTGAAAAGGATGTCAAGTCGCGGGTAGCTTTCCTCACATCCCGAGCGTTCTGATGAAGGTGGACCATGGTCCTCCAGGCAGTTGGCTTCAATTGCGTGTCGCTCACTACTACGGGGATCACGTCGATCCATACCTTGTTAGCCAAGCTATCATGAAAACAACCCGTTTCCAGGAAGGGCTACGAGGAAGTCAATCTGAGGGTCTTGTCCAGTATGTTTTGCGTGACCTTGACTAACATGTCTGATGAGTGTATTTTGCCTGACCGGTCGTTAGTCCTCCTTCCCATCCTGATGCGGTCACTGCGCCATTACATGTTTTTGTTTTAATCGTTAAATGAACATTCAATGTCAGGAATAACCACAATACCACTGGACCCAGCAACACAACACATGAAGTTGTTACATTTTAAAAGGCAATCAATGTAAGCAGCTAGCAGACTTTTAAAAACATTTAAAAAATAGCAGTTGAATGGAGCATGAACTGGCCATAAGATCTCCAAAGTTGACAGACAGAAAGAAATGACACTACGAGAGTAAAATCGTCCCCAGAGTGTAGAGCTCAATGCAAATAACTTGAACGAGGACAACAACGTCATCATTAAGGGCTCTCCAGACTGCTAAACCTTTAAGAGCAGCTCTCACATGATAGTACACCATGACCTGCCCCTGTCAACGAAATGTCTTCAAAACTGCTGACTTAGCCTGGGGTGTAGTTCCGGGGGTGGGAGGGGAAAATCGTCAGTTTCTGCAAATAAACTTCGGACCTTTCAGGGCGGCTTAGATCAGCACACACAAATAGACAAGGTTTCACAAAAGAACACGTACAATATCGCCCACGTTCGTTTTAATGAATGCCGGCTCTCCAGCAATAAATACCGGTTCTTTAACAAATGAATATCGTCAATAGCGGTAATGTCAGTAGAAATAACAGCCGTAATAGTATTAATATCATCAGTAGTAGTAGTTATTGTATTAATAGTAGTGGTAATAGTAGTTGTTGCATTAATAATGGCAGTAGTAGTTGTAGTATTAGTAGTGACAGTAGTAGTAGTTGTAGTATTAGTAGTAGTAGTTGTAGTATTAGTAGTGACAGTAGTAGTAGTTGTAGTATTAGTAGTGACAGTTGTAGTAGTTGTAGTATTAGTAGTGACAGTTGTAGTAGTTGTAGTATTAGTAGTGACAGTTGTAGTAGTTGTAGTAGTAGTAGTTGTAGTATTAGTAGTGACAGTTGTAGTATTAGTAGTGACAGTTGTAATAGTTGTAGTATTAGTAGTGACAGTTGTAGTAGTTGTAGTATTAATAGTGACAGTTGTAGTAGTAGTAGCTGTAGTATTAGTAGTGACAGTTGTAGTAGTTGTAGTATTAGTAGTGACAGTTGTAGTAGTTGTAGTATTAATAGTGACAGTTGTAGCAGTTGTAGTAGTAGTAGTTGTAGTATTAGTAGTGGCAGTTGTAGTAGTTGCAGTATTAATAGTGACAGTAGTAGTCATCATCATATGTGATCCAGTCTCTGTAGACCATGCGAGTGGCGTTCTGAGAGTTTATTCCAGCTCTGTCTCCTATATTTCGACACTGTCTGCAGACTAAAGGCCGATCGGCGAGTGGCAATCCCTGCTACAGATCGTACAACAATGCTGAGGAGGCTGGCTTGCCTGGCTGTTCCTTGATCTCTTTAGTCCTTCTCTTTTCCCTGCAGTCAGAAGGCCTCTACGAGCGTCAGCAGTCACTATGCCTCCTCAAACAGCTCGATCCTAAGCAATCGTTTCCCATCCCTCGGATGAGATGACGCATGACTTTATGTCCCTCTTGTATATGTCCTTGAATCTTCTGACTTCAATGGCCAGCTGTCAATAGAAGACATTCTTTGACATTTTCTCATCTTCCATGCCGTAAACATGCCCCAACCACCGAAGACGTCTCTGGCTCAACAGGGAGTACATGCTGTGAGTTTTTGCTCGCTGTAAGACCGTATTATGTGACACTCTCTCTTGCCACCCAATCCCAAATATACGCCTGACACCTCGCGTGAAAGGTGTTGAGCCACCGTTCCTATTTAGTGTAAATGACTCAAGTCTCGCTTCCATACATGAGAGTGCCAAGAACACAGGTCTGATAGACCTGGACCTTGGTGTAGTGAGACAGCGCAGTGTTTTCCCAGACTCTCTTCGTCAGGCGGGCCATGAAGGTATTTGCCCTGCCACGCCTACTGTTTATCTCCTTCTCGAGCGAGAGAGTGTTGCTGATGGCAGACCCCAGATAAGTTGACGACCCTGCCTCAAGTCTTGGTCAGTATGTTTTACCTGACCCTGCCTCAAGTCTTGGTCAGCATGTTTTACCTGACCCTGCCTCAAGTCTTGGTCAGCATATTTCACCTGACCCTGTCTTGGTCAGCATGTTTTACCTGACCCTGCCTCAAGTCTTGGTCAGCATATTTCACCTGACCCTGTCTTGGTCAGCATGTTTTACCTGACCCTGCCTCAAGTTTTGGTCAGCATGTTTTACCTGACCCTCCCTCAAGTCTTGGTCAGCATGTTTTACTTGACCCTGCCTCAAGTCTTGGTCAGCATGTTTTACCTGACCCTGCCTCAAGTCTTGGTCAGTATGTTTTATCTGACCCTGCCTCAAGTCTTGGTCAGCATGTTTTACCTGACCCTGCCTCAAGTCTTGGTCAGCATGTTTTACCTGACCCTGCCTCAAGTCTTGGTCAGTATGTTTTACCTGACCCTGCCTCAAGTCTTGGTCAGTATGTTTTACCTGACCCTGCCTCAAGTCTTGGTCAGTATGTTTTATCTGACCCTGCCTCAAGTCTTGGTCAGCATGTTTTACCTGACCCTGCCTCAAGTCTTGGTCAGCATGTTTTACCTGACCCTGCCTCAAGTCTTGGTCAGTATGTTTTACCTGACTCTGGCATAAGTCTTGTAGCAAAAAAAAAGTAAAGTGGAAATTGGGCAGAATTAACCGCTGGTTGGAAATGGAGTGTTTTTTAAAGACTCAATTGGAGTCTGCAAGAGGTGGGGTGGCCAGTGCCCGTCCTTGGTGTTATTACTGTCCCTAACTTATGCGTCAGGTGCCAATTTACAGCTGGGTTGATTGGAGAAGCGGTCTACAATTAAAATTACAACCCTGATTTTTTGTTAGTCTCCGGACACGATTCAAACCGAGGCACGCTGTTACCACAGAAAATAGCGAATTGCTTGCTATGTGAACTCCCCAGTCTTGTAGTAGCAGCAGTAATAATAATAATAATAGTATTAGTAGTCTTCTGTGTTTGTTCTCAATCTCATGCTACCAAGCCCTGAACAGGGTTTTTGCAAGTAGCAGGATGTAGTCTAGAGAACGTAATGCGTTGTGTTGCAAGTTTACAGCGTGACTGCGATACTTGCACTTTTTGGTTCGACACATCCGTCTTCGGCAGAGTATTAGTAGTAAGAGTACTGTTAAGTAGTAGTATTGATAGTAGCAATAGTAATAACAGTAGAGGCAGTAGTAGTAATAGTAGCAATAGTGTAAGAAGACTACTTGTACCGAGTAGTAATTGTATTTGCAGTAGTATACCAATGCGCCATAACTTGTAACAGAAGTACGGGAGTAGTTATTGTTGTAGTAAGTCCAGTAAAGGTAGTACTAGCATTAGTAATACTAGCAGTATCAGTAATACTAGTAGTAGTAGTGGGAATGGTAGAAACAATAGTTGCGGTAGTTGTAGAAATAGTAGCAGATATTATACATCCTCGTCACTAAATGTTTCAGCATTTGTTTTGACAGATCAACACTTTCTTTAACCTGATGTCAGTTCAACACAGCTTTCCTTAGCCGTATGGTTCCACAAACTTGATCATCTCATCTTCTTGTCCTAGCTGTATGCCCCCCCCCCCCCGCCCCCACCCAACAAACTTTATCATCTCATCTTCTTGTCCTAGCTGTATGCCCCCCCCCCCCACCCAACAAACTTGATCATCTCATCTTCTTGTCCTAGCTGTATGCCCCCCACCCCACAAATTTGATCATCTTGTCCTAAATGTATGGTCCCATAAGCATTATCATTTTGTCTTAGCTGCCTTGTCCCACAGACGTGATCCTTTTGTCTTAGCTGTCTTGTTTCACAAACTTGACCATCTTGTCACCTTGCCCTAGCTGTCTTGTCTTGCAAACTTGACCTTGTCTTAGCTACCTTGTCCCACAAACTTGACAATCCTGTCTCCTTGCCCTAGCTGTATTGTCTTGCAAACTTTATCTTGTCTTAGCTGCCGTGTCTCACAAAATTTACCATTTTGTCTCCTTGCCCTAGCTGTCTTACCTCACAAACTTGATCATCTTATTAGTTGCCTTGTCCCACAAACTTGATTATCTTGTCTTATTTTCCTGTCTTGTTTCCCTTCTACTTCATCTAAACCATGAAAAGACAACTACAACATGTTTGACATGATGAGGTTGCTAGCCCCTATTTAGAGACTGTTTATGACATGCATGGAAGGTTACTGTAGTCACCTCCCCGAGTATAACTTTAGGGCACAATTGCCTTATTCTGTACAATTTGTTAAAACGTCAAGGACTGCTGACAGTCTACCTCACAGCAGTGGGAAGGAAGACTAACGACTGGTCAGGCAAAATATACTAATCAGACATGCTAGTCCGGTTCAGGCAAAATATACTAATCAGACATGCTAGTCCGGTTCAGGCAAAACATACTGGACTAAGACCCTCACCTTGGCTTCCTTGTAGCCCTTCCTGGAAACGGGCTATTTTCATGGTGGCCTGGCTAACAAGGTGAGCTATCAACGTGATCCCCGCAGTAGTGAGCGACACACAGATGAAGCCAAGCATAGCACAACCACCTGGAGGACCTTGGTCCACCTTAATCAGCACGCTCGGGATGTGAGAAAAGCTACTGCAACCTGGATCTTAACGCCCTTTTCAGGGCACACAAAAGAGTAACCTACTCATTGTGGTTATTCGCAAACAACAACCACCACCTCACAGCAATACAGGCATCATCGTCTATTTTCCTTTACTGAAAACATGAATTAACAAATTTCAACGAAGAAATTGTCAAGAAACATTTTTTTGTATGTGGAATAAATTGTCATTTAACTCTTTCAGGACTTGATTCTTTTTTAGATTTGGACCAAATTAATGTTCAGCTGTAGAAAAATTTCACTGCATCCCTTTTACAACTGACTATTACACACTATAGCGTAGACAAATATAGTACTCATTATATTTCATTGTAAAGAAAAATGGGTACAGAAAATTAAAATATCAGTAAATTGATGATATTTCATTATTTGAAAGAATAAATATGTTGTACAAAAAAAATAATTTAAGGGGTAGATAATTTATAGGTCAAAATATTGTAACTCACCATCATTTTTCAATGGTCTGAATTGGTGATTTAAATTTGTCTGGATATTTTGTAAAAAAGTATCCAAAGTCCCTCAAAACACAGTTTATTTGATGCATTTATCTCCAAAAATTTTGAAATTAGGTACATTTTTTCTCAATGACCAAAATCAATAAAAATATTAAAAAATTCACAACTTCCATTATTTTTCCCATTATTTTCATGTTTTTTTGTTTTGTTCAGCACAGCTGTGTTTATCTTGTGTGGTATTCTCTAAAACATGATTTAGCACACAGATGCGGCTTGTACGAACAACCTGTGCAGTAATAGCTGCTTCGCTTTCTTTTTTTTCTGAGCAGAACAATGTACGCACAGTGAGTCTTTTCCATCAGTCAATGAGATGGGCTGCACCCTGGTATCTCTCAAGCTCCATGTTCATTGGTTTTCTCCCTGGCTTGGACAATAGAACAGCCTGAAGGCTGCTAGGTGTCTCTGCTCCGACTAACTGACAAAGTTCTCCTATCAGGATATCCTTGAAGTTCGCAAAGGGCAAAGGCTTCTCGGTGTGAGGGCGGCTCAGGGTGTACACAATGTGGGCATTGAGTTGAGTAATTTCCATCACCCACATAAACACTTTTTTCCCCCACTTGACTGTTTTTCTTGTGTGGTTTCCATAATATGATATCATCTGGTCCACTCTGTCACATCCATTCATTGAAAGGTTGTAGCTGTGAATGGGTGATGGTTTCATAACTTGACTCCTACCCTCCATCCTTTGCTCATATGTGGCACTTCCACATGTTGTCACCAGCTGGCAAGGCTTCTTAGATTTCTTATCTCTCCAGCTGACACACACAACATTTTCCTCATCGTTGTTAAACCACTTTGCTTGATTCAGGAATATCTTCTTGTTCTTTATTTCTGATGGAAAACCTCGTCTGTTTACATTCAGAGTTCCAGTGTAGTGGTGTTTTCTCTGTCGCAAAAACTGAACAAGAGGCAGGGAAGAATAGTACCTGTCATCAAACAAATGGTGATGTCCTGTGATGCCTTCCAGTAGTCTGTCAAAAACTGTAACAGCATGGGAAGAATTTGGGTCCGTTTCAGTTTGTAAGCTGTATTAGTCCATAGCAATCAGGACGGCCAGAAACTGTAAAAAAACATTCCTATCAAGTGGTGTCCATTTGCTCAACGTTAAATGTTTTCGTGCTGTGTATTCATGTCAAGTTTCTGCTGGGCTTACTCATTGACATTTGTTATGAGGTTGTCAACAATTGGTTCTTTCAGCAAGGAGAGAAAGCATTGAAGAGGTGAGCAATTTTCAGCCAGATTTAGTCTGCTGCCAGAATTATTTGCCTGAAGTTCGATGCTCCAATGGCCTCTCCATCTAAGGCATCACGCCACCCATCACCAGGCCTAGTAGTCCTGTGGTATGGAATTTGTCTTTCTCCTTGCAGAATTGCCATGATTATCACCATCACCTGTAGACGTACCTGGTATATCCTCTAAATCAGTCTCATCACTGCTGCTTGATGATTCAGGAACGCTGATAGTCCCTGACTGGAAGCAACCACCAACTAACCCAGACCGT
This sequence comes from Ariolimax columbianus, assembly GCA_036924085.1. Lineage (NCBI taxonomy): Eukaryota > Metazoa > Mollusca > Gastropoda > Stylommatophora > Arionidae > Ariolimax > Ariolimax columbianus. The sequence goes on along the minus strand of JAVGWX010000009.1, from coordinate 85,768,355 downwards.
TTTGATTTCTTAGCACATCTAGGCCTACTAGTACTATCACTGTAATACTTTCCTCTGAATCGTTAAGTTCTGTATCAGAATCACTAACTAATAAGCTTTCAAGCACAACTCTAGCTTGTTTTGCACTGTATCGTTTTGGTCTAGTACCTGAAGTAGAAGTAGTGGGCGTGGCCATTATTTTTTAGAAATCAACAAAACAGTTTAGCTGCTTCAAAACGCAAATATATGACTTATTCAGTTCCAAAACACATGTGGCTCATGTCAAATTTCACGAACGGAAGCTGTTAACACAAAACCCGAATCACGGACTCTACAAAACAAAAACCGAATTATCGGATAATGGTCCTCTACGGTTTAATTAAGAGTCTTTTATGTCGGTCATTGGTCCTGAAAGTGTTAATCACCATAAAAAACAAGTTTAGAAATAAACAAAAATGTAATCTCCTGCTGAAATGTTTATTGAAATATATTTTCAATGACAACAATATGTGAATACATGTTACTATACGTTCATCTCTGAATAAAGAATACCGTCGCAGGTTTGGTCTGACTACATCTATATATTTGACGAAAATTGAGCCACACAAAAGTGGAAATATAAGAAAGTCAAATAAAGGAAGTAAACTACAAATTTGCTTTCTGGATTAAAGTTTGAACAAAAGTTACTAGAAGGAAATTATTAATATGGAAGCAATTAATTTTTTTTAAAAAGGCAACAAAATGTTTAGAAAAATCATTAGAAGTCGGTTGTTTAGGAAATGTATCGGAGAAAAGCAGTTCTGAAATGACGACTGTTTGAATTGGTCAGTCAACTATGACCTTCCATACAACAAAGGCATGTTCGAAAGAAAAGATTTTGTTATTGGCCAATTGATACGACCTCTTGGAATATGCAAAGGCTATGTCACCATACAAATTTGATGGTTAAAGCTGATCCAACTTTACATCAATATATTTCAACAAATGAGCTATTAGAACATTTGAAAAATGAGTTTTATGAATCATAGCAGAGCTGAACACAGGTGTTACCACAGCACACACGGCTGTCAATAATGAAGTGTAAGAGACTTATTTGTACTCGCTTTCTTTAAGAGGCTGTCTGACTAGTGTCTCATCTCATCTTTGCCAATAGTAAACCAATTATCTATCTACATATAGGTCGACTGGACTGTGTCGATAACTATGAAAAGCCAGCTCCCTACCACACTTTAGTTAGATGCTCTTGTCACATGGATGCTCTTGTCGCATGAAAGGCCGTGATTGATCCTGCAGATTAGCTTCATCAACAAGGGAGATAATCATAACTAATGCCAAATATAGTTGATATAAAGGTTAGTTATTTCTGCACATTACTTTATTAAAACCAATTTTTTTAATCATTGATTTTGTTGTAAAATGTCACAAATGGTACCCATATTTTATAAAGATGTATATAAAAACCATAAAAGGTTTTCAATGAAGTCATCTGCCAAGTTGTAAATTGTCAAACAACTCATATCCACAAGGAATGTGGTAAAACAGCACATATTCTGTCAAATTATAAGCAGTAAATGGATTTTCATGACATCTTTCCATATTTTGTCTCACTGTGTTACACTAATATGCATCTGTTTTGTGCCAAACAAATTTTCAGGCATAGTGCCTGACATCAATCACAACAGACGTGCTAAAAGCTGTGGAAGAAACTAGATCAATATATCAGAGTTGACCCCAAGAACGGTCACCAGGTACACCAGGTCAATGAGTAAACCATTTATGGAGATTTCCAGTTAGTAGAATTCCCTAAGTCATGCTTTCCTTACACTGTTGCACATTCATTGCCTGGAGGTTTGGAATTTGATTCAGTAGTTCCAATTTCTACACTTCCTTTTCTGTTGTTTTGGTGCACATTTTCTTAGAGTTTAAAATATGCTTGTGTTTGCAAGGGTTATTCCTTCTGACTACCTCCTTTGCTTCACCTTATTACCATGCTAAAAGCTCTAAAGTTGTTTTGCAACCCACAGAATGTCCAGTATAACATTTTTTAACAAATATTCTGTAGCTGCCTTTCTTCCAAGCTATATTATTGAACTCTCAAGTAACTCTTCAATATATTTCTAATACAGGGACAATGCCACAAAGTTTTTCCTCTGCAAACAACTTTCTTATATATCTTCCTGACAGTGAGGCATGCCTCATATTGGTGATGATCAATTGTCTACATAACCTTCTTCTACTCATTGAAGATTTCAGTATTTTAAATATTTTTCATGTCAATCAAGATTGTCATTTACTCCAGATCTTTATTCTCTCATCCTCAGCCCCTCTTGCCATCAATCACTCCAGCTGTTTTCTAGGCCCTTCTATCCTCAGCACCTCTTGCCATCAATCACTCCAGCTGTTTTCTAGGCCCTCATATCCTCAGCCCCTCTTGCCATCAATCACTCCAGCTGTTTTCTAGGCCTTCATATCCTCAGCCTCTCTTGCCATCAATCACTCCAGCTGTTTTCTAGACCTTCCTATCCTCAGCCTCTCTTGCCATCAATCACTCCAGCTGTTTTCTAGACCTTCCTATCCTCAGCCTCTCTTGCCATCAATCACTCCAGCTGTTTTCTAGGCCCTCCTATCCTCATCCCCTCTTGCCATCAATCACTCCAGCCGTTTTCTAGGCCCTCCTATCCTCATCCCCTATTGCCATCAATAATCCAGCTGTTTTCTAGCCCTTCATATCCTCAGCCTCTCTTGCCATCAATCACTCCAGCCGTTTTCTAGGCCCTCCTATCCTCATCCCCTATTGCCATCAATAATCCAGCTGTTTTCTAGCCCTTCATATCCTCAGCCTCTCTTGGCATCAATCACTCCAGCTGTTTTCTAGGCCCTCCTATCCTCAGCCTCTCTTGCCATCAATCACTCCAGCTGTTTTCTAGGCCCTTCTATCCTCAGCCCCTCTTGCCATCAATCACTCCAGCTGTTTTCTAGGCCCTCCTATCCTCATCCCCTCTTGCCATCAATCACTCCAGCTGTTTTCTAGGCCCTCCTATCCTCATCCCCTCTTGCCATCAATCACTCCAGATGTTTTCTAGGCCCTCCTATCCTCAGCCTCTCTTGCCATCAATAATCCAGCTGTTTTCTAGACCTTCCTATCAGAGTTTGTGTAAAATAACATTTGACTGCCTATATTTTGTATTTAGCTAGCCAACGACCTTTTAATGTTGTGTGTTCTAGTAATGTATCTTGATTTGATTTTCATACATATATATTCTAAAAAATTCATTAGGTAGGGAGCAGAAACAATGGAAAATGCACTGAAACAACCTAGACTGATCCATATAAGACATATGTATGTGGAAAACATGTTCTAGCAGTACTGCTCACTTCAAAAGAAGACGGTATGAAAAAACAATAAGTGTATACATATTCTAACAATTATTTGAATAGTCACAAAAAACCATGAAGTGATTGTTAATTGTACTACACTCAAACAGAAACATATAAAGTTAATCAATACAGCTTATTATTATTTAAAAGGCACCATGTGTATATATATAAAATAAGCATAATAAATCAGATTTGTCTTTGTATGCCAAGAATGTCAAGGAAAGAATCCACATTAATAAAACTGAGACAAAATTGTCAAAATGTTTTCAAAATGCCTTCCCTGTTGTAAACAGTTTGATTGATAACTTGCAGCAGCATTTTACTGGAGTGTATTATAGACTTGTGGTTTTTAAAGTTACAAATGTAACAATAGGGAGAACTAACTAACAAACAAGCATGTTACAAAATTTGTTTGAAAAGTTTACCTGAAGTAATAAATGTTTTTAATTGTCTACAAACTCGGCATTAACAAATATTCATAGTGAGAGACAGTAAGTAATGTACTTGTTAAAGAATATTGAACTAGATATTAGCTAAGCTAACATCTATAATGTTCATAATGTTTCAATTGATTATGCTTGTGGTAAAGATTATATATCAAACAAAAACATTATAAGCACATTAGCAGTACAAAAAAAAAAAAAAAAAAAAAAGGAAACATGGTATACTTGATCTTTTTGAGTGCATAAAACCAAAAAATTGTGTTCCTGACAATCAGGAAGCATTCAACAAAAACGAAGCATATAAAGAATTTGTGTGAATAGGGAATTTTAAAACCAGAGGATAAAAATTTGAACTGAATTTTTCCCAGCAGCATTTATTGGTTTAATTGAGCAGTGGTATGTTGACATTGTACATACTTTTAAAAACATTATTCAAATGGCTAACATAGAAAATATCAAGATTGAATGTTTGTATAACAGTAAATGGCTGTGGATTTAAGGTTCTATATTGGAAGGCAATTAATAGGCCTGTTTCACTTGAGCTAAAATAAAATGCTAAATGTAATTCAACAAGGTTGCTGCAGTACATCTTTTCGTTCTATTATCCGGGCGACCCAACTAAGTTAAATCACCTTTTTGTGTTCACTGTTACTCTCATCATATGTTCAGATTTGTCAAATGTTTGTTGTTCTTTTGTTCTTTTGTCCCTAATGAAGATATTTTGGTCATAAGAGATTCTGTTCTGACGCTGTGTCTGAGCCTTACTTGTCCATGTTATTATTTTCCAGATATACAAGCAACTCAAGCAAAACATTCTGCAACTGAAGTAACAATTAAGTGTACAAGATGTGCTTTGATTGAGGGTCAGCTGCGGTTGTGGTCTTGTCAATGAAAACTTGGACAAGCAGAAGACTGCTGCTTCATTCAAGTGTTAAAAAAGGCCAGTGTTAGTAACACTTTACGACAGTGTAGTGGATATCGTTTATGGTGGTCACGTCATTCCACTCTAGATAAGTTGATCTAGTTTCTTGTACTGACATTGTGTCATCTGTCAATTTGATACCTCATCAACATGTCATTCCACTCTAGTTAAGTTGATCTAGCTTCTTGTACTGACATTGTGTCATCTGTCAATTTGATACCTCATTAACATGTCATTCCACTCTAGATAAGTTGATCTAGTTTCTTGTACTGACATTGTGTCATCTGTCAATTTGATACCTCATCAACATGTCATTCCACTCTAGTTAAGTTGATCTAGCTTCTTGTACTGACATTGTGTCATCTGTCAATTTGATACCTCATCAACATGTCATTCCACTCTAGTTAAGTTGATCTAGCTTCTTGTACTGACATTGTGTCATCTGTCAATTTGATACCTCATTAACATGTCATTCCACTCTAGATAAGTTGATCTAGTTTCTTGTACTGACATTGTGTCATCTGTCAATTTGATACCTCATCAACATGTCATTCCACTCTAGATAAGTTGATCTAGCTTCTTGTACTGACATTTGAAACAGACGCTATTTCAGTCAGGCACAAAATACTGACCAGGACGTAGTGTCAGAGTTGATACACTGACCAAGACCACATTCTCTCTTCCATGTTGCGTTGCCTGGAAACAGGCTGTTTTCAAGGCAGCCTGGCTGACGAGATGTGGATTGATGTGATTCCCGTAGTAGTGAGCACCACGCAGATGATTCTTAGCATAGCACAACGGCCTTGGGGACCGCGGTCCATCTTCATCAAAATGCTCATGATGTGAGGAAAGCTACTACAACCTGCCACTTAACGTCCTTTTCAGGAGACATAAAAGAGTAAACTTACTCATTGTGATCATTAACAACAACAACTTGTACTGACATTGTGTCATCTGTCAATTTGATACCTCATTAACATGTCATTCCACTCTAGATAAGTTGATCTAGTTTCTTGTACTGACATTGTGTCATCTGTCAATTTGATACCTCATCAACATGTCATTCCACTCTAGATAAGTTGATCTAGCTTCTTGTACTGACATTTGAAACAGACGCTATTTCAGTCAGGCACAAAATACTGACCAGGACGTAGTGTCAGAGTTGATACACTGACCAAGACCACATTCTCTCTTCCATGTTGCGTTGCCTGGAAACAGGCTGTTTTCAAGGCAGCCTGGCTGACGAGATGTGGATTGATGTGATTCCCGTAGTAGTGAGCACCACGCAGATGATTCTTAGCATAGCACAACGGCCTTGGGGACCGCGGTCCATCTTCATCAAAATGCTCATGATGTGAGGAAAGCTACTACAACCTGCCACTTAACGTCCTTTTCAGGAGACATAAAAGAGTAAACTTACTCATTGTGATCATTAACAACAACAACTTGTACTGACATTGTGTCATCTGTCAATTTGATACCTCATCGACATGAAAAAACATTTTCACACAAAATCTCTGGGATAATGTTCTATGTAAAAAAAAATTATGTACAAATCATGTAATATATATGGGACTGCAGTAAAACTATTTCAGCCATTAAGTGCGCTGCTTTGATTATGTCTAAGATGTTTTAAGAGTAACTTTGCCCAAAGAAGGCTAGAATTGTCTTGGCCAAAGTCATGTACTTCCTAAAAGAAAACGGTTAACAAACTATTAATTTGTCAAAAAATACCTATTCCCACAAAATAATTCTGTCATGGTTGAATTGTTAGGTTGGCAACAACACATTTTACAACAAAAGTGGACTAAAGTCTCAACAGCAATATTTATATGAAGTCAGCAGGCAATTTTAGACAATAATATGCATTATGTACATACTAGGAAATTTTAAAAAAAACCTAAACAAAAATTACGAACTTCAATTTGAAATGAATAAAGTAATACATATTTAATGCTTGAACAAGTAAACAAAATCAATTGGAAATTTAAAAAAACAACAGCAAGGTTTTATTATCATCTAGGTGCCAGTGAACAGCAGACTAGATATTACGCCACTCTAGACTATTTAATCATCTAACATTGACAGAGTAGATGGTATTCTATTTCCTAACATGGAAAGACCTAAATGTGCTGTATAAAGGCTATGACGAGTGGTAGAATTACACCATGTGAAGTAGCAGAGTAATACTCATAGCAAAGATATGGTATGGTATGAGCTAATTGTTACAGTTGAGTGCTATTATCGAGACAAGAAATATTCCGGAATAAATGTGTTGAGATCAGAGAGCCACGATGCAGAAACAAACCACTTCACTGAACTAGAAACACTAGAGAACCTTTCTGTAGATACAGTAAAAGAGAACACTATTTATCTGAACTATAGACATGGCACTTAACTGATCCTACTGAGTTCAGTTATAGACAAATAAGATCCTAACTTCCACTATTTATGTCTACTGTCCTATGGCTTTTTGCCATTGCTGGTGTAGTCGATGGGTTTTAATACTGAGGGCTAAAGGCCGTTTTGCCACTGCTGTCGCCACGTCATGTGCTGGCTATGTTTGTTTATTTCACCCTCAACAGAAAAACAACATATGCCGTACCGGGGATTCAAACCGCTGCCCTCCTTGTTGGTAGACAGGCATCAAAACCATTTGACCACGCACTCCTCTTACTATTTATGTCAAATGTTTAAAATAAAATGGTCCCTAATCAATCAGCTGTGGTATGCTAATAATAAAGATAAAATACACACAAACACATTTTAACTGATCCTGAGTAATTTTCATTCCAGAAAATTTCCTAATTAAATGCAAAACAAAAACATTAATCCCCAAAATATGGTTAAATAAAAAACACCACCGCAAAAACAGTAATTGACTTTCATGAAATGACTGCCATACTTTCACATCTCCAGTGGCATACAGTAACATTTATTTTAAAAGTAGCAACCACATGCAGGATTTCCATATGATTAAGGTTGTCAATTGTAATTTAATACATATTAGCAAAGCAAGCTGTCAGTTTCCCATAAACCAATAGCATATTCTGGACAATGAATTAGCAAAAGTGACATTTATTAAGACTGTAATTTATCAAGTAGACATCAGTCATTCCTCAGTCAGTTTTGTGAATCATGTCAGGAACAAATAAGTCCTTCCTGAGCTTGATCGTCATGTTTACATAAACTCTGTCTAGTAAATACTGCATACATACTGAGGCATGGCAATGACTATACTTAGTAATAGATAAATATTTCCTCAATGAGTCAAAATTAATAAAGAAAGTTTTCAATTCTGAAACATTAGGGTAGCAGGTTAATCAACAAAAGGAAAAAGGTATGTCCGCATTGATATAAATGGTTTCAGGTTTACGGATAGACACATACAACAAGGCTAGAGAGTGGTGTATGGGATTTATGCAGCAATGGCTGTCTGGAACTCCTTGTTTGATTGTCCCTCCTTCAGGCAGGTCACAGGAACAAGAGCGTGGTCAGTCTTCATTAGGTATTCCTGAAAGCAGATATTTATGATACATGATCAACTTGTCAGAAGTAGGTCACTCTTAATCAAAGAGGCGTGTATTTAAAACTTTGGTAAAGCATCAATTTTATGTCTGCTGGTGGTTACAGGTGCAAGCAGTCTTCATCTACTGCTGAAACATAATGCAGCTGCAGGGGAAATGACATACATTTTTTGTGGGGTATGGTAAGGGTCAATGTGTATTTTGGGCTGTACTACTTGGATTTGGGCTGTAATATAGTGATGTTTAAACAGTATAATATATACAACATAATATATTATGCCATCTTCTTAACAAAACACGCATTGGGGATGATCAGATCAGTCAATTTGAGATCTTGATCCCCACTTTGTCTACAGAGGACCCTGTCTTGGGCCACAGAAGTCCAGTGCGTGGTAACTGCTCCTCTATAGGCATCTTGGATGTTGAAGCGTACAGCAAGGGAGTCTGACCAACACATTGTAGGTTTTCCCCATGGTCTCTTCTTATATCGTCTCACCAGGGACAATCAATTTGATATAGAATAATGAAATTAGAACATGTAGTTTTGTCACAGCAAATAACTTCCTCACATGCCTACCTGATGTGTATTTTTTCAGGAGCACAGAGGAATGGGATTTTATGGAATGTGTGTCCAGAGGGTTAAGAAAGAGAATCTCAAAACTTACATGAGCATACTGAAGAGCAGACTTCTTCTCACCACTGGTTGTATCTTGGCCTACCCACACAAATAGGCTTTTCTTAAAATCCACAACAAACACATCCTGCAAAGTAGAACACCATGTTTGAAATACTGTGATTGACAGTCAGATTTGCTTTCAACTATCTTATTACTAAATAAATCTTGATGGTGTTATCCCAGTGAATTAAGATTAGGCTGCTCAAAACAAATGAAAAAATATTCCTCTAGGATACATGACATACAACTAGAAACATCACATACAACAGATGTCTACTACTTATACTTTGTTTTACATTGCCAAACGTCATAACAAGAATGACTTTGACAATGATCGTTATTACTCCAAAGTGAGATGTTTGACATTCTGCAAGAAACGCACGCAAATAAGGATGACATTCTATGAGAAATACATGCAAAATAGATGACATTCTACAAAATATGCATGCAAATGGAATGCATTCTATAAAAAGCATGCAAATTATTGCCATTCTAGAAGAAATGCATGTAAACGGATGAAATTCTACAAGAAATGCATGCAAAATAGATGATGTTCTACAAGAAAAGGAAGTAATGATGTAGTTGGTGTTCTTAATCCACACAACATACAAAATTCTCAGCATGACATTATTCTAATTTTCATTTAAGCTATGATAGGTAGTCTGATAGGGCTTAGCCTATTGGTGATTTCCTTCTCACATGTTATGAAACTTGTCACCAGCTCTTGGCACTTCAAGAAATCTTATGAGACTTGGATACCAGCTCTTGGCACTTAAAGAAATCTTATGAGACTTGGATACCAGCTCTTGGCACTTCAAGAAATCTGATGAGACTTGGATATCAGCTCTTGGCACTTAAAGAAATCTTATGAGACTTGGATACCAGCTCTTGGCACTTCAAGAAATCTGATGAGACTTGGATATCAGCTCTTGGCACTTAAAAAAATCTTATGAGACTTGAACATCAGCTCTTGGTACTTAAAAAAATCTGATGAAATCACAATAAATAACACAGAACAGCGAGTGAGAAATCACACAAATAATATAGAACTACTAGTGAGCAAGAGAGAGTACCATGTTATCCTATCAGCTGCCCACCTTTTGGGATGTTCCAGCCTAGACCTTAGTCTGTTATGAGTTTGTCTTTCCAAATTTCGTTTAATCCTCCTGAGGGTTTGCATCCCTGGCTATGTAGTACCCATGTCTTGTGGCGACAGGTCATTTTCCAATTTGCAGTTGTCGCAAAACTATTTCTGCTGGGACTGTTCCACTTAGGTCTTAACTTCAAGGCCCTGTCTTTTCTTCATGCCAGAACTTCCACTTTTAGATATCTCATTTCAGAGTTTTGAACAAAATATTAATGAAATTATAATGCTAGTAAAGCAAAGATGCACGAAGATCCCATAAACGCACTAACAACACCAAAACCCATCACTACTGTACGAAAACCTACCTGGAGGCAGGATATATCTCCAGAGGTGGTAGAAAATATACCAGGTATTGCAAACAAAAACTGCCAGACTGAAAAAGAAAGGAGAGATACTACCCTAAGCTTCATAACGAAAAGCTACCCAAGCATGGACTGGACCCATGCATACACCAACGGTTCTGTAACAAACACTACACAGAACGGAGGGGCAGGAGCATTCCTGAACCTACCAAATGGCAGAAAAATAACACTGTCATTCGCTACTGGTAAGTACACAAGCAATTTCAGAGCGGAGGCAGAGGCACTGAGGGCGGCAGTGGAAGAAATGGTGACACAGTGAAAATGAGAGCAATATAGTCCTGCTGACAGATGCTCTCGCCGTAGTCACAGCGCTAAAAAGCCAGAAAAACACTGAGCTTAATGACTTAAGAGCAGCACTCTGCAAACTGTGCCAGCAGTCCGCACCAAAAAGGGTAGTGGTACAGTGGGTTCCGTCACACTGCAACATCCAAGGCAACGAGGAGGCAGACAGACTGGCAAAAGAAGGTGCAAGACTACCACAAACAGATACCAGTATGACGTACGAAGAGTCAAAACGGCTTATCAAAGCCAGATACATGACCAAATGGGAAACCGAACATACTGGTTACACCAAAAACGATGCCTATTACCAGTTGAACCGAAGAGAGCAGGTCGTTGTCTTCAGACTTCGCACTGGCCACAACAGACTGAGGTACCACCTTTTCAACAAATTGAAGATAGGGTGTACCGACGAATGCCCGTGCGGTACTGGTAAAATGACCGCTGAACATCTGCTGCAGAACTGCCCGACATACGAGGATCAGAGAGAGCAGATGTGGCCATTACCAGTGGAACTGCAAGACAAGCTCTATGGCAGTGGCGAGAGCCTCAGGATGACCGCCGCTTTTTTCGAAAAAATAATGGTTACTGTCTGACTGCATACGCAGAAGAAGAATAATGCTAGTGAATCATTCACTTGCTCCTAGTTCCTAGAAATCTGTGGCATTATTACTGCTGGCTTTGATACATTCAACTTTGTCAACAACTAAAGATATTAAACCAAAATATGATGATATTAGCACTAACAACAACAATGATCAACTTAAAAAGTGGAAATACCTTTGAGTCCAGATCCCTCTTGCTTATTGATCCTTTCTTCTCTAATTTGTAGGTCATCTTACCACTGGCATCAGACAGTCTAAACACAGAAACATTTGTTTGATATACAACACAGGTTTTTTTTTATTTCTGTAAATACAGCACAAGAGATCCAAGAGGGCAAGTAATACTTTTAGGGAAAACAAGAGAGCCAATACAAGTTAATATCATTGTCAGGTTAACTTTTAGCATGCTACATAATTTATGACGAAAATTTGCACAAATTAATTAACTTTATATCTCGCTATGGTAGTCGACTTTCAAAATTTGTAACTTTTCTGTTTGTTTGTCAATAAATGTGATTTTCTTGTGTGTAGAGACACAATTGAATTAAGAACTTTGGGTATTATTGTTTTTGTTGTGTATTTGTTAGTTTCTGAGATACAAAAAGATGAAGTTGAAAATTTATGGAAATCTCTGAAAAAATTTGGACTCGACTGATAGGCCTAGGTCGCTCCGATTGAAAACCATGGAAATCACAATAACGTATCGATATTGTGTTTACAATATCGACACAACTGTTAGTTTCCAAAACAAACGTAGTTCTTTCATCTAAACAAACAAAATAAACAGATCTACTCGATAAAGATCTTTCCCAACAACCTACTTTCCAAACGGCGTATAAAAAGTAAAATTGTTCAAAAGACATTTGTAATCTAACATACAATACTTTTACTGGCAAAATTTCGTGCGCAGATGGTGATGTATTCAGCATTTTTTTAAATGGCTTTCGGTAGTTCAAATAAAAATAATTTTTTTAAATTACGATTTTGTGGGCCGAGTTGGTCCAGACTGTCTTGCCCGTAGTGTGCTAAGGCTTAAATCAGTCCAGAGACTCAGCCAGGAACAGTGACATCATATCAAAATGTCCAATGACATGGGAAATGATACAAGTATATGAAAATGCAGACAAACAGCCCAACTTCACAGTGGAAGCGAAAATACCAGGTATTTGAAAGGTGGAAGAATCAGACCATGCATTGAGAGAAAAAATCCTAAGGCATATTGGAGACGCCTATCCTCAGCCCATGTGGACGCACGTCTACACAGATGGATCATCAGAGGAAGCATTGAGGAAAGGAAGGGCAGGACTCGTCATATTTCTACAGGATGGAACCGTTATAGAAAAAGCAAGTGCTGCCGGGGAGCCCTCGACAAATCTAAGAACAGAGCAACAGGCAATAATTGAAGCAGTCAAACTATTGGATGAAAAGGGGTTAAAGGATAACAGAATAGTATTTTTTGTGTAACTGCATGGAAATTTTGCAGGCCACACAAAGAGAACCACGAAATAATATGGAAAGGAAACTGATATGCCAGCTAAACAAACTCTCAGACCACAATAAAATCACTCTCCAGTGGATTCCAGCTCACTTCGGCATACCTGGGAATGAATGGGCGGACAGACTGGCCAGGGAGGGAAGACAAAGAGAACAATTCACCCACCCAGTGTCACTGCCAGAAGTCAAGGCAAACATTAAAAAAAAAATATAAACAACAGTGGATAGAGAGAATAAACAGTAAATACCCACAGGACCCAATCAATGGACTGAATAGGAAACAGTATACCACAATGTTCCGCCTCAGAACAAGTCATTGGAGACTAAATGCACACATGCATAAAATGAAAGCAGCGCAGACTGCACAGTGTACATGTCAGAGAGGACCCCAGAACACATCCTGCAAACATGTCCACTGCACCAAGACTCCGGTGAGAAGACCTGGCCCGAGGAGAGAAACATACAAGACAAACTGTGGGGAACCATTGAGGACCTGCGACTGACGTGTCACTTCATGGAGGCAGCCCATCTGGTGGCATAAAACGAGCATATGAAACCGAACGCAAAGAAGAAGTCCAGAGACTGGTATTGAAGTCATCTGGTCATGTCACTGTCATCTACAGAACTTTTCAGTTCAGCATAATTTTCACCCCAAAGTTTTTGAAGTCAGAGCTCTCTACAATCAAAAGAACAGTATTGTTCAGATTATTTCTACGTAGCCGTTCATTTTAAAATTTGATCAGAACATCTGTCACTATGCAAGGACACTGTAAGTCGCAAACCGGCGACCTGCGCTTCGAGATTTTCATGACGTCGGTGTCAAATCTGCAACGCTTGAATGGTAAAGGTTAAGCATTTACTTGTTTGACCTATTTTCTGTCCATCTCACTGTTTTCATACTGCAATAGCATCCCATCTCAAAAACTTCTAAGGTCTTTTCATCCTTTTTGTTGATACAGTTCATGTTTCAGAGCAGTGCTAGGGGTCAGATATGCATGGTGATTATTCTAGCCAAATCTCAATATTGATATTACTTAATATTACAAGTATAAGCGTTTGTTACTCATGTCTTTATATCTACTACAATATTGGTTCTGACTTAAACTTCACAGAGGTCATCCTCTGTAATAATTTGTCCCAAATATGAAAACTTATGCACTTGTTCTATGGTCCATCTAATGTCTTTCTGCTGTCCTGGACGAAGTGTTTGAGATTACTAAGTTACAGATGTTTTACAAGGTAGCCAGTTTTTTTTCTCGCCGACTTTCCTTTCCTAAGAGTAAGCCAAGTACCTAATTTACAGCTGGGTTAAATCGAGCATGTCAATAATGTGGCCCCAACCTGAAACATTTTCCATAAGAAGTGAGCACCCTATCTCTACACTGCTCGGACACTAGCATATATAACCCCAGTAAAATGTGCATTATCATGTTTTGTTACCTCATTATGCTGAAAGGCGTGGTCACAGGTTGTGACTTGTTGGATGTTGCACATGTTAGAGACGCCTGCTTTAGATAGTGGCTTTAGCCAGACATTAATTACCTGTACAATTCAGTCTCTGTGTCTTTAGCACCATCAACTTCATCAACATCCTCATCGTCACCAGTCAGAGATTTAAAGAATTCATGCTGTAGTCAAATATAAGGGAAATTAGACATTATCAAGTTATGTAATGTAATCTTTCAGAGAACCGACATCAGGAACACCCATATATATACTCAGTCTGTTTCAGAAGATGGTGAGGGGGGATTTGTCCAGCAGTTTGTTGATTTTACGCACAGCTAATCTGCCCTAACAAAGACCTTTTCATGTGGTGTACCAATATAACGCCCATAAAACACTAGTTTCAAAGGAGGACAGATATACATCAAAACTTGCTTGAAAACAAGTAAATGACATGTATCAGCATAAATAGGACAGTATTTAAATGTCTACATACAGGCTTAAAGTAATTGCTTTTCTAACATCTGATAAGAGATTCAACTGAGCTATAATGAATAGAACAGCCCAAGCTAAAACATTTTAATCAATGTCTTTTTGTCAATGTTAGAGAGAAAATTATTGGTTGTTATAAAGAAAACCCAACCAAGTTATATATTCTGGAAATGAATCTTTGAACGGTGTAATATCATGGCATGGGAGAGAATCAACAATGTAATTGATAACAAGTACTTGGTACTGGAAGTGGCAGACATATCATTCCCAGCCTAAGACATAGCAATCCTCTCTCAAACAAACACATACCTAATACATTTTGATGGCATCTTAATTATGCCTGCCCACTTTTCAGCTGACCTGAAATCACTGCAAAATCAAAACCCAAATTAGCAATAAATTTAGTTTCTGTGTGAGGCAGAGGAACCCTTGGCAAAGAGCAGTAACAAAAGGAAGCACAACAATGAGATGAGTATGCCCTGAGCTGAGGAGGACTCCACACACAAAACATGTTAGCTGTGAGCACTAGCTAGTCTATTTATTCTAAGGGGAACAGAAATATAAGGATGATAACATTTATTAGGTAATCTGTGAGAAAATTATATTTCCAAGTCAAATATTTACTAGTAATCTGTGAGAAAATAATATTTCCAAGTCAAATATTTTCTAGTAATCTGTGAGAAAATAATATTTCCAAGTCAAATATTTACTAGTAATCTGTGAGAAAATAATATTTCCAAGTCAAATATTTACTAGTAATCTGTGAGAAAATAATATTTCCAAGTCAAATATTTACTAGTAATCTGTGAGAAAATAATATTTCCAAGTCAAATATTTACTAGTAATCTGTGAGAAAATAATATTTCCAAGTCAAATATTTACTAGTAATCTGTGAGAAAATAATATTTCCAAGTCAAATATTTTCTAGTAATCTGTGAGAAAATAATATTTCCAAGTCAAATATTTACTAGTAATCTGTGAGAAAATAATATTTCCAAGTCAAATATTTTCTAGTAATCTGTGAGAAAATAATATTTCCAAGTCAAATATTTACTAGTAATCTGTGAGAAAATAATATTTCCAAGTCAAATATTTTCTAGTAATCTGTGAGAAAATAATATTTCCAAGTCAAATATTTACTAGTAATCTGTGAGAAAATAATATTTCCAAGTCAAATATTTTCTAGTAATCTGTGAGAAAATAATATTTCCAAGTCAAATATTTACTAGTAATCTGTGAGAAAATAATATTTCCAAGTCAAATATTTTCTAGTAATCTGTGAGAAAATAATATTTCCAAGTAAAATATTTACTAGTAATCTGTGAGAAAATAATATTTCCAAGTCAAATATTTACTAACAGTCTTAAATAATATATGAAATGACTTTCTTACTGCTTCATCCACACTGCTACCTTCCAAAACCTCTGCCTTAGCACGTCCATTTCTCTCGGACTCCAACAGTTGACAGAACTGCCCAGCCTGTAGGAAAAAGTGTAGAAATGTCTGATTGTCATGTTAGAAATGATCTGTTGTAAATCTCATTGGACATAAAGCTAGCCTGTCTGATTGTCATGTTAGAAATGATCTCTTGTAAATCTGATTGGACATAAAGCTAGCCTGTCTGATTGTCATGTTAGAAATGATCTCTTGTAAATCTCATTGGACATAAAGCTAGCCTGTCTGATTGTCATGTTAGAAATGATCTCTTGTAAATCTCATTGGACATAAAGCTAGCCTGTCTGATTGTCATGTTAGAAATGATCTCTTGTAAATCTGATTGGAAATAAAGCTAGCCTGTCTGATTGTCATGTTAGAAATGATCTCTTGTAAATCTCATTGGACATAAAGCTAGCCTGTCTGATTGTCATGTTAGAAATGATCTCTTGTAAATCTGATTGGACATAAAGCTAGCCTGTCTGATTGTCATGTTAGAAATGATCTCTTGTAAATCTCATTGGACATAAAGCTAGCCTGTCTGACTGTCATGGTAGAAATGATCTGTTGTGAATCTCATTGGACATAAAGCTAGCCTGTCTGATTGTCATGTTAGAAATGATCTCTTGTAAATCTCATTGGACATAAAGCTAGCCTGTCTGATTGTCATGTTAGAAATGATCTCTTGTAAATCTGATTGGACATAAAGCTAGCCTGTCTGATTGTCATGTTAGAAATGATCTCTTGTAAATCTCATTGGACATAAAGCTAGCCTGTCTGACTGTCATGGTAGAAATGATCTGTTGTGAATCTCATTGGACATAATGCTAGCCTGTTTGAATGTCATGGCCCGGTTGAGCTTGTAATTCGCACATCATTTTGTTGTCATCCAGGATGCTCCGCTAACCACTTGTTCTTGTATCTGCACCTGATAAACCTCCCGACTTCTTCATAAGTTATACATGTATTAGGGTGAGACAGCATTCAGCCTTTTCTAGCCAGCATGTTGCAATGAAAAGTACTCCACTGAATATACCACTTTCTTGAATCGGTAACATAGTTTAGAGAGTACCTCAAAGAGTTTTTTTTAGATCTAAATTTTGTTCGGCTTTCAAGTATTGCCACCACAGATAAAGCGCCTGTGAACAGTGCCACATGTTTACATTCATCATAAGGACTCTGCCTTTGCTCTGAAGTCACTTGAACATTTTCCTGATGCCAATGAAAACTTTCCTTTAGTGTTGTTATTTAGGTTCATAACAATTCTTCCACCTCCATTCTCCATTGTATTTATTGTCGACCCATCTGTATACATCTGGGTCTATCTATTTCTAGGGTAGTGTTTCTCTATGTATTTCTCAGTTATGGCTTTTCTTTCTGCGTCTGCTCTTATCTATCTATCAGATCTGGGAAGCGCTGTTTTCTCCAGGTGGGGAGTATGTGAGTAGTGTAGATGGGTGTTATTTGTGCTGAGCCTGTCATATAATATGTTCCCCACTTCTCTGTAACTAATGCCACAAAGTTGCTCTGTTTTAGTCTTTTCTTTTCAAGTCCATTTATTCTCTGGTACATTGGGTGATCAACCAACCTTCCGAATTTCTGACCTTGTTGTTGGGCCCTGCTGTCTCTTCTGTCCTCCATTGGTTGCAGATTTGTAATAATTTCTATTTCTTTAATAGGTGTGGACTTCATATTCCCTGTTATGAATCTCATTGCTTGATTTTGGACACTATTAATTTTGTCAAAGTTTGATTTCGCTGCAGTTGCCCATACCGAAATGTCATATTCTAAGACTCGTCGCACACATCAGTTGTTCAGCTTGTGAAGAATAGGCGCACCAGCTCCCTATGAAACGCCAGCAAGTTTTTCATGTAAATTCATTTTAAAATTAGTTTACAACCTGACAAGAAATCTCCACACAACTCTACCAACCTTATAACGTTCATCCTTGTTGCTACCAGAGCCATTCCATTGGTAAATCTTGAGACCAAGGTCAAGGATGAAAACATCATCATGCTTGACACGATTTTTGTGTAGTGGCACCTGCAGAAAATATCAAATATAGAACTAAGACCTAACAGGTTTGTGTTGTCATGTGTTGGAGAAAGGGATTTGATGATTCTCAAGCAGAAATGTTAGCATGTTAACTTGAGGTTCAGACATGCTCAGACGTTGATGCTGATGTAATATGATGTCATTTTTGTCACATAACTCTAAAAAGTGATAAATGCGATAGAAGGAAAAAGGATGAGGCAAGTGTTGTGCTTACTACCTCACAGACATGAGGTCAAGAAATGTTCATGTCACATATAAACATGCCACACACATAAACAGCATGTCACACGCACATGAACATCATGTCACATACACATGATCATGTCACATACATAAACATCATGTCACATACATAAACATCATGCCACATATACATGAACATCATGTCACATACATAAATATC
This sequence comes from Ariolimax columbianus, assembly GCA_036924085.1. Classification (NCBI taxonomy): domain Eukaryota; kingdom Metazoa; phylum Mollusca; class Gastropoda; order Stylommatophora; family Arionidae; genus Ariolimax; species Ariolimax columbianus. The sequence goes on along the minus strand of JAVGWX010000009.1, from coordinate 85,749,716 downwards.
ATGCCACATACACATGAACATCATGTCACAAACATAAACATCATGTCACATACATAAACATTATGTCACATACATAAACAAACATCATGTCACACACATACACATGTCACACACATGAACATCACATCACATACATAATCATCATGTCACACAAACATCATGACACACACATAAACATCATGACACACACATAAACATCATGACACACACATAAACACAGCTCCAGCTGTACTCACCTCCTTCACTACAACATTTCGCTTCAGTCCAGAGAAGTGCAGCAGCCTAGGCTTGTATTTTTCTGGCTCAACATGACGGAACCCACTCTGTGCACCTCCATTCATGATTCTAGACAATAGAAATGACCCTAATGCAATAAGCTGAGCAACTTAACCATACCTGGATTACCTGCTAATCTTAATCTAGCTTAATAATATTTTCTTGGAAAAGTTTGTACTAGAAAACACCCTGATCTACCTACAGCCATTATTAGACATTGAGACTAGTCATTTTGCAAATGAGGCCTCAGCCAACTTAGCTAGGTCATAACAATCTGATGTAAAGTATTTCAGTTTATAATGGGGTCAGGTCATTTTGTTGTAAAGCTGACACTTTCTCAATTCAATAGCTTTTCCCCCGTCATTCTTACAACTTTTTAAAATTATGATTTGCGACTTATTGTTCTTTTATCCAAGATTTACATGATATTAAACTGTTAGCCCTTTACTCTTAACATTTTTAGTTTGGTTTAGATAGTGACTTTCTGCTGTGTTATCCTGTGAGCCAATATTGGCATTTAAAATAATGTTCTCCATAACCTTCTATGCTCTGTCTTGTTTACATGCATGAACAGTGCTATATATTAACAAAGACATCTCATTATTAATTACTATTATATCTATTGATTGTTAAACTTTCCATTTTCTATGACATTTTTTCTTGGACTATTTCATGCTGTATTTCTCAGCTGTGTCTATTATGGATACATTTCTAATGGATATCAACATTTTCTCTTTTTGTCATACTCTTGTCACTAAAATTAGTTCTTATTCAAGAAAACAAGTTACTCTCTCTTCTATTTTGTCTTTCAAACTCAGATGACTGTTTATCTGTCACTTTTATGTGTGAATGGTGGTGTATGAATGGTAGTGAGTGAAGTGTGGTGGCATGCCGAGTAAGGTGTGGGAATTGTGTTTTTTGTGAATTATGGTGGTGTGTGAACTGAAGTGTGTGAATGGTGGTATGTGTAACACCATGAATCTGGAGTCTGCACTAGCTATGTTTATTGTCCTTTCACCTTTATCTGGAGTCTGCACTAGCTATGTTTATTGTGCTTTCACCTTTATCTGGAGTCTGCACTAGCTATGTTTATTGTGCTTTCACCTTTATCTGGAGTCTGCACTAGCTATGTTTATTGTGCTTTCACCTTTATCTGGAGTCTGCACTAGCTATGTTTATTGTCCTTTCACCTTTATCTGGAGTCTGCACTAGCTATGTTTATTGTGCTTTCACCTTTATCTGGAGTCTGCACTAGCTATGTTTATTGTGCTTTCACCTTTATCTGGAGTCTGCACTAGCTATGTTTATTGTCCTTTCACCTTTATCTGGAGTCTGCACTAGCTATGTTTATTGTGCTTTCACCTTTATCTGGAGTCTGCACTAGCTATGTTTATTGTGCTTTCACCTTTATCTGGAGTCTGCACTAGCTATGTTTATTGTCCTTTCACCTTTATCTGGAGTCTGCACTAGCTATGTTTATTGTCCTTTCACCTTTATCTGGAGTCTGCACTAGCTATGTTTATTGTGCTTTCACCTTTATCTGGAGTCTGCACTAGCTATGTTTATTGTCCTTTCACCTTTATATGGAGTCTGCACTAGCTATGTTTATTGTCCTTTCACCTTTATCTGGAGTCTGCACTAGCTATGTTTATTGTGCTTTCACCTTTATCTGGAGTCTGCACTAGCTATGTTTATTGTCCTTTCACCTTTATCTGGAGTCTGCACTAGCTATGTTTATTGTCCTTTCACCTTTATCTGGAGTCTGCACTAGCTATGTTTATTGTCCTTTCACCTTTATCTGGAGTCTGCACTAGCTATGTTTATTGTCCTTTCACCTTTATCTGGAGTCTGCACTAGCTATGTTTATTGTGCTTTCACCTTTATCTGGAGTCTGCACTAGCTATGTTTATTGTCCTTTCACCTTTATCTGGAGTCTGCACTAGCTATGTTTATTGTCCTTTCACCTTTATCTGGAGTCTGCACTAGCTATGTTTATTGTCCTTTCACCTTTATCTGGAGTCTGCACTAGCTATGTTTATTGTCCTTTCACCTTTATCTGGAGTCTGCACTAGCTATGTTTATTGTCCTTTCACCTTTATCTGGAGTCTGCACTAGCTATGTTTATTGTCCTTTCACCTTTATCTGGAGTCTGCACTAGCTATGTTTATTGTCCTTTCACCTTTATCTGGAGTCTGCACTAGCTATGTTTATTGTGCTTTCACCTTTATCTGGAGTCTGCACTAGCTATGTTTATTGTCCTTTCACCTTTATCTGGAGTCTGCACTAGCTATGTTTATTGTCCTTTCACCTTTATCTGGAGTCTGCACTAGCTATTCTTATTATGCTTTCACCTTTATCTGGAGTCTGCACTAGCTATGTTTATTGTCCTTTCACCTTTATCTGGAGTCTGCACTAGCTATGTTTATTGTCCTTTCACCTTTATCTGGAGTCTGCACTAGCTATGTTTATTGTGCTTTCACCTTTATCTGGAGTCTGCACTAGCTATGTTTATTGTCCTTTCACCTTTATCTGGAGTCTGCACTAGCTATGTTTATTGTCCTTTCACCTTTATCTGGAGTCTGCACTAGCTATGTTTATTGTCCTTTCACCTTTATCTGGAGTCTGCACTAGCTATGTTTATTGTCCTTTCACCTTTATCTGGAGTCTGCACTAGCTATGTTTATTGTGCTTTCACCTTTATCTGGAGTCTGCACTAGCTATGTTTATTGTCCTTTCACCTTTATCTGGAGTCTGCACTAGCTATGTTTATTGTCCTTTCACCTTTATCTGGAGTCTGCACTAGCTATTCTTATTATGCTTTCACCTTTATCTGGAGTCTGCACTAGCTATGTTTATTGTCCTTTCACCTTTATCTGGAGTCTGCACTAGCTATGTTTATTGTCCTTTCACCTTTATCTGGAGTCTGCACTAGCTATTCTTATTATGCTTTCACCTTTATCACAAATCATGTCCACACAGGAAGGTCAGTTTTATCTGATGTCAGCAATCAACTTACTTTGTGCGCCAACTTCCCTCATCTCATCCTCATTAGTGTTTTTTGTTTATTGAACATTTCTTATTCTGCATTCATCCTGAAAAGGACGTTCTATTACGTGGTATCATAGTTTACAGAATAAGTTGTGATATCTGTACATTTGAGCATGTCACGCCTGGTTTCGGCACATGATTTTCGTGGCCTGCTTTGTCATCCATCTTCGATCCCGAGTCTCTCAGTCCGGCTGCACAGATGCTGCCTGTTTCCCGGACCACTAATTGCAAGCAGAACAGTTTTGACCAGATTTTATTCGCTGAGCTTACGTAAGCAGTCATCTGTAAGTCTCTAGGTGCTGTCAGCTTATACACTGCTAAGTCTATGGGATTCTTAACAGTCATCTGTGTACTCCAGGGATTACTGCCTTTATTCAAATAAGTTTTTCACAGTTTCACTTTCTGTCATAATTCCAATGCTTGTTGCATACTATGGTGTTGATCTTCTAGAAAGATGTTTATTTCCTGGGCCATTCTCTTCTTTATTTCTAAGTTGCATCTTACATCTAATATTAGAGTGCTTAGGTATTTAAACCGATGGACTTGTTTTAGAGGTGAACTAGTAAATTGAATCTGTATTTTAGAGAATTGTATCTCAGATGACCATACATATTATCATAACTATGTCATTGCTGAAGTCGGATGTGTTGGACCGAAAGGTGCAAAAATCGCAGTCAAGCTGTAAACTACGACACAACGCATTCTGTTCTCTGGACTACATTCTGCTACTTAAGCCCTTTCAGGGTTTGGTAGTGGGAGATTGAGAACGAACGAAGCCAAGCCAAACCATAACTATGTCATGTGTTTATTAAAAATGCTGACCACTTACGTAAGTGTCTTAAAGTAGGTCAGAAACAGTTGCGATTCATGACCTTGAACTTCCCGATGTTGTACTGGAGCATCATTGAGAAAAGTATCTAACTCCACCGTTTTGTAAGCAGCAGTACCATACTCATCCTAAAATGAAGGTGCATAAATTTGAAATTAAGTGCAAAATAAAGGACAGCATAATTTTAGGTATGCTCATTTATTGTACACTCAAACAGAATATAGAACTATGTAATTGTTTCACTAGAATTTGTACACTATTTATTCTTGATTGACAGCAACCAGAAAAAAATGAAAATGAAAGAATCATCTCCCCGATTATTAAAATAAATAACTATCAACATAAAAAAGAAAACAGACTAACAGGACAAAATATTTGTTAAGAAATGTCAAGCCTGAATGTTAAAATATATCAAGAAATTCTGCCAGAAGGTAATAGGAAAATGCCAGTGTAGAGTGTATGCTGGTAAGGATGATGGGTTGTGGTACTGGGCTGCAAACAAGAGTTGTATTACCGCCTATCAGGAATGACTAAATATGGAAAAAACATCTCGTTAGTCATCCCAGTGTGCATGATAAGCTGGTAAAGAAACCACTAATGCAAATGTGCAAGAAGTGCTTAGAACTGACTTCCTGCAAGATGGAGGTGGACGGAGGGGATGGGGAAGAGAAGAGAGGCGGGGTAGGTGGAAGGAATGGGGAAAAAAGGGGAAGAAGAAAATAATGGAAACAAAATATGCGGGTGAAAATCAAATGGTGGTGGTTATGTGCTTCTCATATGAAAGACTCGCTGTGGTGGAGAGGTAAGGCACTCGCCACTCAAAGTGATGAATGGTAATGGTGGGAGCTCAAACCCCGCAGGTTTCAAGCGACCCCTGGTCTCAAAGGAGGTGGTGGGACTAGAGCAGCTGCATACTGAATTACCCCCAGTTGTCTCAACTTATTATCTTGCCACTGGCCCAAGGTAGCTCAGGACCAGAAAGTGAGGTTGATGACCGACGCAGTTTCCTCCTCACTATAATCCAAATACATTGCAAATTACATCAAGACAAAACCGTTTCATGGTGTCGCCATCATCGCTTGTGATGGACAACTAACATAAGAAAGACAATTCTAAGAAAAAGTAGCAATAAAGGACAGCATAGGATTTAGGATGAAAATACAAAGGAATTCATAATCTTTGTTGTCAGTGTAAAGGCTACACACACACTGTGTTCTTCATGGCAGTGGCTTTTCTGATACCCTGAGGAGTGCTGAAGGAGGCCTAGGTACTTCTGGCTGTATTGCACTGCTAGCTTCTCTGTAGGATTGTCACTATGGGGAATCACAGTGTCAATCCCCACCTAGTTGGTCAGACTGCCATAGCCCAACCTGTTTCCAAGTGCATGGACATAAGATAGTCTTGGACAATATATTGCATCTGACACTGACGCTGGGTGTTTATCACCCTTATGTAATTTGAGATTAATTTTCAGTAAAAGTTTAAAGAGTAAAAGAGTAAGCAGAGTAGAATTTGAGGCAAAGAGTAGAATGAGAGACAAAGGGTAGACAGAGACACAACAAATAGATTGCGACACAAGTAGTAGAATGAAAGTCAAAAGGTAGATCAAGTGACAAATGGTAGATTACAAGACAAAGAGTAGACAGGAGAAAGAGTAGACTGAGAGACAAAGTTATTGCCAAGCATAGTGACAATTAACTCTAAGAATAGATGTTGAGACAGTTATAGCACAGCTCAGAAGTGGCTATCTCAAACAACGATGGTTGTCATGCAGGATTTTTGTCCCATTTTAGGACAAACAAGAAGGTATGGTTACAGCATTAGTTGATAATCAAAAATAGAGAATTCAAACCTTAACTGATTTGTGTCAATCTACTGTCCTGACCAATTTGTTTGAATCAACTGTCTTGACAAATGTATGTGGGTCTACTGTTCTGACCAATTTGTGTCAGTCAACTGGCTTGGCCAATTTGTGTCAACTAACTTTCCTGACCATTTGTGTGGATTAACTGTTCCAATCATGCTGATTTCAATGAAAAAGGTGATGTGCTGGTTTTTAAAACACCCAAAGTGAGGACATTGTATATGGATGAGGAGGCTAAATCAGAAGTGTGTATAACCAGTGAGCTACATAAACCATCATTAGCCATATTTTCCATCAGCTGAAAGAAACTGAGTACCTGTACATCTGCCTGGAGTACTGTGCTATCAGTTCTGCTGAACATAACTCAAGACTAATCATTCATCTATCTAGTTCTCCTTTGAACATACAAGTGGATAATCTGTTTTTATTCTGAGCCATCTTCTCGTGTTCTGTTCATGAGACTCAAGATGCCCTGGTCTCATCTTCCACTGTTCTTCACCAGATGTTCCTTGACTGCATCGTTCATCTCACTCCCTGTGGTTTCTAATACAGTATTGCTTCTTGTTTTTTCCCCCGCTCCTGTCACAGTATACGGCCACCACCACTGGTTGGACTCCATTAGGAAGCTTTCGCCAAAGCATTCTATGTGCTATGCCAGGTAGTCAAATGTCGTCTAAACTCATTTCTGTTTTTTGCCTTGGAGTACTATGCTGGACCAAGGTTTTATTGCAGGCCATCCTTCCATGTCATTAGTGATGTCTGGGTCTACGTTTATAGATGTAGGTCACCATGATGTCACCTTACATGTTCATCAAATGGCAGGCAGACAGTACTACGTGGGCTGCCTGTATGTATTTTTTCTTAGCAACATCGTATCTATGCCGTCGTTAAAGCAAGATTGATTCCTGATGGTGATGTTGCAGATGTGTCTCCATTGTGAGATTGACATTGTTTTTCGGCCCATCGCTCGTTGAGTAGCTTGGAACTACCAAATATAAATTTGTCATAGGTTCCACACCTTGTAATTATATACCATAGCTGGAATGAGCGCACTGTTGAAGGTGTGAGCTCTCACTTTGCTATTCTGCATATGCCTGGTAATATTTCCGAGCGTCTATCAGAGTATACCTGTCCACATATACTTTCCCTACCCAATCTCACTGCATTAGTTACTATCATGTTCTTTGCCACATAAGACTAAGGATGCAAACAAGTATCAAGAGAATAGACCCAACACAGTCCACTGCCAAGGACAGATGTGTCGGACCAAAAGGTGCAAATATCGCAGTCAAGCTGTAAACTAGAGACAGCGCATTCAGTTCTCCAGATCACATTCTGCTACTTGCAAATCCCTGTTCAAGGCTTGGTAGCAGGAGATTGAGAGTGAACACAGAAGAAGAAGACCCAACACAATAATAAAGTCAACTGAATAAAATCTTATTCTTCAGTGTTCTTTCTGGAAAGGATGTTTAGATATGGTGTTGTAGTTTACAGTGAAGCTGCAATATTTGGTCCTTTTTTCTGCCAGACACGTGATTTTAGCTGGGTTTAAACAAATACAGGAATTGCTTTCCCACTGCAATCCTTGTCACTTGGCCAGACTACACTAGTGCAGCCTGTTTCCTGAGCCGCCACGTGAAGGTGGAAGAGTTATGGTCAGCTATGGCTCCCTGACGTAAGTGGCCAGCTATGAGTCACTGGCTGCTGTCAGTACATTCACTGCTGCATCTTGGCTCCAGATAAAATAATGTCATAGTCATCAATTTAAACAAATAAATAAATCAACAGCTGATCAAAATAAAAAAATCAATTTTTACCTGTGTGCTTTCCCTACCAACCCAGAAGTGTACATCATACTTCAGCTCATCTTCCCCTTCAATCTTGTAAGTCTAGTTTATAAAAACAAAAAAGGTAAAAGAATTAGCATTGCCAGTGCTTAGGTACCAACAAAATCAATATATACTATATTTATATATACCATAACTATATTCTCCATATCATTAGGGAGCCAAGGTAGTGCAGTGGTTAATGCACTGGCTTCCCAGCTGAGTGATTGGGGTTCAGTCCCCAGTTTGTGCAGGATTTTTCCTGATCCGAAAACGGCTACCGGGGTGCACCCAGGCTAAAAAATGTGGATACCAAAATAATGTGAGGAGTAAAGAAGTCTGACGTGATGATCACATCACTTTATTTATATATGTGTGTTGTTTCAGATCCAGCAATATCCGGGCTCTTGTTCAATGCCATGTAATGACATCTACACATAGTTGTTGGTTAGTGCCATACAAAATGTTTCTATTATCTGGCCTGGAGGAAGAAGTATTTTCCTAACATCGCTGAGCACCGAGCATTCAAAGAGATGATCAATGGTCTCATATGGGTGTGCACACAGCTGGCACTCTAGAGTGTGTTGGGGATATATACACACACACACAATAATTTGTAATATAACAATGATCTAATGAACAGCTGAGAGCTGATTTAGACAAACTTAACTGTAGCAGCTGTTTTGGTAATTACCCAAAGCTTGTTGTTACTAATATCACAATATATGAAGAAAAGGCAGTGTACTGCATCAGCCGTTGGCACAGATATTTGCAAGGAAAGGTGGGTTATTCACGATGACAATACAGATGGCACAATAAAGAAGACTGTACCTCCCCCACGGCATCAAGCAACACTAGCCGATATAGCAGACAGTTATCAGCATTTGGGAGGCTTATAACTATCAACAATCATTTTGGCACATTGCTGGATCTGCTGGAGAGTGTATAGGATTGAGGAATAAAGGTTGCTGTATGAGGGTTAGATTGTTTTTCCTCCCCTCCCTCTAAAAGAAAACAATGCTGTTCCAGGGGTTTGAACCTGATTTTCTTTGTTGAGGAGATTCACGCAAATGGCCACTTACTCTTCATACATTCCTCAGCCATTGAACACACTTAGATAAGAATAAAACCGGAGCATTATAAAAAAGACTAGATGTGAATAACATGACTCACGTTTAGAATAATGTATGAGTCACCAGAATAAAACTTGATGTGAATAACATGACTCACGTTTAGAATAATGTATGAGTCACCAGAATAAAACTTGATGTGAATAACATGACTCACGTTTAGAATAATGTATGAGTCACCAGAATAAAACTTGATGTGAATAACATGACTCACGTTTAGAATAATGTATGAGTCACCAGAATAAAACTTGCCATAATCATCCTTTGGCCATGGCTTCACCTTGAATTGCTAAATGCCAAAAATGAACAAAATGACAATTCAAGTGCAACATTGAGAAATGTTTACAAATGTCTGAATGTTGTTAAACAATAATTACAGGATTCCAATCACAATCCTAGTTTTAAAATCCCCTGATCTGTATTAATGCACATTTTATTATTTCATTAAGACAATTACATATTTGTTTTAAAAGCTTTTGTCTGGAACCTTTTCCCCTCTCTAAGAAATACTAGCCCACCAATATCAACTGGCCCACTTTAAGGAAGTTACTCACACTAAATATGTCAAAACCTGTGTTCCCCATTATCAATCTAATGAATTCAACTGGGCATTTAGAAACTATTGTACTATAGAACACATGTTCAGATTTTAACATATTTAAATACAAAAATACATTTCATCAATTGCCTTCTGTCTGTTACTGCTAAAGAAAATGTCTGTGAAAAAGACCAGTACAATGATACAACATTAAATAAAACAAAAAGTAATTTTATACTATGAAACAATAAACGAAAACACTTAATGGACATCAATGAAATGGAAGATGCAGCAGTCAATGAGCTGGCAGTAGCCAGTGATTCATAGCTGACTGCTTGCATTAGAGTCGATCCAGTCTGTCTGAGGGATTGGCATCACAGGGGGAAGGCAAACCCAGTACCCAAAAAAGACAATTGAAAATGGTTGTCAAGCCAAAAGGTGCAGATGTCACAGCCTCATTGTAAACTACAACAAAATGTCATATTCTTTCCAGGATGAACGTCCAAGAAGAAATCAATCAAAACCTTTACACCTAACCATGACTGGCGTTATGCCATGTCACACAGTTAGTCGCCTCATAACATGCTGTCTGTGAGGCAGTGGTGCTATTCTTGTCCTTGTCATACACAAAGACCCAGGCAGACCACTCCCCAGATTAATCCTATTTAATATGTTTCCAGGCACGGATATAACATTGTTCATCTTTAATTTGTTTGCTTGTGCAGGTCTACTTTTTTATGACAACTTAACCTTTACTGAATTAGTGTCTTGAAATTGTGATTTGTTCGATCCTTACCTCAGTTGCTTTATTGTACATAAACTAAAGAGTTTATGCCAGAGAAACGGCTGAACATACTGCTCTTTTGATTGTAGAGAGTTCCAACTTCGCCTGGGTTTGAAGATTCCCCCATTATTGGAAATGGGGGAATTGAGTTTCTGCAACAGATTTCTCTGAGGTACATCTATTTAGTTTGTTTATGTAGATACAATAATTACGTTTATAGTCGAAGTGACAGATATAGCCATTATGGTAAACATCAATAGAGGTAAATAGTACGTTTTCTGCAATTTTTTGTTTTTGTTAACCATGGGACGCCGGTACCTGGTGAGTCAATATGTTTGTGCTATTTTTCAGCACTATCATCTTCATGTATCACAGAAACTTACATACACACAATAACAACAAGTTATTTATTAATATATGTCTCTAGACACAAAAACAAAAAATAAAAAAAATGTAGGTTCTCAAAATCAACAGCCACTTTTGCGACGAGACAAAAGATAAAATCAGCTGCAGGAAATAGACGTAATTGTTAAATCTGGTATAGTAAAGGTTAATTATATGGTCTTCCTTCCATTCAGCTGTTATTTCTTATCTCTATCATTCTTGATGAAATAATTTGTGCAAGATTCTTGTGGAAGTGTCAAAGCTGTCTGCCTTGATTACTTCTGCTGAGATACTATCTGGACCTGCGACCTTACTATCACTCGGAAGTAGCATATCCTTCTGGATTTTCTATGTGGTATGGGCTCCGGCAATTAACATATATATTCATATATGCCAGTTGAATGTCAGTTCGAACCAGTGGACCTGGCTAATCTTAATCTTTTATTTGCCAATAAAACCTTTCAAAACAAACAAACAACAATCACATATAACTCATTTTATTAGATGACCCATTGAAGAGGCTGCTAACCTCAATTCGCCAGATCTGTACTCCAATTTTGCTTCCTGCCCCTTTCCAGGCTGCTTCTGTGGCAGCCGAGTCCTCTGTCAAAGAAGCAAGAAGAGTAACAAATTATCAGAATATCCCTGACACATTAATGGATAACAATTATCACTGATTTCTTGATAAGAAAATTAATTTAAGGGATCTTCTTCGTTCGTTCACAATCTCCCACTGCCAAACCCTGAAAGGGCTTAAGTAGCAGAATGTAGTCCAGAGAACGTAATGCGTTGTGTCGTAGATTACAGCTTGGCTGCGATATTTGCACCTTTCGGTCCAACACATCCGACTTCAGCAAGCATTTTTTTAGTACCGGGTTAGCATTCCCTCTTCGATCCCTTCCCCTTAGCCAGTCTGCCCTGATGCAGCCTGTTATCCAGGATCACTGTGTGGAGGTGTAAAAGGGTCTTGGCAGCTATGGTTCACTGGCCCTGATGCTAGCAGTCAGCTATGGGTCGCTGACCACTGCAGCTTTTGCGCTGCTCAGCATCTTGATCCCATTTAAGGGATCTAAGGTTAGTAATGATTTGGCAATAAAACAAATGTACTAGAAAATTTTCAAATAACCGTATAAGATTTTTAACAAGTCAGAGGCTAACAACATGATGAATGATGAGGATATGAAAGTCAGTCCTTCAATTAGTCCAAGCAAGGCACAGATTATATCTAAGCCAGCCATGTTGTAAGTATCAAAATTGAATGCAGGAGAAGAAGAAAGATATGCATATTGTACAGGTCAATGCAAATCTTCAGATTTTTATTCATGGCAAAACAAGTTTTTCATGTTTTTATTCCATTTCCATTGTTTCTATAGATTTTGTTCAAATTCAGAAGGCTGCTCCATGCTGAGGAGACTTTGACCTGATTTAATGGCATGTGTGCAAACCCATGACTTGAAAGGTGTTCTAATCTAGAGATATCAAACTACACTGCTATTAGGCACTTACAAACTCACTCTCAATGAGACAGTGGTTCTATTCTGACCTCTATCACACACATAGCCCTCATGGAAATCAGTCAGCTGGGCAACATAGATACGACCAATACATCAAAATGAAAACAGCTGCATAACATCAGACGCAAACAGGAAGTGTGTGAATTGGCATGATATATATTTAGTGCAAGGTTCTCTGGATGTTCGATATTTGAAGTTACAAAAGTAGAAATAAATGTTTCCATTAATACAGGCAAGGTAAAAGTCCCACAGTAGACACTGCCATAATGGATGAAGTATTGGAGACTTGATCAAGGTGGTGTGTCCAGTTCCATTCCCTGTCAGCCAGGTACCCATTTACAAATCTGTCGACTATTGTGCACCAGTATAAGGATTTAAACCATGTACCTTTACTGTAAAAAGTGAGTGTTCTACAACTATGACATCAACAATGGCAATAAAAAAAAAACATGCAGTAGAAATAAAAAAAGATGCACAAGAAAATAAGATGCAACTTCAAAATAAAAACGAACACAGAAGTAAAAACCCAAAAAATATATAGCAGAACATATGCAAGAACAATAACAAAATTAATATCAAAGGGTCACAGTTACATACTCAAGGTTGTGGCCACTACAAATTGACGACAGGAAAGGTGTACTAATTTTTCTTTTAGCCCACAAATGTAAGCCAAAATTTGCTGGTTGCGTATCCCATATGAATGTTAGAAATTCTTACGTTTGACTTTTCTGTCCAGATCAGAGCCGAGGAGTGCAAGGTTTGAATCCTTCCAGTCATATTTCTTGGCTTTTGTTAAACCTGAGGAAAGATATGAATGTTCCTTTGATGGCATCATTTTATATACAGCTTTGATTAGATTCATACATGTATGTGTACACATATGTGTTGGCCAGTGTGTGTATGTGGTTGGTGACCATGTGTTGATATATATATATATATATATATATATATATATATATATATATATATATATATATATATATATATATATGTGTGTGTGTGTGTTCACACATGGCTTATTCTGAGTTATTTTAATGCATATTTTGTGATCAACTTGCCACAATAAAGTGTGAGCATTTATGATAACATAAGTATGTATATATTGAGCGCTTATTTACTTTACCTGTCATTATGATCAGTTTGTCTTGTAATCAAAGTTGATATCTAAGCTCAAACAACAATGGTGTAGACAGACTTCCTTGCAGAATCAAATCAGACTGAAGAAAAAAAACAGGGCAGTCTGTGAGAGATAAATATATCTGCTTTTGCCAAGACCTTATGTACTGAGGAAGGATAATTAGAAAGTCCTGTCTATATTGTTTTTTCTGTGTGTTGTTTACATTGCGGGTAGATTTATACCAGGATCTAATTAAAACAACAGTGTAATTACAATGTAACAATTGAAATATGAAATGTTCTGTTTACTGTAAGCAGTTATACAAAAAGATGAATCTGTGGGAATATAAGAACAAACATGATATAACAGATCAACATTACTAAAACATACCCTGTGTGAATTCAAGATACCCTTAACATAGCATAAGGAATGGGAAACTACTGTACCCTATTAGAATATTGTAAAAGTAGACTAAGTAGAGTTGTGTATGCAGTTGGCAGCCTCATCATGTAAGCCACATCTAAAAGAGCACATAAATATTTTGATGTAAGCATCACACAAAAAGACTACATGTTAGTAATGGTTCCATGCTCCTACATATGTAGTCATTCACCGTGTCCCCTAAGCTGGAGTGTGTCGTACTGAGTTGTATGGCCCAATTCATCCGACTTAAGCAATCATGTTTAATGTTTAATAATAGAGGTGCAACCTTGCTGGTCCATGAACAAAGCACATGTAAGTTTGGTGTGTGAGTCATGGCACTAACCAGAAATAACAAGTCTAATGTTATTGACTTGTAACTCCAGTAGAGTTCTGAGACATCCACAGTGGTCCAATTTGAAGGAAGCCTGTGCCAAGCTATGTATGTGCTGAAACTGGGGGTATTTCAGTAGACCTTTCTTTTACATGAGGTTGCCAATATCATGAACTGTCCCCTTTTACAACATTCATAGTATGATCAGTGGGTACCATACTTTCCATCCAACCCAGACATAACCACATTAGGCCACCTCTAACAATCCTATTGTCCCAAACAAATACCAGTAGTATCTGCTCTAATTAACACAACGGTAATCAAAGAAATACAAGAAGCAACTACAACAACAAAACTTTAGATAATCAATGATTCAACAAAAACAGATAATAAAAAGATTAAACAAATATGGAATAACAAGTCACAATAAAGGCCAAGGCAGTCAACAGTGAAAAATAATTGTTATAAAGTGGCCGGACATGAGGAATAAAGACCTAAGGGAAAGGAGCCAACAACAGTCACTGGAAGAACAAACTAAGTGAAGAAAATGGGGATGATGTGACATACACTTTGGAAGGCACTGTCCAACATTGTCGGACAGGCTCTTAAATTGAGTCCTCAAGGAAGGAGAAAGTGAGGTAGACCCAAACATATGCGCAGAAGAGAATGTGAGAATGAACTAAGTAAATGATTACATCTGAAGAGAGACAGAAAGTAGAAAGAGCAGCCGAGGACAAAGTATGCTGGTAAAATGTTGTCAATGGCCTTTGCCCCATAACAAGAGAGGGGTTTAGATTTATTGATAATCACACAGCACACATTGGTGCTGGTGAAGTGTTAGATTTTATTGTATCATAAGTCAGGTACCAGTTTACATCTGGGTCAACTGGAACATGGCACCTTTGATGTGAGAAGTAAGCTCTCTACCACCTACTACTCAGAAGTTAACAATAGCTTAAATAATAATTAATGTTAAATTTAATTTTAAAAATACCAATTCATTATTATGGCGGACATAACACTTTGTTTACTATGTAAACTAATGTAATAATAATTAGTTATAATATATGATATATGCTATCCTTTATCAAAGCTAATCTGACTGCTATAGCAGAAACGAACAAAATCACGAACGTTTCAAAACGACACCTAGTCTCAGGGGAGGTGAGATCTAGCGTCTAGTACTATCAGATACGGACAGTAAACTCGGAGATCCCGTGTGTGTGAATGTAAAAAGAACCCTTGGAAGTTGACAATCGAAACGAGCAGACTGTTAGTCTCCGTACTGGCACGCATTTATAGAACTAATGAAATCACTACTTTCACTCGAGACTACTAAGCCACAGGAAGTGAAATCGCAACTATAAAAAAAAAAATTACTTTAGTTAAGGTAGGATTATGCTATCTCTGGCAACACGGCTTATACGCCTGTCATTCTACCTGGTTTCCAATGAAATCTGGCCTGATACCAAGTTGCGTTCAGCATAATTGGAAAGAGCATCGATCCTTATCTTATAACATAACATACCATAACAAATAAGACAGACCAATTTTACAGATTCCACCAAATTACTATTTGTTACATATGTCAATGTGTGCACGAAACTGGCATGACATTCAATAGTTATTCTTCCTACCTAACAAAACCCGGTAATACAGTCACAATGTCTCTCGCGTGTGGTTTTGTACCCGGCCTACACGTTTTAAAACACAATAAAATGACCAAACCTTTCGTTCGTCTATTACCGACTGAACAAAAAACAAACCTACACTAGGGAACTAGTAACACAGTAATTACACAGCGTTCTAGCGCAGAGCTCAGCCAGTGGAATGATTTGAGTCAGCAGCCGACAAATGAAAGTCTAACACTAACTCACGCCACCATTTCAAACCCCCACAGCGTCGTGGTTTTACCCTCCATCCCCTCTTGTATGTTGACTATGTTGCTATGGCTACCGTTAAATATCGTCATCACTCATACTCTAGTAACATCGCTTACAATAGTTATCAACAGCGTGAAATATCCATATCTTGCCGACTTAATCAGAAATGCAAATGCTGATCAGAAAGACCAGAATATATTTTCTCCCAGTTAAACAGCGTAGTGACTAACATAACATGTTCACTGAGTCCCCGCTGTTATCTTGCAGGCCACGAGGTAAAATTAAAACAAGACCCGCCAATGAATCTGCGCAGACTTCGAATTTGAAACCACTTCTATGGTGAACTATCTTTTCTTTCACCAATGTGGACCAATGTACAATATTGCTAAGTATGTTGTTGTTGTTGTTGTTGCTTAGATGTTTGCCTCACTAGTATCGGGTCATTGCACAATAGCAGACATGTCGTAGATTGCGGTATGAGAGAACATTATCATGACAGCAGACATTTTCCATCATGTATTTATAACCAGTATGCTCACTTAGAGGAGCACATATTTGATGCAATAAAGTGGGATTTTCTGATGAAATTGTCAGGAGTGCAGGGCAAGAAGTAGAGAAGGGCTGGCTACGATATAAGCAGATGGCAGTGGTCCCAATCATGCAGGGGCTAGTGTGAATCTAGTCATGCTGGGGTAACGAAAGAGTTGGGCTTCACAGGCATTCATTATGGGCACACTAGATATGGGCAGGAGTGACATTTGGAGCAGGGGCTAGTGTGAATCTAGTCGTGCTGGGGTAACGAAAGAGTTGGGCTTCACAGGCATTCATTATGGGCACACTAGATATGGACAGGAGTGACATTTGAGCAGGGGCTAGTGTGAATCTAGTCGTGCTGGGGTAACGAAAGAGTTGGGCTTCACAGGCATTCATTATGGGCACACTAGATATGGGCAGGAGTGACATTTGGAGCAGGGGCTAGTGTGAATCTAGTCGTGCTGGGGTAACGAAAGAGTTGGGCTTCACAGGCATTCATTATGGGCACACTAGATATGGACAGGAGTGACATTTGAGCAGGGGCTAGTGTGAATCTAGTCGTGCTGGGGTAACGAAAGAGTTGGGCTTCACAGGCATTCATTATGGGCACACTAGATATGGGCAGGAGTGACATTTGGAAGCTGAATAAGACAGGCCAGGTAGTTGGCCTCAACATAAATAGAAAGAAGACCGAACTTTCTATGGAACACTTTCTGCCCTACGGGGAAACTGCGAATGGAAGAGCCAATCGAAAATGTTGATGTGTATGTCTGCCTAGACTAGGAAACCAACAACAACCACATCATTGATAAAGCGATATCACACATGAGAGCGGAATGTTGGCTCAGCTCACCCACATTATTCCGATACACCAGCAGAGGACGGACGTCAAGGCCATGGCTAACACCTTCAATAATATAGTTACTCCAGCAATGGTAGATGTGTGTGAAGTTTGGAATCTACGCAAATCAGATGAAGAAGCTCCGAATTACCGAAAGAGCAATGGTGCGCTAAATATCTCCATATGAGACCATTTCGGAAACACCGACATCGGCAATCAAACTGAGTTCCCGGATGTGGTCGACTCTGCACCAATACGAAAATACAGATGGTTCAGTCATGTAGTCCGCATGACTGCGATAGATGGACAAGGAGGGTGCCTTTCTGGTGACTATATAACTGTAACCGGACACCCGCCTACGAGATGACCTGCACCACGCCTTTCAGAGATCACCGTGGTACTTCAAAGCGAAGGACAGGCACAGATTCAATCAACTTTTTGCTACCTTGCCTGATTGAATTCAACGATTCAAGTAAAATTAAAATGTCAAGGCAGCGGCGACACTGTGGATAAATAGTGTACATGTTTTTGTTTACACTTATTATTCAAGTTAGACATTTCTAAGTATATCAATAACTACCTGTTGGACCACGAGACGGCAACAGATTAATCAGCAACTCACAGACTCCAAAACTTTCAAATCAAACGAGAGTTGAATGGAGCGAGACACGTATAAGAGGACGGAGCATGAGTCTGTACTGCCAACGAACTACGGGAACTGTTAGTATCTACAACCGTCACCATTGATTTAAACAGATTGAGCCCTATTGGTTTGCCTAGAATGCAGTAAAGTAAATCATCATTAGTAACAGAACAGAAGTCAACTGTATAGTTCAGGCACAAAGGACTGAAAGTGTGCAATGTCTTTAAACTATATATTCCTTCCAATTCATATTATCGCATGGCAGTAAAAACCCATACAAAATGTGACAATGAACATCTTGTCTGTTCACCATATTGGAAGATGACTCCTCATTACCAAACTGTCAGGGTGCATAGCGAACCCGTGTAGATACCTGGGAGTAAATAATAGACCCACTGCAACCCTTATAAGCAAGTCGTCAAAGGTAACTAAAGAGGGTTGTCCATGTGGCTAGCGGCATCAGCGTCCAAAACAAATTGATGAATAAACTACTAGTGCGGATAGAAAATATACAAACACAACGGCGGGTGGGAGATGTGCTAGTGGGTGTGTACATGTATTGGTTGGTATATGATAGTGTATCTACTCATTGTTTCACGTATTATACTTATTTGTATGTATGAATGTGTATGAACATATTCCGTTGTACACATTTGGTAATATATGTAGTCATCGTTGATAATTTCGTATTTGGTCTACTCTCTCGTACATTGATTGACAAGGTCAGTCTCTGGTTAATGGCTGCCTCGTCAAGGTGCATTGTATCCGTTGGCAAGTCCATTCCATGTGTTTTTGTTTTGATTCCCTAGATGTTTTTGTTTGTTCTTTGTCGCTGACAAAAGCCATGTGGCGGTAGCGTGGGTTTAGTTATTTGCTTCTGCCACAGTGCGATAACTTAGCGGAACATACTTATGCTTTTATCAACTGTTGACTTTCAATACGACCGCAGCTTCGATTTATTTTGTAATTTGCCGGTCTGATATTTTGGGCTGGCATATGCTATATGCGGATATACCAACGTCACTACACACACACACACACATACAACATCTATCCGTGCATTTATAGATAAGTTGAATTACAAACATGTAGTGTTTTCCAAAAATAGAATTGTGCATGCAACTGGACTGGCATCCAGGTTTATAAGAACAAAACCATTGTAAACTTACATGTATCCCTTATAATGCGACTAGAGAGGGTTGTGCATGGGGCAAGCAAATTCAATATGTAAATCCTTCACTATGAAACCACTACTAAAAATGCTCAGATACGGGTTTCTTGTAAAGGAGCCGCTGTAACGATAACCCTAAAAGTGTTGCATCAACTGAAAGAGATGCTATCTGTCCAACAAGCTCTCAGGAGTGGCAAACTCCTCCACCTGATGAACGATTACTTCAGTGGCTACCGTCCCATTGTGGCGAACAAGGGAAAGAGAAGGCAGATAAGCTTGCAAAAAGAGTTGGAGATCGTGGACAAGAAATGTCACAAACTTGGAGAAAAGAAGAGCTATCCAGGTTGTGGGAAGAGCACCAATCAAATCACACCCTTGACCGACAAGGACATATCACTTTTGTTGGCCCTATGACAGAACACAGCAGACTGAACAGACATACAGGCTTGGACTGTCTACTTTACTACCGTGCACACATTACTGACTAAGTATTTCCCAACCTTTTTACACTCGCTGACAAATGAAAATAGGAACAATTTTTCGCAGACTTCTCAGATAGACAAAAGACCAATTCATTATTTAAATAGTATTTTGTATATTAGTTGTTAAACCTAATTTTATAACATAAAAATTATAAAAATATCCATAATCCAAGTAGCAAATCAGCAAAAAAATGTTTTTTTCGTGAACCCGCGGTTGAGAAACACTGTTACAGAACTGTCCCCCGTATAGTCGGTCGGTTAAGAACGATACACTGGCTCAACGATTCAATACCAAACTCAAAAATGTACGGAGCTACCAAACAACGGTTGAATTCATTAGGGGGAGCTCGCATGAAACTGTAAACATCTAATGTCACAAGAAGAACTATCCATCTTTCCGTGCTATCCTAGACTTCCCTTTCTGCTTGCTCTTACCCATCACTCTTTCATCTTATCTTGACTATCTCTTCCTGATGTATGACAAATGAACCGTGTATGTAGCCTTTCTAAACTTAGTCTTTAGAGCTACGTTTTTACATTGTTTCCAGCAAACAACTTATTTAAATGTTTTTAAAAAAAAGAAAAGCCCCAAAACAATCAATCACCTTGCAGAAAAAAATAACGTTATCCAAGCCTCAATGAAAGTCTACCAAACAGGATACAACTACCTTGATCGAGTGGAGCCGGTGATCCTGGTCTACGTGAGAACGATGTATAGCAGATTAAATAGTCACTAACACAGACTAAACATTGTTCCTATCACCCAAGTGTAAGAGCGGAAAAACAGCCGAACATATCATACAAGACTGGTACATGCTTAGGTAACTATTTGGGAGCATTGAAGAACTCTTTACCTACTACAGCAACCTTTAACCACAGAACTGGACTAAGTGCAGACGAGGTTTTTATTTTTTTTTAAACATGGCGAACACAGAAATAAATTATGTCTCTGCAATACTTTCGTCTTTCCCTACAGTATAACTAAAATAGCGGCATGGAATATTAGAACATTATAACTGTCATACAAACGGTTCAAACTAAAACACAAAGTAAGGGGGACAATGAGAGTCAAGATATAACAAAAACCCATTGGAAGACCGGGAAAGGAAGACAAAAATATAGCATACAACTCAATAGCAGATACAAGTGCTACACGAGCTATTTGAGAAAGAGGCGATGAATATTACTGTACATGGGAACAGGCTAAAGAGATATTGACTTACATGTGAAGAAACTTTAGGATTCAACAAAACTCAGCGCAGGTAATAGATCACAACATAGACATTACATAAAATAGAGGAACGGAAAAAGAAGAAAGATATACTCAACATTTGCCGAAGCAAAGTAGAAGCAAAGAAAAAAAAACTATGCTACTACTGATAAAGAGGCCAAAGCATATTTACCAAATTTTAAAAATTGAATATATTGACACATTGGTATAATTAGCAAAGAAAGAAGCAGAGAGAGGAACTATAAAATGTCTCTATCCATTCACAAATATAATGGCAAATAGATATATCAAGTTAGTTGCCCATCGCAAGCGATAATGGCAACATCAACAGGTGGTTTGGTTTTCATGATGTAACTTGCGCTGGTCATCAACATCACTCTCTAGTCCCGAGCTACATTGGACCAGTGGCAAGACGATAAATCAAAACGACAGAGACAATTCAGGGTGCAGGTACTCTGTGGTCCCACCTCCCTTGAGACTAGGGGGTAGCTTGAAACTTGCGGATTTCAATCGCCCATCTTTTCCGTTCATCGCTTTGAGAAGTCAGTGCCTTACTTCTCGACCACAGAGACACCCAAAAATCGTAGATACATACAGACAGAGAAATCAACCAAAGACAGAGAAGGCAAGATATTGACATCAGTGGAACAATAGAAATGATGGGTTGAATTTGTCAAAGAAAGCCTAAACAGACCTCCACAGCAAGACACCACGAACACTCTACCAGCAGAGGAGACCCGGGATTTAGACCGCACTACACCAAGATAGAAATTCCGGACATTTTGAAACTCAAGAAAGGGAAAGTAACAGGCGCATATCGAATAGAAGCAGAACAATTTCAGAGCGGAGGCAGGCACTGAGGGCTGCAGTAGAAGCAATGCTGACAGGCGAAAGCAATGAAAGCCAGATAGTCCTGTTTACAGATGCCCTGGTCGTAGTCACAGCACAAAAAAGCCAGAAAAATACTGAACTTAATGATTTAAGAGCAGTACTCTATCAACTATGCCAGCAGTCCGCACCAAAAGAGTAGTGGTACAGTGGGTTCCATCCCACTGTAACATCCAAGGCAACGAGGTGGCAGACAGACTGGCAAAAGAAGGCGCAAGACTATCACAACCAAATTCTAGTGTGACCTACTAAGAGTCTAAAAGGTTTATTAGGGCCAGATAGGGAAACAGAACATACTGGCTACATAAAAAAGATGCTTATTACCAGTTGAACAGAAGAGAGCAGGTCGTGGTCTTCAGACTCCGCACAGGCCACAACAGACTGAGGTACCACCTATTCAATGAACTGAAGATAGGTGGCACTGACGAAGGCACTTGTGGTACCGGGAAAATGACCGCTAAACATCTGCTGCAAAACTGCCCGACATACGACGACCAGAGAAAGCACATGTGGCCATCGCCTGTGGCAACAATAGACAAGCTCTATGGCAGTGCCGACAGTCTCAGGATGACCGCTGCTTTTTCGAAAAAATACAGCTTGACGTTTGACAGCGTACGAAGAAGAATAGAAGCAGAAGATATAATGGCAGACATCGATAAGGCCAAAGATTCATTACAATAATTATTCAAGAAGATATAGGAAGAAGAGAAAGAGAGAGAGAGTGTGCCCATTGAATTGGCAAATTGCAGCAATTGTAAGGTATTTCATTGCTGCTGTTGTCAGACATATTAATATATTCAACAGAATCACCATGAACACAGATTAAAATAGAAAGTAGATAAAACATTGAGAGAGGAACAAGCAGGTTTTCGTCAGGAAAGATCATGCATATCATCTGGCTGCTCTACGCATTATAGTGGAACAAACTACTGAATGGAAAACAGCCCAAAACATACACGGTGGAGAGAATGTGAAAGGGAACTACGATTAAATGACAGACAGAAAGAGTAACACAGGATTGCGTATGCTGACGAGATGCAGTCAATGACCTATGTAGAGAGAGGAGCACTCTCACAAGGAAACGTCTTTTTCGCTTACTATCAAATTGTACAAGGTAGTTCAAAAGTGCCCGTTCACATAAAACAATGTTTCTTGTTTTCTGTTTGTATGTACAGTTATAGAATTCTATTTAAACCTGTTTCGACCATAACTTATTTAAGGCCTTTAGAGAAAGACATTTTAGAAGGGAATTTAAAAACATAAAAAGAACATTTTCACCAAACGCATCAAAAACTTTTAGATGATCCAGTGGAGACCTGAGTGAATACCGTTTATTGAATGCAGATGTCACATTCGTCTGTAACCTAACGTGACAGTACAACGTCCGTGATCGAAGGTATTAGACGATTATAAATAACAGTACAATAGAGAACATAAATATCCATCCAGTGTGTTTACAATTCAAACTGAAATCGATATGAGATTAACAAGAGGCAGCTGCCGCAAGGGTCTAACCGCAAATCCGGTAATAAATATAAGCTTTTCAGATAGCTACATAACAAATATAAAGTGGGCTGAGTGTGAACAAAGGGAAGATCAGGAAACGATGGTAACTTGAGTCGCATTGACAGATGTCAAGAAGACGGTCCAAATAGGAATCCGCTGGTAGAGAATGTGCCAGTTCTGTGTTCCAATGGGAGCTGGGAGGAACACGTCTAAAACTTACGCCATCTTTTTATCTAAATTGTAAACCCAGTCCTACAATTAATCTACTTATGTACGCATCAGCAAGTCACAAAATACATAATTAAATGCACATACTGTGGTGGTATCTGTTTTCCGTCTGCCGCACTCAACAACTCTCCGATGTTTTGTATTTTAGTGGGCGTGTGCTGGGCAAAAGTGGGTCAACGCAAACAGCTGGCCGTTTAAATCAATATATTGTACAGCAGTTATAAATGTCCCTATAAATGTCCCACACTTAATGAGTCACTGTTGCTTGGCACAATGCTCCATCTGGAGCCAAATAAAACTACAGTTTGTGATTTATTACATCAATACGATACATGTGCTGTTTTTAAATTCCCATTCTAAATGACCACTGGTATAGGGTAACTTGAAACGGACAGCAGGACACGATGCCGCTCTATGGAGAACAAGGCTGGCCAAATGAAACTACAATTTGCTGCTTCTTAAATCAATATAGAGCACGTGTTGCTTTAAATGTCACATACTTAGTGAGTCATTGTTACCTGATATCATGTTACAGAAAATGAAAAGCAGTTTGTTATCACCGGCTCATGCTAGCATGATGAATATCACATTCCCATACCTTAAAAATATATGGTGAAGATTGGTCAAATAATCAATAAGGCACAATACCCAACTTGATATTCCTTTTACCATACACGGAGAGTTGCTTAGCACCCACTGAGGGTCTTTTGGTCGTAATGGACCCTTCCGTTTTGATTATACTTGGAATCGATGTATTCAAATAGGCAGGTGTATGCCTGCTGACAGGTAGTCGAAAGATACGAGTTGTTTTTGCGAATTTACTTCCTGCGGCTTATTTAAGGAAGGGAGGTGGAGTATTGGGTAGAAATGTTAATTTTGTTGCGCGGACAGTGGCTAACATTCGATTTTCATCTGTCAATCGTTCTTTAACGCACACTTGGGACCGTCGAGTATATCGTCCACTTCCACTAGGCGCCTCACTCAAAACTTTCGCACACTCGCTGTTTCGTTCGTTTTTTGAGAGGCGAACTCTGATATAGCAGCTCCCGGCGAGTTAATGTACTGACACACTGCTAGCGATCCATAGGTGAATGATAGAGTCAGCGACACAAAGCTAACATGACCCTTCTCCATCTCCACGTCGTGATCCTGGATAACAGGCTGCAACAGATCAGACTGGCTAAGGAGAAGGGATTGAAGAAGAAGACTAACCCTGCACTCAAAAATGGCATGCTGAAGTCGATTCTGTCGGATCGACAGGTGTAAATATCGCAGTCAAGCTGTAAACTGCGACACAATGTATTCCGTTCTCCGTACTACATTCTGTTACTTACAAAGCCCGTTTCAGGGCTTGGTAGTTGGGGTATGAGAACGAACGAAGAAGACTCACATACACATACTACACGCGTTGATGTGTGGGATACCACCATTTAAAGAGAACTGTGCACTAGAATGGATTTGTCTGTAACATATGCAACTACGGAGCTGTGCATGGGGCATGAGAAAGGGAGGAAGAACAGCAGTGATTGGCACAATGCTCCTTCGGAAGATGAATACTGAGCTATAGCTCACCTTACCTACACCTGCGGATACGCTGTGCTACAGTACCCCGACCAATGAGGTGAGGATCAACACTACGACCACCGCACTATAGCGAGGTTAGCTCAGGTTCACCTTGTTCAGTACACCCGCAATGTAAGTCCCCACAAAGCTGCTACCCGAGAAAACTGAATAAGAACAATGTACTGAGCAAGAGTAGCTTGGTAAACAACAACTTACATTCCAATAACATGACAACTCGAACCACGCCACATGTGCCTCTAATTGAAAGTCAGAAGGCTTGCGCACAGGGCTGGTAATCGAATATTATCAAGTAAAGTGATACAGGAACAGCAATTAAAAGAACAAAACAACTATGGCCAGGTTTCTGCAGGCCTATAGCACGGTATTCCTATTTGAGCAAATGAAGAATAACTTGCTTCCACAACAACACTGGGCTAACAAACTCCATTTGTCCTAGAGCCAGCAACATTCATCTTAATATAAATGTCATATTTTTAGTTGACTGACACCAGGTGTCATAATAATCTACCTGCATCTACTCACTACGTGGGTGGTAATATTCTACAACACTGCAGCAACGAACACGTGCCGCAGCATAAATATGGCCAGTTCAACAGTCTTTACAATCGTTTGCAACTTTCAACCAGACTCGAATATTTCTAGTTATGCTTGGCTGTGTTTACCATATTGATAATGATAGCCGGCGTAAGCTTTTCTTTAGCGTTCGCCTTATTTCTCTAATCCCCAAGGCGGTGGGCGTTGCACTGTGGTGTTTATTTTGCGCCTGTCGGCCCAGTGCATCCGACTTCAGCATGCATTTTATGTAAGGGTCTGCTTCCTCCCTCATTTTCTAAGGGTTTGCTTCCCCGGGTTAACGGCCGGTGCTGTGATGGAGATCGAACCCAGCACATCCGGGTCGTGAGCCTTGCCACTAGCCCACGCTATCCCCTCAGCTACCTATGCTTGATAAGGGATGATCTATTTTGCACTTGTCTAACATTAATAATTTGATTATAAACTAAAAATAAAGCAATAGAGCTAATCCATTTTTTAAAGGGGGAAACAAATTGACATTCAAGAGGAGAAACAAAAATTGGAACATCAGAAAAGAAACAAAAAGTGACATGTAAGAGGAGAAACAAAAAGTGACATATCCAGCTATACAAAACAATCAACTAAACGAAATATTACTTGTCAAAAGTAACCGTAATAATCTTTTATGAACAGAATATGTCATATTATGATTATTATGTGGCTCGTCCTCGCATAACAAAGGCATCACATACATAAACGCATCTAACCTAGTGTTGAAATGGCCAAGAGAAACATTTAGATGAGAATTTCAAATTACATTTGTGTCACATAAACACAGTGTCTATTCGCTATATCTGTCACTCTACTTGGAGATACATTGTACTTGAGAACTACCCTCCTTGGTCAGGTATTCATATTAAACTAGCATACACGTGCAGAACAGCTACCCGTCAGTCAAAACTGTAGTGTTAAAAAAACAACCTCAGTTTAAGAATTAAAACGCCCCCCCCCCCCCCCCCCGAAACACGATGGTGTATCCCTCCTTCAACCAGGCCATCACCATCTATCCGTTCACCCCCCCCCCCCCCACATGACAGAAACACCGCTAGATGAGTTAAGAAGTTTCACATACATAGGGCACATCATAAACAAGACAGGCAGCGCATATTGATAACCACATGGGACTCTAAAGTCATCAGAATGCACACCAAGCTCCAATGTCAAGTCGGTCCTTTTATATGAAGCGGAAACATGGTGGATGACCAAACTTTATAAGAGATGACAGGATCTACAAATCCTCGAGAACGATTCTGGGCTGCAGATGTTCGACAGGACCACACACGAAAGCCTATGGGAGAGGACATGACAGATATATAGGAAATCTCAGGAACAAGGTGGCAGCGGATAGGTTATACAATGGGAACGCCTAAAGCCAAGTTGTCATTGAGCCTATAGGGCAAAGGAAGGCTAAATAACACAGGGAGAGGAGATCTAGAGAATGGTACAAGTGGAGAGTCTAGCCTAGTCGGCAGTGAGCTGGCTTGCTAAGACTTGGATTACAGCGTGCCATGGTTCGGAATCACGGACACAGATGTAGGCGTTGTTCGTTCCTCCAGTCGACACAGCTGTAAATAGGTACCCAACGAACGAGTTGGGGGGGGGGGGTGTGTGAAGGGAACTGGCCACACCACCTCACATAGGCTGCGACTTAGTACATAGAAGTTATCTTCATCCCCAATGGCAATTGTTGCGCTGTGACTGACCTTTACCGTTACAAGATTAACGGGAGAGGCTGGAACAAGCTAGAGAAAAACAACACACGACCACCCAAAGCATGTATCAATGCACAGTTGTGCTCTCTTTCTGTGGTCATTGCTACAGCAACTGGCTATCCAGTGATGAGGTTGCCAGAATATTCTGTCCTCTTGAATCAATCAGACACGTCATTTGTATAACATTATTTGTTGCTAAGGTCAAATCATATTTCATTATGCAAGGCAAAGGCCGCCGTCCGTCGTAGACGATGATGGCATAATTTATTTTGCTAGCGCTATTTTTAGAAAGGATTAACTGGGCTGCATTTTATCCCCACTCTCTCGCCTCGAGCCGCCGGACACCAGTGGCAAGTCAAGGACAAAACGACGACTACGAGTTGCAGGGGACTCCGCATCAAGCACCCGTGAAAAAGACGGCGGAGTCTGGAGTCGAGCCCACGCTACTTGATCACGAGACCGACGGCTTAACCACTTCGTCACGGAATCCTCATTTCATTATGACTGTTTAAAATAATGGCTATGTCATTTCATACATGGCCCCCTCATCTAGCCTAGTGTCAAACCATATCACTTCAGGAACGAATGACATCTTATAGCCTATTATGTGTGGAGGAGACTAACGTCTGGTCATGCAAAACATACTGATCAGACATGTTAGTCAGGATCGAGGCAAAATATACTGACGAAGACCCTCACCTCTACTTCCACGTAGTTCTCCCGCAAAGCGGACTGTTCTTCTTGGCAGCTTGGCTAACAAAGTGGGGTATCGACGTGATCACCGTAGTAGTGAACGATACACATATTAAGCCAAGAATAGGACAAACGCGCGAAGTACAGCTGTCCAACTTTCAAATCAACACACTCGGAATGTGAGGAAGCTACTGCAACCCGCCACTAAATGTCTTTTTCAGGGCACACACAAGAGTAAAGCTACTAATTGTGGGCATTCAAAACAACATAGTTTCTTATGCAAACAGCGACCAGATCAGTATATGTGCAAATTTATAGTCTTCCTTATTGCTGAATGATTTGTTAGGTGTTTTCATGTTCGGTGTTCTTTGACTCCGAAGATGACCTTTTGGCTGTAACGCAGATTTCCTTTAGTTTCGGATCATTGGTGGTACTTGTTTGCGTTGTTATCAACTACTATATCTCTCACTATTATCTTATTAATCTTCGTCCCCTTGTGAACTTAATCCAGCTAGTGTCAGACCATGCTCACCCACAAGTTTATTATCCCGGTTTACAAATCTAACGAGTACTACTTTTCCACAGGCCATGTTTCCTCAAGATTGAGATAATACCATTTTAAAATGCCCATCTACTTCCCCTCCCCGCCACCATCATCTAAGAAATGCCCTTTTTGGCCAGGAGAAATACTTTTTGTCGATAACAACGAGTGATGATTGGGCTGTTGGATGTACACTAATAGTTTTAAAATATTTGTCTACATATGCTAGATGTTTATATTGTTTTTGTAGATGTTTTTTTTTCTATTTAGGGATGTTGATATATTGTTTGCATTTAGAGATGATATATTGTTTGCATTTAGGAACGTAGATGTTTTGTTTTGGAACATAGATGTCTTTTTTATTTACTTATTTGTTTCTGCTCTACATTGATTTCTTGATGCAGCAAGTTAGTTACACATATTAAATGTTTCATTAACCTCATGAACAGACCAGTAGTTGTTGGGAATTGCTTTGCATTTCATTTTACCTGAGGTATTCATAATGTAGGTTGGTCTTATACAGCAATGAGCTAGCCAAATGAAAGAATGGAGAATAATCTATGTTCTTTTTGTGTCAAACATGGTGCATAAGGCAGAACTCAATGTTCTCCAACTAGATCGGTCTGATGCCCCATTACGGTAGTCTCGCTAATTATTGTCCCGTGTAGTGTCTTTCATGGCCTGTCGCTTGGTCTCCAAATAATCTCTTGGATTGAAAGTTTGTGACTGTTCATTCTAAGGACATGCCCAATATACACGCAATATTTTTTCCTTATAATAGTAGAAACATATTGCTGTTTGGTCTCTAATCTTAATTGTTTGAATGCCTTAAATTCTTCCCAGACAATGTTACTATTATTATCTAAGATGGGGCTGGTGTTGGTTAGTGGTTAAATGACACGGCTCACAATCCAAAGGTGTTGGGTTTGATCCCCACTACAGCACCGGTCGTTACCCAGGAGAAGCAAAACTGTAGAAAATGCAGGAGAAAGCAGATCCTTACATAAAATGCATGCCGAAGTCGGATGCACTGGGCAGACAGGTGCAATATAAAAAAAACCGCAGTGCAACACACCGCCTTGGGGAATAGAGAAATAAAGGCGACCGCAAACAATTTTTAAAATTATCTAAGACACTTATTTTCAAATGCATAGGTCATTTACCAGCTTTCACAGAATATATTAATAACAAATCCTATGCAGGTTACTTATCTCTTATAATATCTTGTTTTAGTTGATAGTTTTGTATATCTGGTTATGTAACTTTTTCTTTTCTTCTCTTGAAAAAAAAATTAATTAATTCACTTGCTTTATCTTCAGTTTTTAAAAAAAAGTACAAAATAGATAACACTTATCAGGCCAAATATTAATTTAACCCAAAGCGAAATATAAACACATTTGTATTTGCCTCTTCGCAATTCTTTTACAGGAAGCCTGTATCTGATCAAATGAGATGGTGGCTTCAAAACAATGTTTGACAGAGAGTTAGTTGATGGCATTTGCATCCGAGTTCCATATAAGTGTTCAAAGAAGATGATAAATAAATTGAAGGTTTTGCTTTTTAAAAAAAAACGTTTTTGAAGAAGGGGAAAGGTATCTACATTTGTATTCAAACTTCCTCTAGTCTAATTCAAAATTAAATCCTTCACATGCCCCCTTCCCAAAAACGAGATCACCACAATCCTTAAATACAGAATGTAGCATCACCAGAAGACTAGCAATAACAAACAAAAACTCTCTAATCACCATGATTCAATGTTTATTCTAAATAAGGAAGTTAAAACATTGGTAAGAAAATGTTTAATAACCAAATGTTCTGAAGAGAAACCGCTTGCTACTGGTTTGAATATGAGAAAATAAGACAAGGAAGAAAAATAAAGTGTTCTGAATTACAAAATAGGAAATAAATTAAATGGGAAAACCAAAAAAGAAATAAAGCTATACAAATCTGCACGAGAAAGCAATACAGATAGAAGAAATGTACACAAATACAAACAACGCGAGAAAGTGCCTGGTTAACTTTGTTAAAAGATGTGACATAAAAATGCAAAAGGAGCTCCATTTAGACTGAATATCAATAGTGACTGAAATAAAATATTCCAATTTATTTTACATAAATACAGTAGCAAGGGCTGGGCAAAAGAAAACAGCTTCCTACATTGAACGAATTCCCAGGTGTTTCAGGTCCCAAAAATTGTCAGTGTAAAGGAAGGTCAAAGATCAGATGAGGAAGTTACATTTAGGCCAATATAAGAAAAACAAAGTGAATCCGGAAAGAAATAGAGAAACAATCACAGGACAAGTATGCTTGTATAGGATTTGTTGACATATGTATCCTAAGACCACGAAGAAGACCGTTGAACTAAAAAAGCACCTTTTTCTTTCTTGAGTGTAATGTGAAAATGTAAGTGTTCTATAAGGTCCACAACACAAATGATACATGGTTGCAAGCTGGTGGTCACACATAATAAACAAACTGTTCGCATATTACATATCAACATGTGCACATGACATTAACTGACTAGTGTTGGAAAGTTAGAAGTGGGTGACTGAGGAAGCTAGCGGTTCGTGACTAGAAGAGTGAAGGAATGAGAGATTTGTAGGTCAGTCGACCAAGTCATTACATCCAAAGACAAGGTAGATGAGAAAGTACTGCTCTCTGAGATATGTCAGGAGTGACTGACATTGTACTTTGTTATCATGTTCCTGAAGTAGTGAGCAGTTTGTGACTAGAAGGAACAGCAATATGCTGGTCTGTCCACTAGAGTTAGTTCATCATGTGAGTGCCACTACATGCAGAGTCAAGGCAGACAAGAGAGGACCACATCAGTTGCTATAATATTGTCATCAAATATAACTTTAAGATGCTACCAGGGCCAACACCAGATAATAGAATTCCTTACAACCTTTTTACTACTTTGGCTCAGAGGGACCATAAGCGTGCAACAGTTATATGTCCCTGATGTCTATTCTAGCCCCTCCTCTATTCACTACACGAGATCAGGATTCTCTGGTTTCTGCTTTCACGCCTGGTCTCTTAGACTTCCACAGTGAGCCCCAATCAAGCACATGTCTGGTTATATTATTTCTTTAGTTCGTGTCCTTTATCTAAACCAGGAGGCCTCAACGAGTACAGGGATTCTCCAAATGTTAGGAAGGAATTTTAGGGTTTCATTGGAGGAATTATGCTTCTATTCATTTTTGGGACAAGCGCTTTCTGAGGGTGGTTAACCGATGTGTGAGTCCATCTTAATAGACTAAAATACTATAGCAAAGTAGTCCCGCGGCCTGTTAGGTGCCATCTATGCTGCTCTAAACAAACCACCTAACCATGGAATACAGTGTGTCGTCTCTTATGACATGCTCTCTGCGAGGCAGTGGTACTATTCTTGTCCTTGTCATTCACAAAGACCCCGACAGACCTCTCTGGCAAACCAAGTTGTTTTTGTTGTTGTCTTGTACAAATATGTGCTTATTATTGCTAATAAAGACAGCAGTGAGCTACCCCACCAAAGCCATCACCACTGTGAGTTGTCCAGCTCTTTGAATACAACTGAATGTTGGTCAGATGGGAGTGCATACAATTGTGATTTCACCATATACTTTTTGTAAGTAATGAGGTAATGTTCATAGGCAAGTACAGCTTCATATTATCCAGAGATGATAAAAATAGATTTGAAGCTTTTCAATCCCTGCTTCAGATACCTTGGCCCAGAATTTGCTCTGAAAACCTTGTGACAGCAGGAAATATAAAAAGCACATGAGGCAGAAGAAGGCTGAAGGACAAAAATATGGGATAGGACATGACAAACTGGATTGGAAGATCGATCATATGAAGTGCTACAATGCTCAAAGGACAAATGATTGAGAAAGGAAGTGGTTGTCAATGCCACATGATCTGCTTGATTTAATATCAGGATTCCAGTTCAGAGAATTAAGTTCTCCTTGAAAGAGAGCTTCTGGCACTGACAAATGCACATAAATTTAGCACTGCATCTACAATTTTGTGTCAAAGGTGCTAAGATCTTATTTCTTTCATTATCTTGCTATTGTATTTAATATTTTAGATCAATCAGTACTGAAGTTATGCTACAAAGAAAATTCATTGCATACACGTATCTGGGTCGACCCAGCCATGGGTACCGGTTCAGTCCGGGAAGTTAAAGCGGCGAAGGAGAAGAGATGGCTACACCCTCACATAGCCAAGCCTTTGAAATAAGAGCTCGCTAAACACCTCACACCCCTATGGCAGTAATGTTTTGGGTTACTTTACTTTCACACATATCTTTGGGTCACAAAGATGGCTCCCCTAGGAGAGAAAATACAGATAATGAAGAAAGGCTGCCTTGCAGGTGTGCTGATGACAGCCAAAAGCTAGGGAAACAACACATAAAAAAGGCATGTTCAAGGGCTGCCAACAGTAAACACAGCCAGCATCATGAAGACAGACACATACATAACTAGGTGGTGCTTGAAGTAGAGATCAACTAATGAAAAAGATATATGGACACATAAAAGATCCTTAGCCCAGAATAGGTGTGGACCATCAACTGACCTTAGCACTACACATGTGACTGTTCACACCTATCCTGACATAACTTTATTATGTGCTTATAATACCTTCTGTATGCGTTAATCTGTACTTCTTTCAAATGTCTGTTTTTATGTGTATTATTATCCACTGCCCCTGACGGAGGTCTTTTGATAGTAATAATGAATGTTAGGTTGTACGCCTATTCTATACCAAATAGGTTGCGCTCTTGTTCTTGAGGGTATCTGAGTTATACCGTAACCTATTCTGTTTATACTAAAAAATTACTATCCACGTTTTAAAAACCCTATACTAATCCACACATTGATCACACTTCAACGGTGAGTATCCGGTAACGAAACGCTATCACTATGCTAACTTTACTACTTGTAACTTAAACTAGTAGTAGTAGAAAATCTAGTTATAAAAAAAAGGAAAGTAGTAAAACTACCCCCCTTTTAAAAAAAAAAATACAATTTCACAAGCAGTCACACCAAAACAAAACAACAATGCTGGATTACTATATATACATCCTTATTTATTTGATGATGATTTTAACTCAAGCGGATATTGAATATAATGCCAAATACCACGAAAGATGACGCCTGACTTAGTGACTGAACTGAAGTATTTCAGAGTGAAGTGATAACGCCCAATGATAAAAAAAAAAGAAATTTATTTTTGCGGTTGCAACATGTTGTACAAATCACAACTCCCATTCTGATACAATTAAAGATGATTTCAAAACACTATAAATTTTTACGAACACGTATTTTTTTGTTCAAAACTTACTTGCAAAATACGATGTCTCGTCCGGTCAAAAGTTATGGCTTGATTAAAACTTCTGCAACAGACCGGACGTTCGGCGCGCGCCCTGATGTCATTTCCGGATTGGGAGGATAACTGAGCAGCGAACAGATTGTCCATTTGTTAGGGTAGTCTCCCTGCTGCACATCAAGAGACACAATTCTAACATTTCTGGCCTGGAGTTAAATATATTGAGTTTCCTCCTTTTCATTGTAATAATAATAATAATAACAACAATAATAATAGCTGTCCGTCGCAAGCGATTATGACAAAAGCAGTCAGGCATGTTGTGTTGCACCTCACCAGTGAGCTCGGCACGGAAAATCATTCCGCATACGTAGCATTTAATGTCATAATTAGACATGTGAGTGTCAGTTGTTTTGTCTTTTCGCAAAGTGGGTTTTTTTCTGTGCTGCGAAGGTCTGGCGTTCCTTAACAATGGAGGTGCCTCTGATGGTGGTTCTACGCCATGCCTTGCGGTCCTTTGCGAGATATTTCCATGTGTTTGCATCGATGCTGAAGCGTGTCAGAGGTATTTTGAGGGAGTCTTTGAAAAACTTCTTTTGACCACCGACTTGACGCAGGCCATCTTTTAGCTCACCATGCATTAGTTGTTTTGGGATTCGGTTGTCTGGCATGCGCACGACGTGGACGGCCCCTATGGTCTGGGTCTTCTGCAACAGTGTGTGTATGCTCGGCATTTTTGCCTTCAATGACGATCTCGGTGTATGGTACCCAAGCCTGTCACTTTATTGAAACAATCTACGGAGGCACCTTGTGTGGAAGTGGTTTATTTTCCTAGCATGCCTGCTGTATACAGTCCACTTCTCAATCCTTTTCATCGTACAGCGTGACCGGCGGCATAAAATGGCTCAGTGACCGCTCCAATACATGGTGGAGAGAGTGCTATAGAGGAGTAAACCTAATGCAAGCTTGATAAGCAATCCCAACGTCACGTTGTCGAAATCACTCGTGTTCAGTTTGACTGGGCATTTCGGGGATTTGTCATAGTATGACCCCTTCACCTACAGATAGGTTTGCAAAACTACTGCACCGCAAAGCTGCCATATTGGAACACATACAACAAATTAAAAAAAGATACAGGCATCCATACATTGGCTAATACAACATGATATAACGTGAACGACTGGAGTTGAAAATGCGTTCCTTCGCCAGTAGAATCAAGAAAAGCAAACCTTCAAACAAACAAAACAAAACGCTCCACGAAAAAAACCCACACCTACGTTACAGCCAAAACGCCTTTTCAGTGACAGAGAACAACTAACAAATCACACACAAAATCGGATCCCGTGTATAACGTAACGACGATGCAATGCGGTCTGAGCTGGCAGCTTTTACCAGTAAGCAGTCAGTGGAAGTGAGTCACGGTTATATTAATAATTAGTCCATCGCCGTCGATGGGGACCGCCAACATCATCCCCTGCAGTACTAAACCCTTAACTATGTGGGTGCGCTTGTTACCAATCAAGGCAATGCGAGAGAGAAAAGTTCTATGACATGATTGACAGACATAATCCGCAGCTTTCAATGGTATTTCTTCTGTTCTAAACTTCCTGATTCCGGGTATATCCTGGACGCTGATTTCAAAGCCCTATTTTTTTTACCTTACCCCTCCAGGTTGAACGATTTTGAGCCAGGTTTTTCTAAGTATTAATGTCTATTTAATAGCATTTAAGTGACTCCTTCAGACTTACATTGAAACGCTTATTTGGGCATCCCTATGATCGTTCTCCTACTCAGTTCACTATACCGAATCCTTTCACTTGACATTCGAACTAGGTGGCCAACCCATCTCAGTTGGCCTTTTTGGAAAAGTGCATGAATAGCTGGCATGCTGGCTCTAGATAGCACTTCATTTTATGTGACATGGTCCTGCCAACGAATATGCAGTATGTGTCTGAGACACGTCATTGGGAAGTGATGTAGCGTCTTAGTGGCACTATGGTAGACAGTCGAGCTCTCACACGATTAGAGCAGGGTGGGGACAAAGGCAACATGATAGACCGTCTGCTTAGTCGTTATGCTGATTCCTGGACGCTCCTATACTGTTGAGTGCTTTCGACTAAAAGCTATGCTGGCCTTTGCTATTCTATTAGCCAGCTCATCAACAATAGCCTCTGTGCTAATGGTCAAGCCAAAGTTGTCACACGCAGCATAAAACCGGACCATACCCTCTTATATATTCCGTTCTTAAATAATATTCAGATCACAGTCGTCCGCAAACAAGAGTTCGCATATCATGTAGCGGACCACCTAGGATTTCGCATTCAGTCTGCGGGGATACAGTCCCGGTTTGCCGTTAGTGAAAAACAGTAGGCCAAATAAGAAGTGATAAATACACGTAGAATGAATATACATTTATAAAGCAAAAAGAAGTGCACGCGTACACAGCCGCTGACAACGCATATAGGTAATAATAATAATAATAATAATAATGTGACAAGTGTAATCCGGTTTTGATCACATATGACTGTACATCCAATCAGAACGTGACAAATACTACCGCACGTGCAGCACACGTGGACAGCGTTATTAATTGGGCGTCTTTCATCATGTTTTTTCGTGATGCTCACGCGTTTTCTACGCCTCAGCGATGCGAGAACCGTATGTGCCAGACAGAGCAGTTTGCAGCAAGCAGCTCACAGGAGAGAACTGTTTATATATTGATATTGGTGATGGTTTAATGACCGCAGCATGGCATCCCCCCCCCCCCCCCCTTCCTTTAAAAAAAAATAATTACAAAAAATAGCAACAACAAAAAACACGTAAACGTCCCATGGCCCTGCCTCGGAGAATTAGAACGCAAAGAAAATCAAACAAATAACAACACAACAAAGCATTTAGAAACACATACTAAAATAAGAGAATTGTAATGAATATGGGGTGGCATAAAACAGGGGATAGAGAGACTGAAAGGGGGGAATGTGCAGGGAAACCTACTCAGACGTTGGGAATGTAATAATCCAGTGAGGTTTAAGGAATCCTGCAAGAACGGATAAGCGATTCTCAAGCTCAAAACTGTATCGATCATCGGTGGAGCAGGAGTTGACGCCATTGACTCTAATAGCAACCTTATCGTGGTGTACAGGAATATTGAAATGGTTAGCGACTGGAGGCCCAGTCTCACTTACTACCCCCAGTTCTCTTCCATGCCGCCTGGCTTCAATAACTGTAAGTGAGGTACTCACTTACAGCAGGTTGAATAGCAACTTGTCGAAACAGGGAATTTAATTCACACTGCTTTGTCATTACAGGCAAGCCCTCTAGCATCTCTATCACGTTGATAGAAAAGGTTACTTAAAGCATGTATTGTCCACATCTCAGATCCAAGACACGACCTCGACTACGAGGCCCTTGAACATTGTTGT
Organism: Ariolimax columbianus; assembly: GCA_036924085.1. Taxonomy (NCBI): domain Eukaryota; kingdom Metazoa; phylum Mollusca; class Gastropoda; order Stylommatophora; family Arionidae; genus Ariolimax; species Ariolimax columbianus. The sequence continues at coordinate 85,712,416 of JAVGWX010000009.1, read as the reverse complement.
ACGGATAAGTTAAAGATCCGAACTGACCAGCTATTATAGATTGCATACACATACGTCATGTGCTGTTCCCATCCTCCTGTTCGGCTTCAAGACCTAGACACTACTGCAGGGGACCAGAAACGTCTTCAGATCTTTCTCCTGTGCAGCCAGAGACGCGGCCTTGAGATCCACTAGCAGACCATGATTTCCAACAGTGAAGTAGTTCGGCATACTCAACTTTTAGGCATTGCCTCAACGATTGATCGCGGTCGTCTCTCCCTCTGCGGTCACGTTGCCTACCTCCCACTGGAAGTCACGGACCAAGAGATATTCCGGCTGGATTTTGGGGCGAGAGACGGGAAAAGGCCCTGCTCCTCCTGGAGAAGTCCTCGGGGCCGCCTTGGCAACACCTGGTTGAAACAGGTAACCACCTACCCAACAGAGCTGCAGGTCGCCATAGATGCGCAATCGGACATGATCATGGACATGTTCCCCATGTTCGACGTGTTCTGGTTGCCTAAACGTACTATTGTTGGATTGAATGCACAGACATGTGGTGACAACAGAAAACCAGTTGACCATGTTATCCACACCTCTTGATTCGTGAGTGGAAACGATGACGGCCTTTGGCCTTCTTCACCAAAGATGTCGGATAAACTGTATAGCGACAAGAGAAACTTAAGACGGGCACTCAAGTCTATGATGGAAATAGATGTGCTTCTCTTTCTTTTGTCATCTTTCTACCGGGTTGTAGCCCAGTGGCGTGGTATGTATGTGTCTTTTGTCATCTGACTTTCTACCAGGTTGTAGTCCAGTGTCGTGGTATGTATTTGTCTTTCGGCTCTCTCGTGGCTCGAAGAAAATTTGTCCCTATTTTACGACAGTTCTCTTTTACGCTGCCTATCCACTTTTTCATCGGTCTACCTTTAGCGCTTCTTCCTGATGTTCTCATGAACAATATGGTCTAGTTGCATTCTCACAATGTGGCCAAACCAATTCATTCTTTGATGCTCTATGTACTGTATTCAGGGAATTGTTCCAACCGTCTCCTGAATACTCGTATTTGTGATTCTGTCTCTTCTGGTGTTGTTAGTGACCTTTCGTAGGAGGAACCGTAATTTGCAGGCATCTTCTGCTTTTTTGCTTGGAGGGAAATCTTGAGGTGCCTTAGTAGTGGAGACAGCTGGTAAGTGTCAGCGTTTGCCATCTGCACTCTCGTCTCTATCTCTTTGTCGAGACTGCCATCCTCAGTAAAAACAGCTCCAAAATACCTAAATTCTGGTACCTGCTTTATTTTTATTTCATTCCCGTGAATATCTCTCGCTTTCAAATAAACCACAGAACACCAAAATTTGTCTTGACGGCAAATAAATGCGGCCAAACGACAACCCAAACTACTTGGGCGACACATTTGATAGGCGCATTACATGGAAAAGTCAGATCGAGAGAAACCAAATGAGAGCCAGACAAAAAATGGCAATCATGATGAAACTTGCTGGCACAAGCTGGAGAGCAGACGAAAGAATACTAAAGAAACTGTACACTGGAAGAGTGAGACCAGTTCTCGAGTATGGCATTGTGGCATGGGCAACAGCAGCAAAGGCGAACTTTGATAAAATTAGCAAATTTCAAAACCAAGCCATGAGAGTTATAACAGGAGGCATGAAGTCAACGCCAATTGTAAAACTTGAAAAGATTACAAATCTGCAATGCATGACCGACAGAAGAAGAGACTGCAGAGCCCAGCAGCAAGCTGAGAAACTCAGAAGACTGACAGACCATCCAATGCATCAGAGACTAAATAGATTTTGAAAAGGGAAACTAAAGCGGAGAAACTTTGCAGAAATAGCCAAAGCAATGATGAGCGAAGACCATATGAACACCATAACAACACCAAAGCTCATCCCTACTGTACGCAAACCCACATGGAAGCAGCATATCATTCCGGAGGTGGTAGAAAATATACCAGGAATTGGAAACAAGAACAGCCAGACTGAAAAAGAAAGAAGAGACATGACCCTGAGGTACATAGCGGAAAACTACCCAAGCATGGACTAGACCCATGCATACACCGACGGTTCTGTAACAAACACAACACAGAATGGAGGGGGAGGGGTATTCCTGAGCCAAACAAATGCTAGAAAAATAACACTGTCAGTGGCAACTGGAACATTCTCAAGCAATTTCAGAGCGGAGGCAGAGGCACTGAAGGCTGCAGTAAAAAGCAATGCTGACAGGCGAAAGCAATGAAAGCCAGATCGTCCTGTTTACAGATGCCCTGGCCGTGGTTACAGCACTAAAAAGCCAGAAAAATACTGAACTTAGTGATTTAATAGCAGTACTCTGTCAACTATGCCAGCAGTCCGCACCAAAAAGAGTAGAGGTACAGTGGGTTCCATCCCACTGTAACATCCAAGGCAACGAGGAGGCAGACAGACTGGCAAAAGAAGGAGCAAGACTACCACAACCAGATTCCAGTGTGACCTACGAAGAGTCCAATAGGTTTATTAGGGCCAGATACACGGCCAAATGGGAAACAGAACATACTGGCTACACAAAAAATGATGCCCATTACCAGCTGATCAGAAGAGAGCAGGTCGTGGTCTTCAGACTCCGCACAGGCCACAGCAGACTGAGGTACCAGCTACTCAATAAACTGAAGATAGGTGGCACTGACGAATGCACCTGTGGTACAGGGAAAAATGACCTCTGAACATATGCTGCAAAATTGCCCTACATACGAGGACTAGAGAAAGCAAATGTTTCCATCACCAGTGGCAACACTAGACAAGCTCTATGGCAGTGTTGACAGCCTCAGGATGACAGCTGCTTTCTTTGAAGAAATTCAAGTTGACGTCTGACAGAGTACGAAGAAGAAGAAGAAGAAGAAAAAGAAGAAGAAGAAGAAGATTCCCATGAATATCAAGTGTGTTGTGCTTTCTACCTATATTCATTGCCTCTGTTCTTGATGTATTGATATTTATATCGTACTTTTGACAGTTCAAGTAGAACAAACCCAGTAAGACGCATGGTAAAATGGGGAACCACTCCGACATACCTTCTGTTGTTCTTACTGCTCTCTGGCTGTCCTGATATAAACCTTTGGTGTTACTAAGGAGAGGACCTTGCAGTCCATAAACTGCCAGGATCTCCCATAGTTTACTTCTGTTGACTCTATCGAACGCCTTTTTTTTATCTATGAATAGACGGCTGTTGTTTCCATCGTATTCTAAAGACTGTTCGCATACTGGTATCAAGGTAAATATCGCGTCTGTGCAGCTGTTTCCTCTCCTGAACCCGAACTGATTATTTTCTAGTTCCAGTATCCGTTTTGCTCTTATTTCTAGTATCGTTGCAAATATCTTGCCTATGTGGCTTAGAAAAGAGATTCCCCTATACGTTTCGTACTCTCGCTTGTCGCCTTTATGTTTTCAAATAAGGACGATGATTGCTTATCTGAGGGATAAACTGTAAGGCGTCAAGAGAAGCTGAAGACGGACAATCAAGTTTAGGAGGGAAATAGATGCGCATATTTGAGGAATAAACTGTAAGGCGTCAAGAGAAGCTAAAGACGGGCAGTCAAGTTTAGGAGGGAAATAGATGCGCATATTTGAGGAATAAACTGTAAGGCGTCAAGAGAAGCTGAAGACGGACAATCAAGTTTAGGAGGGAAATAGATGCACATATTTGAGGAATAAACTGTATGGCGTCAAGAGACGCTGAAGACGGACAATCAAGTTTAGGAGGGAAATATATGCGCATATTTGAGGAATAAACTGTAAGGCGTCAAGAGAAGCTGAAGACGGGCAGTCAAGTTTAGGAGGGAAATAGATGCGCATATTTGAGGAATAAACTGTAAGGCGTCAAGAGAAGCTGAAGACGGACAATCAAGTTTAGGAGGGAAATATATGCGCATATTTGAGGAATAAACTGTAAGGCGTCAAGAGAAGCTGAAGACGGGCAGTCAAGTTTAGGAGGGAAATAGATGCGCATATTTGAGGAATAAACTGTAAGGCGTCAAGAGAAGCTGAAGACGGGCAGTCAAGTTTAGGAGGGAAATAGATGCGCATATTTGAGGAATAAACTGTAAGGCGTCAAGAGAAGCTTAAGACGGGCAGTCAAGTTTAGGAGGGAAATAGATGCGCATATTTGAGGAATAAACTGTAAGGCGTCAAGAGAAGCTGAAGACGGGCAGTCAAGTTTAGGAGGGAAATAGATGCGCATATTTGAGGAATAAACTGTAAGGCGTCAAGAGAAGCTTAAGACGGGCAGTCAAGTTTATGGAACAGTAAATATGCGCCATTATTTGAGGCCGAATGATGAAGAAGAAAACTTTTCTAGTAGATGCTTCCTGCGCTGCATTAATCCACCTCACATGATCAAGTGTAGTAATGAACCTCATCTGATTGGTTAGCTCAACCAGTGTAGCCTTCTGTTTCTAATGACTGTCTAATTTATGTATTGGTTGTACATGATTTGCTCCCACAAGACATGATTCACTTTTATAATACTGAGAAAAACCATATTTCTTGCTTTCATTTTGAAATTATAGTTTCCAGCTTCTATACTTTGATCCTGCCCTTATGACGTAGCAAGCAGTCAATGACCTAATGAGACACACATAATGACGTCATTCAAGGCATCAGCCGCTCCCCCCACGTCGATAGGTTTGATTAGCAGTATTTTGTTGTCTATTTCTATTTTCAACCTAACAATCTCTGCTTTTAAAACAATGCAGCCAAATACCAGAATGCTTTCTGCGCATGTGTGTTTACATACCAATGAGTGATGTCATTGGCAGCGATGTTACGTTAATGGACGTAAAAACTATGAGTCCTGTCACATGAACACAATCAGTGATAATTATTAAACAAATACGAAGACAGCTACCCTATTAACAAAGAACCGATCACGTTGCTGGAAGGAGAGCCGTTAGAAGAGGTGAATACCCTTACCTATTTGAAGCAACGGCCTGGGATTAGCTCTGGTATGGGTTAAAAGAGGCTTAAATATAGATGGGGAGAGGATCATACATTTACGATCTGCAGACGACATTGTATTCATCAGTCATACCATTGACGAGGCCCAACAATCATTGAACGACCTACATGAGATCAGTACAGCTACTAGTCTTAAAATTCAGGTAAGATCAGGTCATCCCGTAACCGGTGAGGTTGTTAGGGCACACATGAAGACCTACGCACAACACCACGCCACCCTTCTCTGTCAGCAGCCGCTGCCTGTGCCACTTCTGGTCGGAGATTGGTCCATTCTTTTATGTTGTCCTCCCACCTCTTTTTGGGACGGCCTCTTCGTCGTCTGCCATGCACCTTTCCGTGGAGGATCGTATTTGCAAGACCCTTTGATTCGACATGTGACCGTACCAAGCGAGTTTCCTTCTTTTGACAGTTGCCAAGAGGTCTTAAAATTAATTTTTAAAAATTAAACGCAATACATGAGAAATCCCTTACGATTTCATGTGGATATCAAGCCACAAGATTAAACCACACAGGACTTCAGCGACTCGTAGCTGGCTGCTTGCATTAAGGTCATCGGTCCATAGCTGACCAAGGCCCTATTTCGCCTTCAAGGGACAATCATGAAAACGTACTGCACCCAGGCAATCTGGTTAAGAGAGTAGTGATAAAAAAAGGAAGACAAACCTAGTCCACAAAATGTCGTGCTGATACTGGATGTGTCGGGCCGAGAAGCGCAGATATCGCAGAATTGCTGTAAACTTCGTCATAACGTCACCACCGAACGCCAAAGAAAAAGATCAAACACATTTATGACATTTTTAAAGTTTACATTAAAAAAACCAAAGAACACGCGAGAACGGCAAACGTGCACAAAGTAGCTTTACAACATAATCTCTTAACAATTATATTTACACAATGAATGAATGATACAACCAAAGCATTATAATCCATTTACTTTTATGCAGCCAGATCAAAGAACTATTAATGCCTTTCCCGATGGTGTATGTACTGATGGATCTTCATTCTTCTTCTCCTTCTTCTTTCTTCTTCTTCGTACGCAGTCAGACAGTAACTATTATTTGTTTCGAAAAAAGCGGCGGTCATCCTGAGGCTGTCGACACTGCCATAGAGCTTGTCTTGCAGTTCCACTGGTGATGGCCACATCTGCTCTCTCTGATCCTCCTATGTCGGGCAGTTCTGCAGCAGATGTTCAGCGGCCATTTTACCGGTACCGCAAGGGCATTCGTCGGTACCACCTATCTTTAATTTGTTGAATAGGTGGTACCTCAGTCTATTGTGGCCAGTGCGGAGTCTGAAGACAACGACCTGCTCTCTTCTGTTCAACTGGTAATATGCATCGTTTTTGGTGTAACCAATATGTTCGGTTTCCCATTTGGTCATGTATCTGGCTTTGAAAAGCCGTTTTGACTCTTCGTACGTCATACTAGTATCTGTTTGTGGTAGTCTTGCACCTTCTTTTGCCAGTCTGTCTGCCTCCTCGTTGCCTTGGATGTTGCAGTGTGATGGGACCCACTGTACCACTACCCTTTTTGGTGCGGACTGCTGGCACAGTTTGCAGAGTGCTGCTCTTAAGTCATTAAGCGCAGTGTTTTTCTGGCTTTTTAGGGCTGTGACTACGGCGTGAGCATCTGTAAGCAGGACTATATGGCTTCCATTTTCTTTGTGTGTCACCATTTCTTCCACTGCCGCCCTCAGTGCCTCTGCCTCCGCTCTGAAATTGCTTGTGTACTTACCAGTAGCGAATGACAGTGTTATTTTTCTGCCATTTGGTAGGTTCAGGAATGCTCCTGCCCCTCCGTTCTGTGAAGTGTTTGTTACAGAACCGTCGGTGTATGCATGGGTCCAGTCCATGCTTGGGTAGTTTTTCGATATAAAGCTTAGGGTAGTATCTCGCCTTTCTTTTTCAGTCTGGCAGTTTTTGTTTCCAATACCTGGTACATTTTCTACCACCTCTGGAAATATATCCTGCCTCCAGGTAGGTTTTCGTACAGTAGTGATGGGTTTTGGTGTTGTTAGTGCGTTTATGGGATCTTCGTGCATCTTTGCTTTGGCTATTTCTGCAAAGTTTCTCCGCTTTAGTTTCCCATTTCCGAAATTGTTTAGTCTCTGGTGCATTGGATGGTCAGTCAGTCTTCGGAGTTTCTCTGACTGCAGCTGGGCTCTGCAGTCTCTTCTATCGGTCATGGATTGCAGTTTTGTAATCTTTTCAAGTTCTACAATTGGCGTTGACTTCATGCCTCCTGTTATAACTCTCATGGCTTGGTTTTGAAGTTTGCTAACTTTATCGAAGTTCGCCTTTGCTGCTGTTGTCCATGCCGCAATGACATACTCGAGAACTGGTCTCACTCTTCCAGTGTACAGTTTCTTTAGTATGCTTTCGTCTGCTCCCCAGCTTGTGCCAGCAAGCTTCCTCATGATTGCCATTCTTTTTCTGGCTCTCATTCGGTTTCTCTCGATCTGACTTTTCCATGTCATGCGCCGATCAAATGTGACTCCCAGATCGTTTGGGTTGTCGTTTGGCTGCAGGAATTTGCCATTTAAACTTAATTTGGTATTTTGGGGTTTGATTGAAAGCGAGAATATTGTGCATGTGGTTTTCTCCTCGTTTATTTTGACCAGCCATGAGTTCGCCCACTCTTCCAGCGATGTTAGGGCCTGCTGCATCCGATTTCTTGCTATGGTGAGATTCTTTTCAGAGGTCCACATAGCCAGATCGTCTGCAAACATTGAGCTATGGACTCTTTTTGGTATATTCTCTGTAATGTCGTTTATATACACCAGGAAGAGTGTGGGTGACAGTACTCCCCCTTGGGGTACTCCCTGCTCAAGTGTCACCTTTTTGCTCATCTGCCCTTGACTCTGGCCGTTCTGTTTTTGAGGTAGTGGTTGATCCACTTGTACATTTTCCCACAAACATCACTTCTTCTTAGCTTCTTAGTCCATCTTTCCAGACTTTGTCAAATGCCTTTTCCAGGTCCACCCACACCGCTATTGTGTGTTTCTGTGCCTGGTAGGCATCTTCTAATTCCTGGGCTATGAGGATGACCTGGTCCTCAGTGGATCTGTGCTGTCTATAGCCGGCTTGCTGTGGAATTAGTATTCGTTTTTCTTCCAGATGCCACATCAGTCTGGTGTTTATCATACATTCCATCAGCTTGCCGACACAGCTCAGTAGGCTGATAGGCCTGTATCCATTTGGATCTGTTTTGTCCTTTCCTGTTTTTGGTACTGGTACAAGTACTGCGTCTTTCCATGCCTGGGGTACAATTCCCCTTTTCCAGATTCAGGACCGATAGCAGTTTCCTCTTCGCTGTTTTGCCCCATCAGCATTTCGTTTGTTATCCCGTCTTTTCCGGGAGATTTCCTTTTCTTTAATGTTCTCATGGCCTCTTCCATTTCGCTCATTGTTAATTTGGCCATCATATGCTCTTCAGGTGCCGTATTGATGTTGTCGTGCCCCTTTTGCTCTTCACTAATGTCTGTATGCCTATCTGCAGTGACCTCGATGTGGTTTGCTCTGGCATAGTGATCGACAAAAGCGTTCGCGGCTTTCTTACCAGTGAGCAAGTTTTCGCCCTGCTTGATGGTAATTTGTTTGTTTGACGGGGTTTCGTCGTTCATTGCTCTGACTAGCTTCCATAGCTTGTTCCGTTCTTTGTCCAGGTTGAGGCTTTCCGTTTTGTTTTTCCAGCTCTCCCTTGCTGTTTGGTTAAGAGTGTATTTGTATTTCGCCGTGTCGGCTTTAGGGCGATGTTTGCCTCCATAGATTGTTTTCGCTCTGCCATGTTCCTAGCATTTGTTACTGCATCTTCCGCTTTCTGCAACTCATCATTCCAATAGGGCTTATAGTTTTTCCTAGCTCCTCTTGGGATGGTTTCAGTGGCGGCTTGCATTATTGCCTTGCTTAGGCTTTCCACCATGGGCTTCATTTTGTTGTTTCGTGTGTTGATGGTTTAACACAGCCCATCTGTCAGGATTGCAAATCTGTCCCAGTCGGCTCGTTTGTAATTCCAACGTGGGAGCGGTTTTGTTTCCTGTGGGCCTACTTCCATATCAATGTCTAGCCTGATCGGCCTGTGGACGCTACCTGCCAGTTGGTTTAGCACCTGGCGGTCTACTTTATGGTGTATGTCCTGTGTGGAGAAGGCCAAATCTGGAGTCGAGGTGGTATGCCATGTTCTAGAAAAGAAACTAGGGCTATCCTCCGGCCTATTGATTATGGAGAGATTTGTGTCTATCTCCCAATCTTCCACTTCGTCAACTCTGCTGTCTGTGTCCGAGCATCCCCATCTCTCCGAGTGGCTGTTGAAATCTCTAACTACTATGCAGTTGGAGTCTCTGACTTCCATACTCGAGAGCGAAAGGTCTTTATTTGGTGGTCCGTACAGATTGAAAATGCGGAGCTTCGTCTCTTGAGCCATTATGTCAACTCCTACAATTTCTCCTTGTCCGGTGTGATTGACAGATACCGCGCTACTCCGTATGCAGTTTCTGGTCAGTATCAGGACCCCTCCTTTGTGACCTTCTCTATCGAGACGGAAGGTCTGGTATCCTCTGATTGAGAATTTATGATTATTGTTGAGGTGCGTTTCCTGGATACATGCCACGTCAATCTTACCTTCATGCAGGTGATGTGTTAGGGAAAGTTTTTTTTGTTAATGACTCCCTCCGCATTCCACTGTAGTATTTTGAGGGTCTTGAGTTTTTGGTCAATGGAAATTGCCCCATAGCCATGTGCCTTGACTCCACAACACATGGGTGGGTGACCACCAGTAGTCAAGGGTGGGCCCCTTCGAGGCGTGAGGCCCGGCACTCTCGCTGCCTGGCGGGACTCCGCAGGATGAGTGCCATACGTTTTTCTGATAGGTTGTACTGTCATCATACTGCGATTTACGTTGCACTGTTTTGTTAGGCTTGTGGCCCCGTACATTCGATTTCAACAGGCGTTTCTGTAGGGATGCCCTCCTTAGCCTTTGGCTGTCCCCAGCCTATCTGCAAGGCAGCAGTTGTTTGTGGTCAGAGTTGTCTCTCTTATGGAAGTTGTCTTACAAGACTGACGAGTCTTCACTACTCGTGTCTATAGGATGCGGTAATGATATATGAGATGTGATATATGATATATGATATGGACTATGTACTGGTTTGTACTAACCCGGAAGAGAGGCAGTCCAGTGTGTCTGTATCCCAGGATCGTCACGTCCTGCCAGAAACGTATCATGTGCATATGGGCGGGGTATCTCTTTGCTCCCTTTATTTTCTCGGCACATCTTCAGTGATGGTACGCCTAGCATTCCCCGCCACCTGGGAGGTTGACACAGTAGGGCAGATGTGCAATGTCCGCTAATCTGCATCTCTTCTGCGTCCATTGGTATGGCTGATAGCGTACAGAGGTAGAGATCGAGACAGGAGTGCATTTAACCAGGGGACAAGCCTGGTAATGTCACGGAGATGTTTGTTTTCCTAGTGTGCGTATAAGGTGAATATCAACCAGCTGTCCGCCCGCTTTGATCGGCGGACGGCAGAGACCTCTTTCTGCGGCTCTACCGGATAGGGCTGGGGCGCGAGCCCCAGGTCCCGAACATGTAGAAGCCTCCCATTGCACTGGTGCTGAGATTTTGGGCGGGATTCCGGCTTACAGGGGTTCGGCCGTAATCTCTAACATGATAGCCTCGCGCCATTGGCTTATCAGCCTGGTACGTGAACCAAAGTGTCTGCGGCTCCTCTCGAATTGAGCTGGATTTCCGTAGCAACGCCCTGTCATTAGTAGGGTAAAACTGACCTGTCTTCAGATGGTCTATTTCCAGCACCCGTTCACTATTTGACCCGACGAATTAATTGAGGGCTTTTGTTTGTCAATGACCAGGTATTTGAAATCTGCGGTTTCTGCGGGGTTAAACACGATTTCCGTAGCGTTATTTCATTAGAATGTTAGAGAGCTGACTTGTCTTCCGTGAGTCTAATACCAGCACACGTTCATTATTAGACCCAACGGTAGTGCTCTCGATTTGTCAGTCGTTCTACAGTATTGGCGTGTTCAGTCAAATTTAGCCGCAGGTTCCACTCCTGGTGGTGCCCTTCCGTCAATTCCTTTAGCGAACACTAGATGTGAGACAATCAGGTTACCGAGAGGATAGCCCCAGATTTTCGAGGGTCTAATTCCAGCACCCGTTCCATATTAGACCCAACAAAAGTGCTCTCGGCATGTCAATCATGTCAGTGTTTGGCCGTGTTGAGTCAAATTACGCCGCAGGCTCCACTCCTGGTGGTGCCCTTCCGTCAATTACTTTAAGTTTCAGCTTTGCAACCATACTTCCCCCGGAACCCAAACACTTTGGTTTCCCGGAAGCTGCCCGCAGAGTCATCGAAGCAACTCCTGCGGATCGCTAGTCGGCATCGTTTATGGTCAGAACTAGGACGGTATCTGATCGTCTTCGCGCCTCTGACTTTCGTTCTTGATTAATGAAAACATTCTTGACAAATGCTTTCGCAGTAGCTCGTCTTGCGGCGATCCAAGAATTTCACCTCTAACGCCGCAATACGAATGCCCCCGTTTGTCCCCGTTAATCATTACCTCCAGTTCCGAAAACCAACAAAATAGAACCGAGGTCCTATTCCATTATTCCATGCACCATTATTCAGGCAGACGAAGCCTGCTTTGAACACTCTAATTTTTTCAAAGTAAACGCGCCGGCCACCCAGGACGCTCCGCGAAGAGCACCCGTGGGAGAGAGCCGGCAGACGGTAGGGTAGGAGACAACGGGCAGTTAACCGGCGCGAGCCGGACCGCCCGCCTGCGCCTGAGATCCAACTACGAGCTTTTTAACTGCAACAACTTTAATATACGCTATTGGAGCTGGAATTACCGCGGCTGCTGGCACCAGACTTGCCCTCCAATAGATTCTTGTTAAAGGGTTTAAAGTGTACTCATTCCAATTACGGGGCCTCGAAAGAGTCCCGTATTGTTATTTTTCGTCACTACCTCCCCGTGCCGGGAGTGGGTAAGTTGCGCGCCTGCTGCCTTCCTTGGATGTGGTAGCCGTTTCTCATGCTCCCTCTCCGGAATCGAACCCTGATTCCCCGTTACCCGTTACAAACATGGTAGGAATGTCACGTATCATCGACATTTGATAGGGCAGACATTTGAAAGATGCGTCGCCAGCACATGAGGCCATGCGATCAGCACAAAGTTATCCAGAGTCACCAGTGGGGACGCCGCAACCCCGCGAGGGGAAACGACGATTGGTTTTGAACTAATAAAAGCGCTCTTTGTCGGAGCTTGGTAAGCATGTATTAGCTCTAGAATTGCCACAGTTATCCAAGTAGGATCGTGTCATCTAAGGAACCTCGACTGATTTAATGAGCCATTCGCGGTTTCACCGTGAGACAGTGTGAACTTAGACATGCATGGCTTAATCTTTGAGACAAGCATATGACTACTGGCAGGATCAACCAGATATCTGTCGGCGGAGGACGGGTGTGTAAAAAGCCTCACTGGGACGGCCGCAGGGACCGACTGACGGGACGGACGGACGGTTTTTCCACCCGTCCCTCACTCTGTCGACCTAGGACCGCCTGACAGGGGCCTCCTACACGCACCAGACGACCGACTGACCCGGCTCGCTCGAGGAGGGATGGCAGCGCTCTGTGCAGAACGGATCCCAACGACCTCGGCGATGAATTTCACTGGGACTAGAGACAATTTGGCCTGCCGGCCTGCCCTTCTCCCGAGGGTTGGTCCCCGGGAGAACACAGGGCCTTCAGGCACGATTTCTGCTTTCCATTTGCCGGTCTCAAGCTCTTTGCGAGAGTCTGACCACCAGCGAGACGAACTGTCGAGCTCTGCTATAAGCCTTAGATAAATCACCACCGACTGACAACGTTTCTCGATACGGACCAGAGCAGCGCACCTCGGTGGAGGAGACGCCAAAAAAAACCGCATCCCGAAAGCTCAACGGGGAAAGACGGGCAAGCGTTTTCCGCAAGCCCGCGCTATCGCTCCGCCTGGCGGGACTGAGATCGCTTTACGAACACTGGTTGAAATTGAATCGCGGCGGCGAGACAACTACCCCAGATGGATCTTCATTCAAGACCACGGGATCAAGATGCTGAGCAGCGCATAAGCTACAGCGGTCAGCGACTCATAGCTGCAAGCTAGGGTCAGGGCCGGCGAACCCGAGCTGCCAAGACCCTTCTACACCTCCACGCGGTGATCCTGGATAACAGACTGCAACAGAGCAGACTGACTAAGGCGAAGGGATCGAAGAAAGAATGCGAACCCGGTACTCAAAAAATGCTTGCTGAAGTCGGATGTGTTGGAGTGAAAGGTGCAAATATCGTAGTCAAGCTGTAAACTACGACACAACGCATTCCGTTCTACGGACTACATTCTGCTACTTAGGCCCGTGTCACGGTTTGGTAGCTGGAGATTGATAACGAACGAAGCCAAGCCATTCAAGACCACGACCAAAGCAGACTATAATGTTTATATATAATACCTAGCGAAATCCTTCGATGAGCTGCCTTATGTTTGCAAGACGATCTGCTACAATTATGAATTTGAAATCATAGCACCGGAAGTGATCTTGTACCATCCGATGACAGTTTTAGGTGTCTTATCCTTAAAGGTTCAGGACATTATTTTTACTGACTCGAATTCCGCCGTTCAATTTTTACAAGATGGGCAGCTAAATGATAGAAGATGCTGGGCATTGTAGCAATGATCTTATCCAAATTGCCGTAGACGCTAACCATATTATCACCTTCTATATCGTTAAAATAGTTAAGCAGTGGATCCCTGGACACTCAAACATACTCGGAAATGGCATGTCAGCGAGACTAGTTTAGAACATCCACGGACCGCAATAACTTTACAAATATTTAAACAGTTCATAGGAACAGTATACAAGGAGGCTTGACCGAACAGACGGGGTCAAAGAAAACACAGGAAGGTAGGTCTACATCCATATAGCAAGCCCGAATTCAAATGGCTGCATTAATCAATTCATAAGGAGGAATCAGAACACCATTTTCGGATCAGAGCCCAACACATCTCATTTAGCAAGCTCGTGAGCTGAATCCAACCACAACCTGCTCCAGAGTGTCAGCTGTCCGTTGATCATCATCTCTTAAGTGTTCAACACTCAAACGATTTTTAGGAAATAGTTTCTTCCTCCGAGATCACTTAAATGGAACACCTTGTATGGTACTAAACAACAACTAACAAACACATGCAGATACCACGACATTGCATTGGGCCGTAGGGCGAGAGTCCGAATTCCGATGGTTGCATAGAAACAACACTACCATTTCAATAATTACTACAACATATTATACAAGTAATGTTACACATACACACGACTATTAACTCTAGCTACAGGTGGCAAGGGCAATCTGGATCAGGTCAAATGTTGATCAAGATCTCATTTTACGCCCTCGTTCGTGCTGCCGGAAACATCCTGTCACAGCAATATGGTCATCGAGGTGGGGTTCGACACTATAATCTACATAACAGTAAGCTTACCAAGAAACTTTGCATTGCACTACAGCAAGAAGGACCCAGATTCATCTTCTCAAGAATGCTTCGGGATGAATGAAAATCTGGTACCAAAGAAATGTAGTCAAGAGTTACTTCAACTCGGCGTGAGTAGCTTCGAACAATAGCAACAACAACAACAACAACAACATTAGTTAAGGAACACAAACTGTTATAGACATTTCACAGGACAGCGGTAACATGTGAATAAAGTAAACAAACATTTAAACACATGCACGCCGCCCTCTACCCCCCCCCCCTTTTTCTCTGTTGTTTGTGTCCTCCTCCCTCGCTGCTCTCTCTTTCGCTTTCTCTCTCCCTCTATCTCTTTCTCTAAGTCTCTCTCTCTCTCTCTCTCTCTCTATTTCCCTACTTGCAATTATCCATGTACTTGAGAACAGTACTCATCAGCCAGTGGTCATATTATTTTCTTCTTAGCGACGATTAACTCAGTAACTGATGTTGTGTAAATTGTGTCAGAAGTATCGACTAAATCAGTCAAAGAAATTGTTGTAAACGGTGACCACAACACGCCTTAAAACAAAGACACATATCTTGAAGTTTTAAACAAAATAAACTCTAAAAACGTGTATACTGCAGGTACAATGTTGACAAAACAAAAGAAAAATATTTTGTATACAGTAAATGTGTTCCCCATTTATTACTGAAAGCACGGCCATAACTATTACAGAATCATTGTGCAGCGTCCATTCTCTTAATTACAGGAAGGTCAGCATTAGGACCAATGATAAAGAATGAAAACGTACACCTATATGTGATTAAAATAGATAAGTGATTGGTCAAAATGTTCCGGTGAGCACCACTCATTTTAAAAAATGCAAAAAATTTAAAAACATCGTAACTTGGAGATAGAAAACCCGCCGATTAAGATGAGATATAATTGAAAAGAAGACAGCAAACAAATATATGGACGCGTAAGCTAAAAGATTTCTCTTTCAACATCAACAAACTGGATTGCTAAGTTCACAGAAGATATAATCTCCATAAAAATATATGCGCGGGCATACATTCACACACAGAAAGAGAGAGACAAAGAGTTCAGAGGGAGAAAGAGTGAGAAAGGGAGAAAGAGTGAGAAAGGGAGAAAGAGTGTCAGAGGGAGAAAGAGTGACAGAGGGAGAAAGAGTGAGAAAGGGAGAAAGAGTGTCAGAGGGAGAAAGAGTGACAGAGGGAGAAAGAGTGAGAAAGGGAGAAAGAGTGACAGAGGGAGAAAGAGTGACAGAGGGAGAAAGAGTGTCAGAGGGAGAAAGAGTTCAGAGGGAGAAGAGTGACCGAGGGAGAAAGAGTGTCAGAGGGAGAAAGAGTGTCAGAGGGAGAAAGAGTGTCATAGGGAGAAAGAGTGTCAGAGGGAGAAAGAGTGTCATATGGAGAAAGAGTGTCATAGGGAGAAAGAGTGTCAGAGGGAGAAAGAGTGTCAGAGGGAGAAAGAGTGTCAGAGGGAGAAAGAGTGACAGAGGGAGAAAGAGTGTCAGAGGGAGAAAGAGGGACAGAGGGAGAAAGAGTGTCAGAGGAAGAAAGAGTGACAGAGGGAGAAAGAGTGTCAGAGGGAGAAAGAGTGACAGAGGGAGAAAGAGTGTCAGAGGGAGAAAGAGTGACAGAGGGAGAAAGAGTGTCAGAGGGAGAAAGAGTGACATAGGCAGAAAGAGTGACAGAGGGAGAAAGAGTGACAGAGAGGAAGATTGTGACGGCAACACGTTAAAAAGAAAAACTCATTTTTCTGGTATTAAAATACACAAATAATTTGTAGTACTTCTCATATTTCCTCTAGAGTTCCGCGATTCTGGAGTATCTGAACAGTTGCCGGGACTTGACCACTACAGAAGACGAGCTCTAATGAGAGGGCTACTATTTCCCGCGAACCCAACGTTAAAGCCTGTTCCTTCAGCCCTTGTTACTCTTCACAGCGGAACTTTAGAGTTTCATATCGCAGCCATGTTCTATCTACGCTTTTCGGTATTTGTAGGAAGAAAAACTAGAAAAGGCTTACATCGACTTGAACTCTCCCGACAAAACCGCAAACATAAAACTAGCCAGTAGAGTCAGTAAGACAGCGAACATATTCGTATTCCTTAAATGATGTTCTGTGTGAATGCTGTAGTGAATACATTTTTATGTAAACATTGTTTTCTTGTTTTTAGCCTGGCGGCCACGCTTCGTTACCCGCGGCTATTGACAACCTTAATGTTTTATTAGAACGCGTTTGCTTGTTTTTGTCTTGTGACCTTACATGTTTTATTAGAACGCGTTTGCTTGTTTTTGTCTTGTGACCTTGCATATTTTATTAGAACGCGTTTGCTTGTTCTTGTCTTGTGACCTTGCATGTTTTATTAGAACGCGTTTGCTTGTTTTTGTCTTGTGACCTTGCATGTTTTATTAGAACGCGTTTGCTTGTTTTTGTCTTGTGACCTTGCATGTTTTATTAGAACGCGTTTGTTTGTTCTTGTCTTGTGACCTTACATGTTTTATTAGAACGCGTTTGTTTGTTTTTGTCTTGTGACCTTGCATGTTTTATTAGAACGCGTTTGTTTGTTTTTGTCTTGTGACCTTACATGTTTTATTAGAACGCGTTTGTTTGTTTTTGTCTTGTGACCTTACATGTTTTATTAGAACGCGTTTGTTTGTTTTTGTCTTGTGACCTTGCATGTTTTATTAGAACGCGTTTGTTTGTTCTTGTCTTGTGACCTTGCATGTTTTATTAGAACGCGTTTGTTTGTTCTTGTCTTGTGACCTTGCATGTTTTATTAGAACGCGTTTGTTTGTTCTTGTCTTGTGACCTTACATGTTTTATTAGAACGCGTTTGTTTGTTCTTGTCTTGTGACTTTACATGTTTTATTAGAACGCGTTTGTTTGTTCTTGTCTTGTGACCTTGCATGTTTTATTAAAGTATGTTGAGTCCTTTCCTCGTGTAGTTTTCTTGATACTGTCTGAACGACAACCTAGATAATGTTAGAAAACTCGTATCCGAAATTCCTAAATCTGCTCAGGCGAGGGCAAGGCAACAATGCGAGGTTAAAGCTGTGGACACTCCCCACTAGTTTCTCGTCTTTTTGTGTTCTGGTGGAGCGCTGGCTAAACTACAACACTTTCTAGACGGGGAACACCAGAGAGCAGGACCCAGGTAGTGAAAAGCTCACAATGAGGGCTCGAACACTTTCTCACCAAAAGCACTTGTCTGTAATCGGTTGTTTAGAATGTCCAGTTGTCGGCTGCTCATGGGATGTCCACACGGAGAAAATAATGGCGCCGTCGGAAACTCTCAAGGTAGATACTTGACATTTCGCTGACACGGAAAGTGAATTAATCGGGCTGTGCACAGCAAAGTACGCTAATTCGAAGCGCGGTAATTCAGAGTTGCTCAAACATTAGCTTTATTTGAGTGTACTGAGATTTGGCTTTTAATCTCAAATTCTAATTTAAGGAAAAGATCTAAATCTGCGCCATCTTTTCTAACCTTTTAATTTAAAGGACAGTTCACTGCAACTTCTAGAAACCAACCTTGACACAGGACCGAGTAGAAAAACTCAGTCGCATCCAATCTAACCAATATTCACGTCGACAGCTACTTTCGAGAGCTTCTGTAAAACGTATTCATCTTATGTTCGTCATCGTCGCTTGCATCAGACATCCACAGACAAAAGTCGAACGGACAAAATCATGTCTGTTATTATATGTATGTCAGATTGAGCTTTTCGTATGTGGGATCAGTGCATCCACCGCCAGCATGCATTTATGTGGTCTACTTCCCAAGCATTTGGCTAGGCCTAAGGAAGTCATCAGTTGTTTGTTTTCAGAATTGTATCTTTTATGAAACCAATCTTGCTAGACTGTCGCAATTTTCTGATGTGATTATCAAACCTTTTCATCTAATCAAACTAATCAAATCCATGCTCTTCTTCCAATAAGTGATTGATGTTTAACAGTGAATGTCTCAGTCCAGAATCGATGGCAATGGCATGAGTGAATAATATAGGCAGATGCATCAAACCTTTAGGAACTCATGTAAAATCCCTGTCTTGGTTATCCTGCGAAAAAGCAATAATAGAGATGATATGTTGGAAATTTAAAGTGGCATCTTTATGGCATTTAATGTAGATAAGAGGGATATACTGAAATCACTTAATAAACGCATGTTTAAAAATCTTTGAATAAGTCTAGCCACTTTAACGTCTTCTTTTATTTCTTTGGAAAACTCACAAGTTTTTAAGTTGCATTTTAAACAATTAATTCCGATTTCAATCGAGAAGAGCTATTATATTATTTAATTTAACTCGATATAGACGTGGGTAGAATTGAATTCGAGTTAATTTTGATCAATTTCTATGATTGTTTACGATGTAAACAAAGACAATTTGAATGTTCAACCATTTTTGTGTTAACAATTTGTTTACGGTCAACGAGACACGATCCTTAATAACATCGTGTACACATGTCTGAAAACATGTAGGAATACCGGAGAGCATTATAGTTATGAATGCAACAGAAACAAGATTGAAATCGTCATTCTGTCATCGATGATAAGGATGATAAAGATCATGCCCCGCCAATTTAGAAGAAGATAGGGAGTTGTTATTGTCATCGATGATAAGGATGATAAAGATCATGCCCCGCCCTTTTAGAAGAAGATACTGAGTTGTTATTGTCATCGATGATAAGGATGATAAAGATCATGCCCCGCCCCTTTAGAAGAAGATACTGAGTTGTTATTATGACCATGGAATATTAAAATATTTAAAAATTAACAGCGACAGATGATATCGTGAAAAAGATGTGGCAGTTTTCATCAAACATAAATGAACACTATTCTGTGTGGAATTTAAGGATTTCTGTTCTCTAGTTTGACAACAAGGACATGGCGATTATAATAATATATATTTTTTTTAAATTAAAATAATTCTGAATATATTTTGTAAACTAAATTATGAATTAAAATGAGCACGTTTGTATTCTGCATTCAATGTGCTAAAAATCGATATATAACATGAGGTCTTTGATCATTTACAATGCCCTGAATATTCATTAATTTCAGATTATCAAATGTGCGGTTTTCCTCCAATTTTTTAAGGCGCGTTCCGTTGCTAAATTCCTGCGTGTGGGAAGAGTTAACGACGATTATTCAATACATGAATCAGCATTGCACAACATTGCCCGAATGCTCCGTCGGGGTCTTTGTGTATGACAAGGACAAGAATAGCACCACTGCCTCACAGAGAGCATGTCGTAAGAGGCGATTAACTGTGTGACATGGCATAACACCGACCACAGTTAGGTGGTTTGTTTAGAGCAGCATAGATAGCGGCTAACAGGCTGGGGGGGGGGGGGAGTTTATTAAGATGGACTCGCACATCGGTTAACCACCCTTCGTAAGAACTTGTCCCAACATTGCGGAGTATTAAGCTGCTCGAACCTAGCCCGCTAAGCAGGAAATCTTTCTCCCGGCTACATCCAGCTCATATCAGAGTTGGGACCTTCATATGGGCATCTACCCTTGTTGAAGTACAGGTCGACTAAGAACCATTGCACAGCTTACATGGGTTTGGAATCAAACCAAGATCCAACAAGGAAGGAGTAGTTCACGAGAGAACTGGTCAGAAGTATGTACCGCAGTAATAATTATAATTAAGTCTTAACACACCTACTGAGCGTGTCAGCGCCTATAACTCAGTCCGCAGTGCAGCGATGTCGGTTCTCCTTCGTAATAAAACAATATAGCGTGAGAAGACCGCGGATTGTATGTGAAGAATCAATGTTCTGTACCAGTCCACCGTTCGGTAACCAATTCTCGCAAATCGAAATATTTTGTCTCAAGAATAGAACAATTATCATCGGCAAACTTTCGCCATGTCTAAAGCTAGTAGTTAATACTTTCAATGAGGCTGGGAAAATGGGGGCTGCGACAAATGTTTCAAGAGACAAGAGGTCAAAGGTCACGACGCCAAACAGGAAGTGGTATTCTCCACTTCCCTTCTAGTCAACGAAGATTAATAAGCAGTTTCACCGCAAGAGAACTTTCCCTGAATAAAAACCCAGTCATTTTGTCCACTTTCTGACTCACCTGTGTACTTGCAAAAAACTCTTAAGAGCCCCATAGTCCTGTATCTCTCGGCCAAACGAACTCAAGTATCTAAACAGGCGATATTTTGAATAGAAGGCTTCAACTCAAGCTCTGGGTTCTAATTATGGATCATTTTATCAGTACTAGCAAAGGAAGAGTTACATCTGAACGTTTTTTATATATCATTTACTGATCGTCTGCTCTGTTACCGTTACGTTTCATTACAGATGTCAAAACAGGGTGCCTGCTTCTTACTTATTAAAACGGCCACTTGCAGAATAGACAGAATAACGAACACAGTACTTGAGCTTAGGAGCAGACGTAAAGATTGGGTACATGCATATTTTCATGTAAGGTAAGTGTAGTCCCAGAGCTGGCACTGCTGTGGGCGATGGAGTGTTAGAGGTTTTGATGTATCTAGTCTATGAGATGTCGGAAACGGAGAGATATATGATTTGATGTACTTATTCCATGTGTTGTCTGAGATGTTGGGAATGGAGAGATAGAGGATTTGATGTACAGTGGATGATATGTTAAGAATGGAGAGATAGACGATTTGATGTACAGTGGATGAGATGTTGGGAATGGAGAGATAGAGGATTTGATGTACAGTGGATGAGATGTTGTGAATGGAGAGATAGAGGATTTGATGTACAGTGGATGAGATGTTGTGAATGGAGAGATAGGGGATTTGATGTACAGTGGATGAGATGTTGTGAATGGAGAGATAGAGGATTTGATGTACAGTGGATGATATGTTGTGAATGGAGAGATAGAGGATTTGATGTACAGTGGATGAGATGTTGGGAATGGAGAGATAGAGGATTTGATGTACAGTGGATGAGATGTTGTGAATGGAGAGATAGGGGATTTGATGTACAGTGGAAGAGATGTTGGGAATGGAGAGATAGAGGATTTGATGTACAGTGGATGAGATGTTGTGAATGGAGAGATAGAGGAGTTGATGTACAGTGGATGAGATGTTGTGAATGGAGAGATAGGGGATTTGATGTACTTAGTCGATGTGTTAGCTGAGATGTTTGGAATGGATAGATATAGGATTATGTGTGTGTGTGTGATGATTGTTTGTGTGTGTGTGTGTGGTTGTTGTCTGTGTACGTTTGTGTGTTTGTGTGTGTATGCGACGTGGATTTGTGTGTGTGTGCTTGTGCGTGTGTGTCTGTGGGTGTTTGTTTGTCTGTGTGTATCTGTGTGTGTATGTGTTTGTGTGTGTTTGTGTGCGTGAATGTTTGTAGTGTCCGTATTTATGTTTGTATGTGTGTATGTGCTTGTGTGCGTGAAAGTGTGTAGTGACTGTATTTATGTTTGTGTGTGAATGTATGTATGCGTGTGTTTTGTATGTGTATGTTTGTTTTGGAAAGTTTGTGTGTGTATGTTTGTTTGTATATCTTTTTGTGTGTTTGTTTGTTTGTGTGTGTGTGTGTGTGTGTGTGTGTGTGTGTGTGTGTGTGTGTGTGCGTGTGTTTCAAGTTCAGTGAAGTTGGTTTTGTCAACCATTTTGTTTTAGTCTCAGTGTAATCTGAGATGAGGTTAACCCTTCCATTACCTTGTCGTCGTGCATTCCGTAAATGTAAGTCAGGCCCCCATTTGCAGCTGAGTAGCCTGAAGCGTGTCGAGATTGATTCTTTTTTCAAATCACACAAGAATAGCCCTAATCGGTATACAACTAACACGATAATCTATACGAATTACTAACACAATGGAGTTAAGTATGTTACATTCATCATTAGTTTTGGCTCCTTACAGAACATGAGGCTACAACTGTACGCTTATTGTTGTTTCGACGATCGCCTGCATCTTCTTTCAAAATGTTAGACGAGGGATGGCGTGGGCTAGTGGTTAAGTGACATGGTCCACACCCCGACCCGAAGGCTCTAGGATCGCTCATCACACAAAACACCTTGTTTTTTACGTCTCCTTTATTGATATAGTGTTTTCTGTAGTCATTGGAATAATTAAAGTGGTATTTTTTATTGTGAGGAACTGGGGACATTACGGCATCCATACAGGTCTTCTGACCAAGGGAAGATGGGTTCAAATCTTCTGACAAGCGTAGGTGTCTTTTAATTGGGGTAAAATAAAACCCAGCATTTACACTGCGTGATTACTACTGAGACAAGCGACCTTTTTTTCTTCAGCACTATAAATGCTCAAGGTGGGCCTAGGCCATGAGAGTAAATGCCATAAAAATAGACTTCTAATTTAAATTAAATTAAATTAATTTATATTATCGGGGAGGGGAGGGGGGGGGGGGGGGGTAAGATGTCGCAGAGAGGAGCGTTTTTTCTTTCACTCTTTCCCTTTCTTCTTCGTCTTTGTGTATGTTATGTATGTATGTATGTGTGTGTGTGTTTGTGTATATTTGTGTGTGTGTATATATATATATGCGGACGAGTTGTTAATCTATTGAGAAAATGAAAATTATAGATATGTAAATACAAATGCAAAATCAGTGGTCATTAAGGTATATTACTCTGATATTAAATATGTCGGGTCTTACATAATACTCCTTCTTTTTGTTCCTCATTTGCCATCAGACATCCAGGTGAGCAACTCTAGCAAAAGTAATAGTCAGCTCAATGTTTCTGTACTGTCGTATAACTTCTCATGAAATGACACGTGCGTCTCCTTTTACCATTGAATTTTGGTCAGGTCATTGACCAGTGTTAATGTGTCCTTGGGACTGTGCCACGTCCACAGATCAGTTGTGGCGGTCGAAAACGATATAATACAAGTTGAAAGATAAAATATCCATTCCACAGACGCACACGAACAAACAAGCACTGACTGAATCTACTTGAAATCTCTTGTTCAGCACAAACAACACAATATAATAAACTTAATTGGGCAACAAATACAGCGAAATAAATCAAAAAATTAAGTACAGTTAAAGAATGAACGAAACCCCTTTAGCATCATTCTCTAAAAATGGCGCAACATATTTACACAGACTTTCAGCGCATTTCCAGTAAAGCAAGTGTGAGTAATAGAAATGCTCTCGCAAAAACTGATGGATATCCCCGCATCTTGTTTGCTCAAATGTTTCAGGAAAGGTAAGGCCACTAATGTACGCTGTCTGTTTGTATCGAGTCTGGCAGACACATTATTAAGCAGTCTTGTCCTATTGCTAAGCATATTTTCTCTTCCGATTATCCCAGTTCCCCAATTCAAATCTTTGTTTCGTTGCATCGCATTAGCAGGCCAATTCTTTTTCATCTCATTCACCAATACATTGAGGTGCTACCCCAATAGTTGTACATAAAAAAAATGGAATAGACGAGAAAGAAACAAACTACGCATTACTGGAAGATTTTAAGCCAAGCAAACATTAGCTAGCTATTGTTCTTGTACATTACTTGCACAATTATCAAATCTAACAGCACGACGATCGAATCTGTGAAACAACCATCTCGCTCCCTGGCAAATTAACAGCAGCATAATCAGAGATAACAAGTGTGGAGTCATTCATTTGTTATCGATCAGATTAAAAGTGTCATTTCAACTGGGCAATTTGAAATCAGAACTAAAATTAAATAAGCGTGATATTCCCAATTATACCTAATGGCTTCCTCAGAACTTGCTTCTAGCGTCAAGGGGCGGCAACAACAAACAGAATCGAAGATGGAAACAAAAGCCAGTAAGGGCAATAACTCAAATAATTAATCCCGCGCAATGGCGGAGCGGACAACGCTATAATGGTCTCTAAATAAGAACTTTTTAACCCCAGATACTCAAACATAGCAGGCTCAATGCCGCTTTAGCTTAATTAACCCTGAAGATGCTCTGCGCTATTCAGGCCAGATCAAAGGCCGATAAATCAAAACTGAACAACAATACGGACAGACAAGTGAGAGGATGTTTCTCGATTGTTTTTCGAACGAGCGGTAAGTTTCACACCTCCCACCCGCGTATTTTCGTAAAGATTTAAAATTTTAATTTTAAACACAGCTATCTTTTAATGGTTCGATCAAACACGTGCGCCGAAGTAAGTATTCAACTCACAGCAGATGAGACGCGGATGAAGCGATACAGCAAGCATCACTCCACGGCCCGTGTATCAATGGTTATCGATAATACCACTCTGTCAGACAGTTCGTTCCGCGATTTCTTCCCGCAGTCCTTTTATTATACTTCCCGCGTTTTTGTTAGGTGACTTGCCGACGTTCCTGAAAACCATTAGTACTTGTTTCAATTTAGTGCTATTGATGGGGCAATGCTTTCTTCTTGACTTGATAAATGACACAAGTGTTTGAAACGGTCACGGGCAGTCTAGCAAGAGCTAAACATAGACCGGAAGAAGAGGGTGTAGATACACCAAGAATAAAAGTAATAAGGAAGTACTTTTTGCTTCACTTGGGTGATGGTAGGTGTGTGAAACTGCCACGCTGAGCTTAAAACCAGAGAAAAATAGGACAAGAATGAGAAAATTAAAACGTAGAAAAAAGAACAAAAAAGCAAAAACGGAAATGATGTCAGGGCTAATGGGTTAAATATATAATGTACTGTACACTTTACCACAATTTGAAGTAGAAAGACCAGTCCTGTTTTCATTGTAAGTATATATCGCCAACAATAAATCCCCTGAGGAGAATAAAACTCTGTCATGTCTTTGCTCACACCTTTACGGCATGATTATTGAATACATATTGGTTTTGGAAGAAAACAGAGTCAAGAAACCTCTGTTGTGATCATATTTAACTGCAAGAGCCGGACAGAACTAGGTCCAGAGGGGGACAAATAAAAAGAATGGTTGGTTAAAATGTGAAACTTTGAGACCCATAAAAGAGAGTCGAAGAAATTCATCAAATATAATAAACAAAGGGTCAAGATAATGAGCAGCGCACGAGCTGCAGCGGTCAGCGACCCATAGCTGACTGCTAGCGTCAGGGCCAGCGAACCATAGCTGCCAAGACCCTTCTACACCTCAACGCGGTAATCCCGGATAACAGACCGCAACAGAGCAGACTGACTAAGGAGACGGGATCGAAGAGGGAATGTTAACCCTGTACTCAAAAAATGTTTGCTGAAGTCGAATGTGTTGGACCGAAAGGTGCAAATATCGCAGTCAAGCTGTAAACTACGACACAACGCATTCCATTTTCTTGACTACATTCTGCTACTTAGGCCGGTGTCAGCGTTTGGTAGCGGGAGATTGAGAACTAACGAAGCCAAGTCTATAATAAACAAAATTAAGGCTGTCTTTAGTTACCAGCACATGGGAGCTTTAAGACCTTAATAGCCACGGTGGCTTGGCTTGGCTTCGTTTGTTTTCAATCTCCTGCTACCAAACCATGAAAGGGCTTAAGTAGCAGAATGTAGTCCAGAGAACGGAATGCGTTGTGTCGTAGTTTACAGCTTGACTGCGATATTTGCACCTTTCGGTCCAACACATCCGACCTCAGCAAGCATTTTTTTAGTACCGGGTTAGCATTCCCTCTTCGATCCCTTCTCCTTAGCCAGTCTGCTCTGCTGCAGCCTGTTATCCAGGATCCCTGCGTGGAGGTGCAGAAGGATCTTGGTAGTTTCGCTGGCCATGACGCTAGCAGTCAGCTATGGGTCGCTGACCACTGCAGCTCATGCGCTGCTCAGCATCTTGATCCCGCCAGCCTCGGTAGTCGACACTCTGGCTTCCCCGTGCGAGTGACATTAACTAACATTTCAACAAGAGGAGTTTAGTACTCTGATTAGAAACCAGTCACCATTACTTTCTGTTTCTTTATTGGTTACTGCTTCTGTCCGAGATGAAAAGTTAGAGAGACTTCATTTTGAATGATCTCGGCTGTAACATAAAGCGTCTAGTTGCTTACACTTTGCCTTCGCTGTGTGTAAGATAGGTACCTATTAAAAACGGGGTTGACTGTTACATGTGACTACCAGGGATTGAACCCGATCTATTTGGACCCTTTGCAGCCAGAGACAAGCAATTCATTAACTAACCACTCGGACGGCCATCTCTTTGAAGCAACAGGACATGTAGCCATACTCTTCTTGTATATTGTCATAATGTTTTTTGAGAAATAATTATCTTCTGCTTTTGCTGTATCACACTTACTCTGATTGTTCTATGTGCCATATGTATCTGATTATTCTCTGTGCCATATGTATCTGACTGTTCTCTGTGTTTTCTATATCTGATTGTTCTCTGTGCTTTCTGTATCTGATTATTCTCTGTGCCATCGGTATCTAATTATTCTCTGTGCCATCTGTATTTGATTGTTTTCTGTGCTTTCTGTATCTGATTGTTCTCTGTGCTTTCTGTATGTGATTATTTCTGTGCTTTCTGTATCTGATTGTTCTCTGTGCTTTCTATATCTGATTGCTCTCTGTGATTTCTGTATCTGATTGTTCTCTGTGCCATCTAAATCTGATTGTTCTCTGTGCTTTCTGTATCTGATTGTTCTATGTGCCATCTAAATCTAATTGTTCTCTGTGCTTTCTGTATCTGATTGTTCTATGTGCCATCTAAATCTGATTGTTCTCTGTGCTTTCTGTATCTGATTGTTCTCTGTGTCATCTGTATCTGATTGTTTTCTGTGCTTTGTACATATGATTGTTCTCTGTGCCATCTAAATCTGATTATTATATGTGCCTTCTATATCTGATTGTTCTCTGTGCTTTCTGTATTTGATTGTTCTCTGTGCTTTCTGTATCTGATTGTTCTCTGTGCTTTCTGTATCTGATTGTTCTCTATGCTTTCTGTACCTGATTGTTCTCTGTGTTTTCTGTATCTGATTGTTCTCTGTGCTATCGGTACATCTGATTGTTCTCTTTGTCATCTGTCGCTGACGCTGAATGTTCTCTATGTCATCTGTCTCTGACGCTGATTGTTCTCTGTGCCGAAGATGCAGCAGTGAATGAGCTGACAGCAGCCAGCTACTCATAGCTGGATGCCTCCATCATAACTAGCCAAGACCATATTCCCCCTCCAACCTTGGAAACAGACTGCAATCATGCAGCCGGGCTTACGGATCGAAGAGGGAAGGTTAACACTGTCCCAAAAATACTGTGCTGAAATCGGAGGTATAAGACTGCCAGATGTAGATATCGCAGTCTTGCTGAAGACTACGACACAGTGTCACAAACATCTTTTTCTTCTTCTTCTTCTTCTTCTTCTTCTTCTTCTTCGTTCATCCTCAGATCAAGGTTCCGGTTTCTCTTACAAAGGACACCGTTGTTTGTAAGGCTGTTTCATCTTCATACAGCTTTTGTGTAATATCTGTCTCACGAGGCCAGTATTGTTCTCCCTGTTCCTGCGGGAGCGTGCAGCTTTGCAGGATGTGTTCCACGGTCATGATATGTTTCCCACATGGGTACCTGTCATCTGTCCCAATCCTCATTCTGTTGTAAAGACGACCCTTGAGTCTGTTATGCCCAGTTCTCAGTCTGAAGATGATGACTTGCTCTTCTCTAGTTAAGTTAAAGAGAAGTTAATGAATTAGTTGTTCAGAAAGTAAGAGAGCGCAGTTATCATGTCATGTCACTGTTAACATGTCACTGTTATTTTCTTTGAGCTTGTTGAACGGATCTTTCATATGTTCTATAGATGCAGACTCACCTCCCCCACTTGTCAACTCATCAATATATTTTCTTTTGTCTCGTCCGATGCTTGTTCTTACTTCTTTGTTAGCTTCAGTGTATATTTACTGAGCCCTGGCTCGTGTATTTCTGGTTTTGCTTCATTTTAAATGTCGTCTTCGTTTTCATTTCTTTTATCTTTGCTATAGTTTCTGTTGTTATCCATGATTAATGTTGATGTTCACTTTTCTCTATGTCTTATACCATGAACTCTAATCTGTTGTCTCCTCACTTTTATTTTTGTTTTTAAGTGCATCATCATTTCCCTCGTGTTCATTCTCTCACTTCATGTCTATCGTGCACCTGTGGGAACTGAGGCGATAGTCCAGTCAAGCACTGACCAGGATGTCGCGTCAGGGTCAGGCACAATACACTGTCCAAGACCACAGTGTAGCGTTCCCTGCAAACAGGCTGTTTTGAAGGCAGCCTGGCTGACGAGATGTAGATATATGTAATCCCCGTAGTGGTGACCGCCACGCAGATGAAGCCAAGCGTAGCACAACCGCCTGGAGGACACGGTTCACCTTCATCAGCACGAACGTGATGTGAGGAAAGCTACTACAACCCGCCACTGAACGTCCTGTTCAGGGCGCACAAAAGGGATAACTTACTCATGGTGGGCATTCAACAACAACAACAGTCTTGTTACCACCACTCCCAGAACGTCAATGCTGTAGTCACCTCCGCTACCAGCTGTCCGAAAATTGTACACTAAGTTCAGCTACCAAATGTTTTCCTTGACAGAAATGAACAAGTCCGCAATACAGATATCTTTTACTGCGCCAGGTTCTTCTGTCTTGGATTGTTGAGTTGTACTTTTCCATTTAGTTGACCTGTCCATATTTGTTGAAGTTTGTGTGGATTATAATTTCTACAGAATGAGGTTGCCGACCTCATGACCAACCCTCCCTAGTCGCATATTGCATAATACTGGCAGGTTTGCCGTGTTTCCATTCTTTGCTCCCCTTTCGGGCCCCGGCAATACTCATGCATAACAACTTGTTAAGCTCCTAAGTCGTTCTGTTTCACTTATCAGAGACTTCGGACACAATCGGCTTTTATGAACCACCAGACTAGCTAACATAACAGTTTAACCTCTACATTGTATCTGAAAACACTATCATAGATCACAGCGAGTGAACACGCAATCAGCAAACAAAGCAATCATTAAACAAAGCAATCAGTGAGCGAAACAATCAGTGAACAAAGCAATCACTATCACGTGTTTCATTCAGTGCAGTCAACTATGTCCGCTCACGGTAAAAACAAGTACTACTTCTCTTTTAGCATCGCTCTCGTTCTCAGATAACAATTTATCTTAACCTCATAAAACTAGTGACGTGTCATACGCTTCTCTCGTCGCTGTATATTTGATTCCTCAAATGAGCTGGCGATGACCGTGCTGTAACTATGCTCATATCGATGATCCGACAGTCTAGAGAACGAACTGAACTGCTTGCCTGTCATCCGCAAGTGGGAACATGTTTATATATCCGCATTGTTATTTATAAACCAAGTGGTATTTCAGTCAGCAGTGGTTTCTTGCGCACAGAGAACAATCAATGTCAGAGGCAGATGACACAGGAAAGAATCATATATATAGAGGGCACAGAGAACAATCAGTGTCAGAGACAGATGGCACAGAGAAGAATCATATATAGAGGGCACAGAGAACAATCAGTGTCAGAGAAAGACGGCACAGAGAACAATCAGTGTCAGAGAAAGATGGCACCGAGAACAATCAATGTAAGAGACAGATGGCACAGAGAACAATCAGTGTCAGAGAAAGATGGCACCGAGAACAATCAATGTAAGAGACAGATGGCACAGAGAACAATCAATGTAAGAGAAAGATGGCACAGAGTACAATCAGTGTCAGGGTTAGAGGGCACAGAGAACAATCAGTGTCAGAGACAGATGGCACAGAGAACAATCAGATATAGATGGCACAGAAAAAAATCAGCGTCAGAGACAGATTACACAGTGAACAATCAACGTCAGAGACAGATCGCACAGAGAACAATCAGCGTCAGAGACAGATCGCACAGAGAACAATCAATGTAAGAGACAGATGGCACAGAGAACAATCAGTGTCAGAGAAAGATGGCACCGAGAACAATCAATGTAAGAGACAGATGGCACAGAGAACAATCAATGTAAGAGAAAGATGGCACAGAGTACAATCAGTGTCAGGGTTAGAGGGCACAGAGAACAATCAGCGTCAGAGACAGATGGCACAGAGAACAATCAGTGTCAGAGACAGATGGCACAGAGAACAATCAGATATAGATGACACAGAAAACAATCAGCGTCAGAGACAGATTACACAGTGAACAATCAACGTCAGAGACAGATCGCACAGAGAACAATCAGCGTCAGAGACAGATCGCACAGAGAACAATCAACGTAAGAGACAGATGGCACAGAGAACAATCAGTGTCAGAGAAAGATGGCACCGAGAACAATCAATGTAAGAGACAGATGGCACAGAGAACAATCAATGTAAGAGAAAGATGGCACAGAGTACAATCAGTGTCAGGGTTAAAGGGCACAGAGAACAATCAGTGTCAGAGACAGATGGCACAGAGAACAATCAGTGTCAGAGACAGATGGCACAGAGAACAATCAGATATAGATGGCACAGAAAACAATCAGCGTCACAGACAGATTACACAGTGAACAATCAACGTCAGAGACAGATCGCACAGAGAACAATCAGCGTCAGAGACAGATCGCACAGAGAACAATCAGCGTCAGAGACAGATGGCA
The DNA here is from genome assembly GCA_036924085.1 of Ariolimax columbianus. Taxonomy (NCBI): domain Eukaryota; kingdom Metazoa; phylum Mollusca; class Gastropoda; order Stylommatophora; family Arionidae; genus Ariolimax; species Ariolimax columbianus. Next base: position 85,681,466 of record JAVGWX010000009.1, on the reverse strand, counting down.
CAGAGAACAATCAGATATAGATGGCACAGAGAACAATCAGATATAGATGGCACAAAGAACAATCCCTGATTAACGCTTACATCAATGTTCCTTAAACATTCACGAATACATCTCGCACTAACATACTCGCTTTCTTCAAGTATTCCATTCTTCACTCATGAACTTTGTCACCCATTGTATTAATCTCTCATGCTCTCTCTCTCTCTCTCTCTCACCCTCTCGCTCTCTCTCTTACTCTCTCGCTCTCTGTCCCTCTGTCTCTCTTTCTCCCTATCTCTTACGCTCTCGTACAAAGCAATACATAAACATTAATATTTCACTCACGCTACGGACAAATATGTATTCTAACTCTCATCAATCAATCAAGCGTGACAATTATAATTATTAAGACCTGATTACAATGACAGAACTGAATCGCGGTTCCACATCATGCATTTCTGTAATTCTCCATTGATCACTAGGATACTGCTGAACAGTACATGCTGATTAAGTCTGCACGTATTATGTCAATTTGAGATTGCATCGTCAAACATGTGCCAAAAATAGCAGTCTGTCAAGTTTGTCGAGCTTGTTGTTTCTTTTAAGAGATACTCATGTAAGGTCTCAGTCTTGGCGATTTATATCTGTCGTATACTGCTGTTCTGATAATAATGAACATATCAAGTCCAAAATAGGTCAAAGGATAATACAAGTAAATCATAAAATGATTTTGATATTGAAAAAGATATAAAAGATGATAAAGACTGCTACATTTTTGTTAAGAAAATTATTTAGTTATTAATAACAGGTTGTCTTTCGGCAATCTCAAACAAGGTTATACACGTTTGAAAACTCCATGAGATTTAGTCAGAAATAAGATTGATTTTTATTATGAAAAAAGACATACTCAAAAATGGCGCCTCGGTGGCGAACATGTTTACAGATGCAAACATAAATTCATATCACAATCCAGCAGTGATTCAATTAGCCATCACTGATGAAGTCGGATGTGTCAAACCGAAAGGTGCAAATATCGCAATCAAGATGTAAACTACGACACGACGCATTCTGTTCTGTGGACTACATTCTGCTACTTAAAGTCCTTTCAGGGCTTGGTATCAGAAGATTGTGAACGAACGAAGTCAAGCCAAGCCAAGCCATATTTGCAATCAAACTGAAGAAGATAGAACGATAAAATACAAAACAATATTCTCGTTTTTGAGGTAGCCAACAATGTCCTGTATACAGTCCGATTTTTCGCAGTGTCGTACCATTTCGGACATAGGTCTCTCAGCAGATCATCTCGCCATCGTATGGGCAGGTGGTCGCGTGGTCGTCTATAATCATATGGCCACCGAAACCTCGTTCTGAGTTTCCATCTGTTATCTGACATGCGCACCACACGGTAGTGGTATTTACGAGACAACGCAGCCTCCACGTCGTCTCGAAATAGAGTGCGTTCTCTGATTTCAACATTGTGGATTCGATCTCTGATCGCTCGCTGGATAACTCGTCGTTTCTCTACATCGGCGTTGCGTAGATTCCACAATTCACATCCATAGATCATGGCTGGTATAGCCACATAATCGAAAAGTTGCGCCTTTGCAATGGCGTCTTTCAGTGTCAGGAGTATGGGTTTTTATGGTACTGAAGCTAGACCAGGCTGCGGTCCTTCGTCTGGAAATCTTCCGCTCTAGGGTGTTAGTGGCATTTAATTCCTGCCCCAAGTATATATAGGCGCTGATATTTTCGACAGGCTCATTTCCCAGGTTGATCTCGCATTTGCGACAGTATGGGTTTTGAGAACATTGCGTTTTCTTTTTGCTCCCAGATCAATGCAAAACCTCTAAAACCTTACCCATCCACAAGAAGGGCGACATCTCGTGGAGAACTATCGCTCTATCTGCTTACTACCGATGATATACAAAATGTTCTCCAAAGGTCAACAAGATCGGGCAACAACTGAACCTCCAACAACTTCGTGAGCAGACTGGATTCAGAAGTGGGTTCTGCACTACTGACCACCTACACACAATTCACCAGCTGCTGGAGAGAGCACACGAACTACTTCTGCCCATATGCTTAGTGTTTATAGACTATGAAAAAGCCTTCGATAGTATTGAGATCAATGCCGTAATATAGGCCCTAAGAAACCAGGTCGTGGCCGAAAACAACAACAAGATGATCGAGGAAATAAACATAAGCTGCAGTACGGACATTACTCTGTACCACCGCCCAATACCTGTTCCACTGCAGTACGGACATTACTCTGTACCACCGCCCAATACCTGTTCCACTGCAGTACAGACATTACTCTGTACCACCGCCCAATACCTGTTCCACTGCAGTACAGACATTACTCTGTACCACCGCCCAATACCTGTTCCACTGCAGTACAGACATTACTCTGTACCACCGCCCAATACCTGTTCCACTGCAGTACGAACATTACTCTGTATCACCGCCCAATAACTGTTCTACTGCAGTACAGACATTACTCTGTACCACCAATCAATAACTGTTCCACTTGTAAGAGGAGTGCTGCAGGGAATCACAATTTCTGCAAAGCTTTTCCCGGCAGCGCTTGAGAACATCTTCCAACAGCTGAGTTCGGCAGATAGAGACATAAATATAGATGGGGAAAGGCTAACCCAACTACGTTTTGCGGACGACATTGTACTCATCAGTCGCACCACTAAGGAAGGCCCAACACTCTCTGAACGAGCTGGATGAGGTTTGTGGAGGTGTCGGACTACGGATAAACAAACAAGATAGAACAAATATACGGAAACAGATTCCAAAATAGATCTATCAGTATTAATACAGTCATACATCAAATAGTGATTTGGGACTAAAGATGTAACACAGTGAATGAGCTGACAGCAGCCATTGATTCATAACTGATTGCTTACATCAGAGTCAGCGAATAACAGCTCACCAAGACCCTATTCCGCTTTCAAACGGCGGCCCCGTAAACATGCTGCACTAGTGTAGTCAGGTCAAGAGAAGAAGAAATCCCAGTAAGAAAGAAAAGCCGGTATAAAAAAAGAAACAAGTTGAAATCGGATGAGTCGGGAGGAAAGAAGCAGATATCCAAGCCCATGTGGTATACTATGACACATCTTCTCAATGTCCTTTTCAGGACAAGAAGAAGAAGAAGAATAAGAAGAAAAAGAAGAAAAAGTAGTAGAAAAAGAAGAAGAAGAAAAAGAAGAAGAAGAAGAAGAAGAAGAAGAAGAAGAAGAAGAAAAAAGAAGAAGAGGAAATATGATATGAGAGTTCAAAATAAAAATGAAATCATACTGTTAGAAAACATGATCAATACAAACGAGTAAACACAGAATACAAAGTTAAAACGAAGTGAGATTGTCTGAAAACAAACATAGAAGCAGCAAATCAATGAAATCAAGTATGACAGGCGACATCTTTAACAAAATCAAAGAATGGATGGCAGGCGCCATCTTAAATAAAATCAAAGAATGGATGGCAGGCGCCATCTTAAATAAAATCAAAGAATGGATGACAGATGACATCTCAAACAGAATCAAGAATGGATGATAGGCAACATCTCAAACAAAATCAAATATGGATGACAGGCGACATCTCAAACAAAATCAAGTATGGATGACACGCGAAATCTTAAACACAATTAACTGAAATATAACGAGTAATGAAACACAACAGAATGTACGAGAGGTATCTAAATCATAACTATTCATGTTATTATATTCTTTATTTTAATCCACAGCACCTCCTCAGCCTCGCTACATGTGTTTTTTTGTACATGCATAAAATGATTTCCGAAAGCAGATGTGCTGGTCGTGTCGGATGTGCTGAAAGTGAAGATAATGCAGGTTAGTTAGACCTAGATTGGAGTACTGTGTACAAGTGTGGTGTCCTTATTATAGAGGGGATATAAACATGCTGGAAAGAAAACAAAAAAAGAGCGACAAAGATTATAGTGGGATTCCAGAATTACAGTTATGAGGAACGGCTCAGAAAAACCGGCCTACAGTGTCTAGAAGAGAGAAGAGTTCGTGGTGACTTAAAACAGGTTTATAAGATGATCAGAGGAATGGATAAATTAGACTATAACAAGTTTTTTTTTAAAATACAGCCACCTACAATAACAAGAGGGCATAGCTATAAGCTGACTAAAGAGAGGTCCAGATTAGATATTAGGAAATATTTTTTTAGTCAGAAAGTGGTGTCTGCTTGAAATGCATTGCCAGGGGAGGTAGTGGAGGCAGGGACAGTTAATGCATTTAAGAATAAACTGGATGCGCATAGCTTTTAGAGCAAGGTGATGTAAATATAACTGGTTGTATACAGACTCTGCAGGGTCTTCTAAACCAGTATAAAGACGTTAAGTTAAAAGTTAAATACGGTCCCATGTCCCTTACACTCTGAAATGAGCCAACAAACAAGGCACACATGTAGATGTGATTTTCTTAGTTTAATTTGTAAATGGATTCATGGATTGGATGAAATGTGTATGGGAAGTTGATTATTGATATAGACAATGGGAAGGCAAATCCTGCACTTAAGAAAAGGAAACTGAAATCGGATATGTCCGGACAAAAGACGCAGATATCGCAACCGCGCTGTAAACTACGATGCAATGTCTTAACGTATTTTTCAGGATGAACGCTGCATAACAAGTCGGCTAGTGTGGTGTTTAATAGCAGCCTCTCGCATATTTATCCTCGCATAATGTTGCTTTTTGCTGTTAAAATATAACAAAAATTTAGTCCAGTTTGACAGCAAAATGATATTAAAAGACAGATAGGAACGAAAAGAATAAAGAAGAAGAAGAATATTGACAGATATATCAAAATAAAAAACCAGACAGAAAGAAAGATTGGAAAATTTGAAATAAAAAGAAGTAACGCATTAATTTGGTTGGTTTCAATTAGTACTACCGGATCCTGAAAGGAGCGGACCAATAGTAATACTGTAACCTCTTAGGTATGTTGTAAACAACGGCTAAGGAGGGTTAGGCATAAGGCAGGCTACCCTTAACTGCGGACACTCTAAGCCACCGACACTTTGATAGACATGAGGTCAACATTTCATGACTTGGCTTGTATTTGTTGGAGACGTATGCTCCACGGGGAGCTAACAAGTTTTGATGATCATGATGATGATGAAGAGGATGAAAGCAGAACAAACACGTATTTGAATAAATAAACTGTGGGTCGTCTCCCGCTATCTCCGACACTCACCCCGTTCCGTTCGTATGTCTATTCTCCAATCTATCAGATTTGGCAACAGATCTCAGTTCTGTAACATTTCTACCGTATTTCATATCTTGATTATCCATCACGAACCAAGTTTTTCTTCCACTATTCTTCTCCTCTTTTCATTTTTATGCACAGGAGGTTCAATGAGTGAATTAGGCCAACTGTTAGATTGAGGAATACTCGGGAGTTGTTGTTCAGGAGGCCAGAGCGATGGCTGTATTGACATTGAAGCCGCGGATGACACTAATCATTATAGCCGGCATGATTAGCTGTTCCGTCGCATCCACTCCCCCCGTACAAAAAGCAACAACAACTACACAAAAGCCATCTACGGTTAGCGCATGCATGAAAGTGATGTTGGCGTTCAATGGAGATATTCCGGAAATGTGCTAGGCGTCATCGCTTCCTGTGTGAGATTTATTTTCCTTGGAAATCTGCAGAAAGAGGAATTGTCGCATTTAGCGAGCTGGAAGCTTCTGACTTTGGAATCTCCCGGTCGCTGAAAGGTTCCTGATAAATAATACGGCTGCTGAGATGCTGGGCAGCCTTGCAAAAGCAATGAGAATTATGTAGCAGAGAATGGGAGAATTATTGAGAAATCGCGTTTGAGAGTGAGGCATTACGGAAGCTGATGGGTTTGGTTGTTGGGATGAGAGTGGTATCAAAATATTGAGCCGGTAAGTTTACTGTGTCATTCAGAAGGTTAATATTTCTTCAAATGTGATCCAATGGAGTCTGACGGGCCATAAATCACGGACTGCGGACTTTGTGCTGGAAGCTGTTCTGTCCCTTAGTGTCTCTTTGTTTGCATTTAGTGCCCTTGCTCGCGTTTGAGTGTTTATTGGCTAGAGATGTATCAGCATATGTGTGTGTTTGTGTTTGAATGTATACTGTGTATGTGTGTGTGTATGTGTATTCGTGTATGGGTATGTGTATTCGTGTATGGGTATGTGTATGTGTGTGCATGTAGGTGTGTATGTAATATTGTTGACTATTGTCCAAATATGTATAATAATTGTTTAGTGTGTATGTGTGTGAGTGTATAAGTGTTCGACTTGTACAGGTATGTAAGAACGTTACGTGATGTGTGTGTGTGTGTGTGCGCGCGCGCGTGTGTATAATAATTGTCTGGCATGATTGTGTATGTCAGAGAGTGTACTAGTGGGAGTGTATTGTAGAGGTATGGAAGAACGTTTGCTAATTTGTGTGTGCGTATGTGTGTGTGTGTGTGTGTGTGCGTGTGTGTGTGTGTGCGTGTGTGCTTATGTATGTATATATATATATGTGTGTGTGCGTGTGTGCTTATGTATGTATATATATGTGTGTGTGCGTGTGTGCTTATGTATGTATATATGTATGTGTGTGTGCGTGTGTGCTTATGTATGTATATATATATGTGTGTGTGCGTGTGTGTGTGTGTGCGTGTGTGCTTATGTATGTATATATATGTGTGTGTGCGTGTGTGCTTATGTATGTATATATGTATGTGTGTGTGCGTGTGTGCTTATGTATGTATATATATATGTGTGTGTGCGTGTGTGCTTATGTATGTATATATATATGTGTGTGTGCGTGTGTGCTTATGTATGTATATATATATGTGTGTGTGCGTGTGTGCTTATGTATGTATATATATATGTGTGTGTGCGTGTGTGCTTATGTATGTATATATGTATGTGTGTGTGCGTGTGTGCTTATGTATGTATATATATATGTGTGTGTGCGTGTGTGCTTATGTATGTATATATGTATGTGTGTGTGTGTGTGTGTGTGCGTGTGTAAGAATTGTGTCTCATTATTGTGTATGTAAGAGTGTGTACTAGTGTGCGCGTGTGTATATAAGAAATGGCTAGTGTGTGTATGTCTCAGAATATACAGTGTTTGTGGGTTGGGGAAGGGGGGAGGGGGTTTGTTTGTATGACAGAGTGTATGTTGTAAGTAATGAGTACAAACCATAAACAGGTATGGTCAGGTGTCCCACATCAGGGACACGAGTGTAAATGTGCGCCTTTAAAAGTATAGGTTAGTGCAAGAGTGTGTTTGTGTGTGAATATTTGAAGGTGATAATTTGTTGTGTGTGTATGTGCGTACGTGTGTGTATGTGTGTGTGTGTGTGTGTGTGTGTGTGTGTGTGTGTACGCGCGCGCGCGCATGTCTGCATATTTTTTTAAGTTGAGACATTCCTTATGCGGGAATCCTAGAACATGAACCATTTCACATCTAAGTAACAAAATGGTCAGAGCGCATGCTTCTGACGCTCTGAATCCCCAGTCTCGACACGTTCCAGCCTAATTACATACCCACATGTACAGGGGTACCTAATTTACAGTCACGGAATACACAGCATCGAGTAAGAGAATTCATCAGCACAAAATAACATCACGAACAGAAACAAAATATACATTGAATAAAATGAAATTTCTAACACTTAATCCTCAACAGCAACTCATATGAACAATTTTAACCTTAACCTTTAATTTCTCATCTGTCGTTATGACTAATTTTAATTTTTGTATTCCCAGTCTATACCCCCCAAAGCAATGCAATTATATCCACTATTCTGCTTCCATCTTTTTATTTGCGGAAAAACAATTAACTCTCACCACTCGACCAAAGAAGACAATAAACATTTACAGGTCAACGTTTTGTCGTCTGGAACATTCTGGAAGAAGCACATCAAAATTCACGTCCACATTTCGTCATGCGCCACTGCGGCCATTTCCAAGTTAAGTACAGTTCTGTAGAAACCGCCCAGACAACTCTCTAATTGCTGGCGTCCCCAGAGGTTGCCCGCACTGTGTACCTTATTATGGCGTGCTAATCTTCTGCTCGTTCGCTTAGGCTATGGTGGCTTGTCCAGGAGGCTTGATTGTGTTTGTTTATGACTATTGAGGGGACGGCGTGGCCTAGTGGTTAAGTGGCACGGCTCAGAACCCGAAGGTGCTGGGTTCGATCCCAATCCCAGCACCGGCCGTTACCCCGGGGAAACAAACCCTTAGAAAATGCAGGAGGAAGCAGACCCTTACATAAAATGCATGCGGAAGTCGGATGCACTGGGCCGACAGGCGTAAAATAAAAACAACAGTGCAACTACCTGCCTTGGTGAATAGAGAAATAAGACGAACGCAAAAAAAAAAAAAAAAAAAAAAAAATAAATAAATATGACTATTGCCTATTTTTCTATCCAGCACGACCTGAGAATTCACAGAAAATAAAGAGACAAGAGATAAATTCTAAAAATCAGAAGCCATTGGTTCCAGACGAAAAATTAATGTTTAATGAAAGCATAGGGGACTGTTTGTTCCGACTTCATTATGACCCGGCAATGGACATGCCATCTACTGTTACTAAGCATGGTTTCAGAGGCGCAGACGAAGCTCTTTATGTGTTGTTTATTAAAACAATTTGTACTTTTGTGAAAGGCGCGTTCAAATGAAACCACCCAGTGGATTTATTACAAACATATGAAAGAATCATCAGCAGATGTGGCAGAATTAAACAAAGCAATTATTTTGAAGCAAGCATTTACAGGAATTTGTCAGAAACACTCGCTGTAGGCATTCGAACACGTATCCCGCTACTTGGGTAGACGTCTGATGCCGTCTGAGAAAAATAAAGCTGCAATTGTTCAAACTCCACCCCATTCGTTCTTCCTCAAGGTGGTCGGTCAGCATCCGTGGCACCCTTTGTGAAGACACCTTCCGATACGTCAGTTTCTTTCTAACCACCAACTGAACTGTCCCAAGTGACACAGGGTGCTAGCGAAATAAGCTTAGCAGATGTATCAATATCGGCGATGGCTTTTTTCTGTCGCAACCATATGCGCTTGATCTGGTCGCGGAAGATCTTTCGTTAACTCCCGTCCTTCCGGAAACATCCGTGCCCAGTCCTTCATTGCTGTCTTCGACACACTTTTGTCACCATACACTCTTGCATTCTGCGATGAAGGCCGACATCCTTCAGCTGAATCACCACTCGCTGATCAACCATGGACGGATTCCGTATCACACCCGCCATTTTCTCACCGGCCTGCAGTAGAACCAATGAATACGAGGATTATGAACACGTGCACACTTGTACATTAGTAAGTGCTTATTCAGTCAGATGTGGCGTCATCATGCTCCTCACGCATATGTCCACGTGGCGCAGCAAGGCGGGTTACATTTGAACACGCTCCGTACATAAATATTTAATTAATGTTACCGCACATGATTTGCATATCGTTTTATGTTACAAAACCTACATAACTGTGTATTTGGAGCAGACTAATCAGTGCTCAGCCTCTTTCATCAAATCACGAATGGCATGGTTGCTGATGGTTCTCCAAGCTCGTTCGATGCGCACACTTCTCCGTTCCTTCCCGTCAGGTGACTCCTCCAACTCGACTCGTGATTGATATTACAATCATACCATCTGTAGATTGTCACTTGATTGTACTCCAACCATTGAAAGACCCACCATCTTTTATCGTAGCCAGATTGAGTATGTGTTTCACCGACAGAAGTCCAAACATGAATCTCATTTTGAGAGTGGGAATATTCCTGGTACAAACTAAGACAAGTCGCACTCCATACTTCTGGATGCAATCCAACCTTTGACACTGTGACCTTGACAGTGGAATGATAGGATACGACTGACAAGACCAGCTGATGGTATACAATGAAATGCAGTCGCTGCTCAAGTTTTGCAGCAGCTATCATCTTTTATGTTGCCAGATCTCACTTGCATCTTTGGGTGGCTTGATCTGCTTATTACATAAATATGATAGGCTATGATCAAATATTATATCAGGATATTTCAATCAGTCACGCCTTTCAATGACACACCCATAAGGCCAGGTTTGTTAGCTTAGCCCGTGGAGTTGTTCACAGAGTATCACGCGTGTCTTGGTTCGATTAGTCCGTGAACAGTACCCATTTCACAATTAGACTGATTGTTAGTTCTTTTCTGAATTGTTTACCATTTCATTCCTACACGAGCCAGCCTTCAGCACACTGTGAAATCATATGTAAACGTTAATATTCTGCTTAGCCTTGTGAGTTTCTTTTTGGCAACTTTTACTGAGACTTCTTTAACAAGGGTAGTCGTTGTGTCAGCATCCATATCTGTACTTCTATGTCTCAAACCTCCAGGGAATGGTGTGGATGAGATACAGAAGTACTCGCTAAAAGGTAAGCACGGATAACACCTATGGATGTCTCAAACCTTTAGGGGTTGGTGTGGTTCTTCTGTCCCGGCCATTCTAGGGGTCGTAGCAACAAAAAAAGCTGACATGCTGGATTTACACACAATGGGCATATTGAATACATACATATATCGGTGACTTTTTGAAGTCTATCAATGACAGACTTCTAGAGAATGGCAACCCTGACCTTTTGAAGTCTGTCAATGACAGACTTCTAGAGAATGACAACCCTGACCTTTTGAAGTCTATCAATGACAGACTTCTAGAGAATGGCAACCCTGACCTTTTGAAGTCTATCAATGACATACTTCTAGAGAATGACAACCCTGACCTTTTGAAGTCTATCAATGACAGACTTCTAGAGAATGGCAACCCTGGCCTTTTGAAGTCTATCAATGACATACTTCTAGAGAATGACAACCCTGACCTTTTGAAGTCTATCAATGACAGACTTAGAGAGAATGGCAACCTTGACCTTTTGAAGTATATCAATGACAGATTTCTAGAGAATGACAACCCTGAACTTTTGAAGTCTATCAATGACAGACTTCTGGAGAATGACAAGCCAATAGATGAATTAGCTGTTCACAGACATGAGTGGGGTGCATTAGAAGACAGAGCAAACGAGTTACAGAAACCATTAGTATCCACACCCATAGCCATTTCCTGGGAAAGACTGACCACCTATATGAATGCCTGGAGCGCAGAAAACTCGATTCTGATGAACAAAGCATAAGATTTATCGTGTAGAAGTTGACCAGAACAGATGGGAACACAATGTCTTATGACACATACGCAAAGGCTCGGACGTCCACGACCACAGACGAAGTGCCAAGTAAATTAAATGTAATACAATATTCTCAGCATTGTTATAAATAGTGTTAAAATTGGGTGCTCTATCCAAGTATTTGTATTAGTAACAATATTAGGAACTACAGCCTGCCGAAGACGGATGTGTCGGACCAAAAGGTGCAAATATCGCAGTCAAACTGTAAACTAGCGACACAACGCAAATCCGTTCTCCGGACTACATCCTGCTACTTGCAAAGCCCTGTTCAACACTTGGTAACCGGAGATTGAGAATGAACGCAGAAGAAGAAGAAAGAGGGACTAGAGCACAGTCATGTTACCAGATGCAGTAGTAGTCAAGGTTAATACATTATCTGCATACATAATTATTCAAAGTAAATGCCACCTCTACATACAATACTGGTCCAAAAAAATGTCATCAGATAACAAATACTGCCATTGTGGATGATGTGTCAGAGATTACGTTTCAATTTCTCTCTATTTTTGTCGAGGTTCTGTGCATTTCATCTCTTAGCACCCTTGCCTTCACTGTCTCTGAGCCAGGTGTCCATTTACAGCTTGCAATTTGAAAGCAATACCAATGAATGTTTTTAATGAATGTTATATATTTGTTATCTTTTTTGTTTGATCTTGGTGCGCCGTTTGGCACAGTCATTAGTTTAACTGAGAACAAAGAGAAGCTATAACACTGGGAAACACATCGTGTTTATCACGCAATCTATCCTGTGTTTATCACGCAATCTGACCTGTGTTTATCACACAATCTGTCCTGCATTTATCACACAATCTGTCCTGTGTTTATCACACAATCTGTCCTGTGTTTATCACAAATCGGTCCTGTGTTTATCACACAATCTGTCCTGTGTTTATCACACAATCTGTCCTGAGCTTATCACGCAATTTGTCCTGTGTTTATCACACAATCTGTCCTGTGTTTATCACACAATCTGTCCTGTGTTATCACGCAATATATCCCGTGTTTATCACGCAATTTATCCTGTGTTTATCACGCAATCTGTCCTGTGTTTATCACACAATCTGTCCTGTGTTTATCACAAATCTGTACTGTGTTTATTACCCAATCTGTTCTGTATTATCACAACAAATGTCATGTGTTTATCACAAATCTGTCCTGTGCTTATCACACAATCTGTCCTGTGTTTATCACGCAATCTGTTCTGTGTTTATCACAACAAATGTCCTGTGTTTATCACAAATCTGTCCTGTGTTTATCACACAATCTGTCGTGTATTTATCACAAATCTGTCCTGTGTTTATCACACAATCTGTTCTGTATTTATCACAACATATTTCCTGTGTTTATCACACAATCTGTTCTGTGTTTATCACAACAAATGTCCTGTAATTATCACAAATCTGTCCTGTGTTTATCACACAATCTGTCCTGTGTTTATCACACAATCTGTCCTGTGTTTATCACACAATCTATCCTGTGTTTATCACACAATCTGTTCTGTGTTTATCACAGAATCTGTTCTGTGTTTATCACAACAAATGTCCTGTGTTGATCACAAATCTGTCCTGTGTTTATCACATAATCTGTTCTGTGTTTATCACAACAAATGTCCTGTGTTTATCACAAATCTGTCCTGTGTTTATCACACAATCTGTTATGTGTTTATCACAACATATTTCCTGTGTTTATCACACAATCTATTCTGTGTTTATAACAACAAATGTCTTGTGTGTATCACAAATCTGTCCTGTGTTTATTACACAATCTGTTCTGTGTTTGTCACAACAAATGTCCTGTATTTATCACAAATCTGTCCTGTGTTTATCACAACAAATATCATGTGTTTATCACAAATCTGTCCTGTGTTTATCACAACAAATGTCCTGTGTTTATCACAAATCTGTCCTGTGTATATTACACAATCTGTCATGTGTTTATCACACAATATGTCCTGTGTTTATCATAAATCTGTCCTGTGTTTATCACAAATCTATCCTGTGTTTATCACAAATCTGTTCTGTGTTTATCACACAATCTATCCTGTATTTATCACACAATCTGTCCTGTGTTTATCACACAATCTATCTTGTGTTTATCACACAATCTGTCCTGTGTTTATCACAAATCTGTCCTGTATTTATTACACAATCTATCCTGTATTTATCACACAATCTGTGCTGTGTTTATCACAACAAATGTCCTGTGTTTATCACAAATCTGTCTTGTGTTTATCACAACAAATGTCCTGTGTTTATCACAAATCTGTTCTGTGTTTATCACACAATCTGTACTGTGTTTATCACACAATCTGTCCTGTGTTTCTCATTGCAGGATAATTCACAAAAATAAGCAAACAAGAAACTTATGAATGTTAGATAACTTAACGGACCTGCCAGGTCACACTTTTTATTTTAAAACAATTCGTAACGGACAAACTCAAACATTTTCCTCAGCCAACAAAACTTCCTTATTGGAAAGCTGAAAGAAAGGTTGATACTGTATCTAAATGAGTTATGCACGACAACTGCAGTGGTCTAGCGATGGGAACACAGTTCAGAGTGCATATGTGAAAGTGACAACATATAACTGACTGAGAAAGTGCATACAGGCATTGTCAATACCAGTCATAGGCAGGTTCTATGGAGGTTCATCTAACAAATAATCTCAGGCTGACCATAACTCTTTTTATCTTTCTCTCTCTCACTCCCTCTTTCTCTTCCTCTCTTTTTCTGTCACTTCATCTTTCTCTCTCTAGCTCTCTTTCTCTCCTACTGTCCCTCCTTTCTCTCCATCCCTGTCTCCAGCTGTTTGTTTCTCTCACTTCCCCTCTAACTTTCTCTCTTCCCCTCTCTCTCACTTCCCCCTATCTCTGCCTCTCTCTCACTCTCTCTATCTTTATATTTATTTTCTTTCATTCAAAAGAATGCGTAAATGATGAGACAGAAACACACAGCAAGTCATACAAATGAGACACTATACATTAAGTGCCAGTACCTACAGTGAGCTTAACAAGTATATTTTGTTAGGGAAAAAAAACAATTTAACTTACATCTAGTATTAGATTACGTTATCTGATGATCAATAAAAAAGTAGCTTTCAGCAGCCTGCACGACATTATCTAGAACTATGAAAAAGGGGGCCGACGATGCAGCATAGGCAATGAGTTAACAGCAGCGAGCGACTCGTATTTGGCTGCTACCATCAGGTCAGCGAACCACAGATGACCAGACCCCATTCCTCCCTTAAGCAGCCGGCTCTGGTAATAGGCTGCACTAGTGTAGTCTGACTAAAAGAATATGGATCACAGTGTCAAGTCAAATCAGGTATCGAAAAGTTACAGCTAAAATCGTATGTGTCAGCCTTAAAGACACAAAGAGCACAGCCTCGATGTTAACTACGACAAAACGTCCTTTTCATTACGAACGCCGACGAAAATAACTGACAAATATATTCATGATCATATTGTGTAACGTTATCCTGTGGATGAATCTGTCAGAGGTCGTTGCGTGAATTGGCTCTGTGACTATTGGACTGTCGCAGACAAGCCTAGATACTAGGACAAACTATGAGGTACTGCTGTCAAAGATGAGTGTAAAATACCGTTCTGTTCTAGGTCTCAGCTTGTCTTGAGTTGCTGTGACCAACACGTACAAACATAACATTGGTAAAACGTCAAGGTATCCCCCACATCAGACACTGCTGTCGAGGATGAAGTGTTATTTACTTTAATTGTACTAGACTTCAGTTTTTTTTATGAGATAGGGTGGGCACTTCATTTCCAGGGTTGCAATTCCTTCTCTAACAATAATCCATGTACCCATTTACAGTTGAGGATCAGCACTTTTGTAGCTTGAATCTAGCTCTCTACCACGCTTCTGTTCAAGGGGCCCGTTAATGTTGGTTACAATATTCACCTGAAGTCATCTTCTGCAAATTATTGACTTCCAGTGATATTTGTCTAACTGTCCGTGCCCTGTTTGTGCCACATTATCTATCACTTATCACGCTGTAGTCTCGCGTCAGTGACTAGCGTCCCGCTCTCTCCTCAGAACCCATTAAAACTTAACAGCATCACTTGATAACAGCTCCAGAGAACTCACAAAGCGATACAGACCATCTAACTTTAAGTGCTGTGAACAGCCCAAAAATGCCTCGTGAAATGCGCGGGTTATATCATTCAAAAAGTAAATTAAAATGAAGTCCCACAGCAGACGCTGTCATCGTGAATGATGTGTTGCAGACGACACTGTACACAGTTTCAGGTGTATTGTATAATTGGCTATTTCTTCCTCTCTATCTTATACACAGTTTCAGATGTATTGTATTATTTGGGTATTTCTTCCTCTCTATCTTGTACACAGTTTCAGGTGTATTGTATAATTGGCTAAATCGTCCTCTCTATCTTGTACACAGTTTCAGCTGTATTGTACAATTGGCTGTTTCTTCCTCTCTATCTTTCTTTCCTTAACTAGTAAGTCGTGTTATCATTACATTCTATCGTCATTATTCAGTAATTTTTGGTCGTTTTCTTTTGTAGTTAGTCCTGGTTGTGTCCCCCTATTCTGTTGTTAGTCCTGGTTTTGGCCCCCTATTCTGTTGTTAGTCCTGGTTGTGTCCCCTGTATTATTCTGTTGTTAGTCCTTGTTGTGTTTCTCTATTCTGTTGTTAGTTCTGTTTGTGTCCCCTGTATTATTATGTTGTTAGTCCTTGTTGTGTCCCCTTTATTATTCTGCTGTTAGTCCTGGTTGTGTTCGTCTATTCTGTTGTTAGTTCTGGTTGTGTCCCCTGTATTATTATGTTGTTTGTCCTGGTTGTGTCTCTATTTTGTTGTTAGTCCTGGTTGTGTCCCTCTATTCTGTTATTAGTCCTGGTTGAGTTCCCTGTATTATTCTGTTGTTAGCCCTGGTTGTGTCCCTCTATTCTGTTGTAAGTCGTGGTTGTGTTCCCTGTATTATTCTGTTGAACACTTATTTATGCTTATTCTCCGTCAGAAAATGGCGTACAGTTTGAATAAGGATGGTTCAAGTGGTTTCCTGGTTGTACTTACTGCTGATACGTCCTTTCAGGCATCCCTTCCTGCTTGATTTTCAATTGATCACAGCATTCTGTAGTCTGTGGACTGTCTGTTCATCAATTGCAGTGTAAATATTTAAGATACATCCAGAGACATCAGTCATCGAGGGACCTCAATCATTGAGAGACCTCAGTCAGTGATCGACATCAGTCATAAAGCAACATCAGTCATCGAGGGACCTTAGTCATTGAGAGAATTCAGTTACTGAGGGATCTCAGTCATCGAGGGACCTTGGAGTCATCGAATAACCTCAGTCATCCAGGGACCTCAGTTATTGAGCGAATTAGTCATTGAGAGACCTTAGTCATCGATCAACCTTAGTCATCGAGAGACATCAGTCATCAAGCGACCAGAGACATCGAACGATCTCAGTCATCAAGCGACTTCAATCAATGAGAGACCTCAGAGTCATAGCAGAACCTCAGTCATCAAACAACCTGTCATTGATGGAACTCAGATTCATCGACCGACGTCAGTCATCGAGGAATTAGAGCCACTGTTAGACATAAGAATGTTGATCCCATCAATACCGAAAGTTCCCCCTTTGTGTGTCCCCTTCAAGCTGACTGCTTGCATTAGGGCAAGCGAATAAGAGCTGCTGAAGACTCTATTCTGCCATTCTAATGGAACAGGCAGCAGCCATGCAGATTGATTGAGAAAATTGGGATCGAAGTGGGAAGGTAAATTCCATGTTAATAATGTCATGCTGAAACCGGAAGTTCTGGGCAGAAGAAGCAGATTTGGTAGTCTCCCAAGTGGATGGCGACACTACACAGCAAACCATGAATAAGGCAGAAGAAAGAGAAGAAGAAAAGGAAGAAGAAAAAGAAGTAGAAGAAGAAGAAGAAGAAGGAGAAGAAGAAAGAAGAAAGAAGGAAAAAAGAAGAAGGAAGGAAGAAGGAAGGAAGAAGGAAGAAGAAGGAAGAAGCAGAAGGCGAAGAAGAAAAAAAAGAAGAAGAAGAAGAAGAAGGAAGAAGAAGAAGAAGAAGGAAGAAGAAGAAAAAAGAAGAAAAAGAAGAAGAAGAAGAAGGAAGACGAAGAAGAAGAACGTCGTCCTCACTATCATTCAAATGCAACATAAATTATATCAAGACAAAACCGCCTGTTGATGTCGCCGTCATCGCTTGCGATGGGCAACTAACCAACTAACTAGTCAACTAACTAACTAACTAGTCAACTAACTAACTATCTAACTAACTAGTCAACTAACTAACTAACTAGTCAACTAACTAACTAACTAACTAGTCAACTAACTAACTAACTAGTCAACTAACTAACTATCTAACTAACTAGTCAACTAACTAACTATCTAACTAACTAGTCAACTAACTAACTAACTAACTAGTCAACTAACTAACTAACTAACTAGTCAACTAACTAACTAACTAGTCAACTAACTAACTATCTAACTAACTAGTCAACTAACTAACTATCTAACTAACTAGTCAACTAACTAACTAACTAACTAGTCAACTAACTAACTAACTAATCAACTAACTAACTATCTAACTAACTAGTCAACTAACTAACTATCTAACTAACTAGTCAACTAACTAACTAACTAACTAGTCAACTAACTAACTAACTAACTAGTCAACTAACTAACTAACTAGTCAACTAACTAACTATCTAACTAACTAGTCAACTAACTAACTAACTAACTAGTCAACTAACTAACTAACTAACTAGTCAACTAACTAACTAACTAGTCAACTAACTAACTATCTAACTAACTAGTCAACTAACTAACTATCTAACTAACTAGTCAACTAACTAACTAACTAACTAGTCAACTAACTAACTAACTAACTAGTCAACTAACTAACTAACTAGTCAACTAACTAACTATCTAACTAACTAGTCAACTAACTAACTATCTAACTAACTAGTCAACTAACTAACTAACTAACTAGTCAACTAACTAACTAACTAACTAGTCAACTAACTAACTATCTAACTAACTAGTCAACTAACTAACTATCTAACTAACTAGTCAACTAACTAACTAACTAACTAGTCAACTAACTAACTAACTAACTAGTCAACTAACTAACTAACTAGTCAACTAACTAACTATCTAACTAACTAGTCAACTAACTAACTAACTAACTAGTCAACTAACTAACTAACTAACTAGTCAACTAACTAACTAACTAGTCAACTAACTAACTATCTAACTAACTAGTCAACTAACTAACTAACTAACTAGTCAACTAACTAACTAACTAACTAGTCAACTAACTAACTAACTAATCAACTAACTAACTATCTAACTAACTAGTCAACTAACTAACTATCTAACTAACTAGTCAACTAACTAACTAACTAACTAGTCAACTAACTAACTAACTAACTAGTCAACTAACTAACTAACTAGTCAACTAACTAACTATCTAACTAACTAGTCAACTAACTAACTAACTAACTAGTCAACTAACTAACTAACTAACTAGTCAACTAACTAACTAACTAGTCAACTAACTAACTATCTAACTAACTAGTCAACTAACTAACTAACTAACCAACTAAGAACAGTAATAATAATAATAGCTGTCCATCGTTGTCGATGAGGACCGCCGACATCATCCTTGTCACAGATTTCCCTGTTGGGTGTGGGTGCGCATGTGGCTGAACAGGCCAATGCGGGCACGAAAACATCTGCTACATATCGGGCGCACGAGGTTTGTAGAAGGTGATGGTGTTCCCGCTGTTCGGGATTTCCGGGTCTCGCGTCTGCTCTGGGCTTTCACAACACGGTCGTTTCCGCCGGTAGCTACACCCGTTTTGACTGCGTTTCTCCAGCCAGATCCTGTTTTGCTCAAGACATTCCCAGGTGTCGATGTCTATCTGGCAACTTTTCAGTGAGTCCTTCAGACCGTCTTTAAAACGTTTCTTTGGTGCCCTCTCTCACGCCATCCCTCTCAGCTCGCCGTAGAGAAGCTTCTCTGGGAGCCGCTCGTCTGACATACGGACGAGGTGTCCGGCCCATCCTAGTCGTGCTTTTTCTAGCAGTGCATGGATGCTGGGCATGTTAGCCCTCGAGAGAACCTCGATGTCAGTGACACGATCTTGCAACCGGATGTGGAATATTCGCCTCAGGCAACCTGTGTGGAAATGGTTTAACCTCCTTGCATGTCCAGAGTATACGGTCCAGCTTTCGCAAGCGTATAGTAGGGTTGGAATGATGGTTGCACGGTAGACTTTGAGTTTGGTCTTGACGCTGATGCCACGACGTGCCCAGACCATCGAGCGCATTCTACCAAAGGCTGTGCTGGCCTTTGCTATTCTGCTTGCCACCTCATCGTCTAGGCTGACAGATCTCGACAGCGTGCTGCCCAGATATGTGAATTTGTCTACGACATTCAGCGTCTGCCCGCTGACTGTAGTCTCTGATTTTGTGTACAGCATGCCTGGTGCTGGTTGGTACATGGCCTTTGTTTTTTTGGCATTCATGGTCAGGCCAAAATTTTCGCATGCGGCAGAGAACCGGTCCATTCCAACCTGCATGTTCAGTTCTGAGTTGCTCATTAGAGGGCAGTCGTCAGCAAATACAAGTTCCCTGATTATGTCGCCAGCCACTTTGGTTTTGGCCTTCATTCTTCTGGGATTGAGTAACTTGCCATCTGTGCTGTACTTTATGAGTATTCCAAGCTCCAGTGATCTGAAGGCGTCTGTCATCGTGGCCGCGAACATCATCCTGAACAAAGTCGGGGCGAGTACACATCCTTGTTTTACTCCGTTTGATACTAGAAACGTTTTAGAGATTGCACCGCTGTCCAGTACACGAGCACACATGCCTTCGTGTAGCTGTTTCACCATGGTTATGAACTTGTTGGGGCAGCCAAACTTGGAAATTATCATCCACAGCCCTCCTCTGTTTACTGTATGCTATGGTAACGAAGAGCATGTGTGGTGAGGAATGTTGGACCGACCATCGACTTGTAATTGCCAAGCTAAACTAACCAACTAACTAGTCAACTAACTAACTAACTAATTAATCAGAGTTCAGTCACATTTCACAGACAATATAGAGTACAGTCGATACATTATTCCAGTAGGTCGATGGTTGATGGAACCCCTGATCTGTTTCTATCTTCTCGCCATCTGACTGAGAGTACGACTTTGGTAAATGATGTCTCGGATCGCCAACTTAGTGTTGCAGTATTTGTCCCTCTCTACTGGATGGATTTTGTTGTCATGTATGCCCTGCTATGATTTAAAACGATATTGCTTTTAATTCTATTAAAGAAACTCCATTTCTATTTCTCCGCATGCAGCATAGATACGTCGGTATATAATGTATTGACATCTTTTAGAATGTTTTTATTTAGCAGCTGCTTAATTTGAAAACTGCTTTCCGATTGCACCACTTCCTGCATTCCCTACCTTGCTTTATTACGGTATGTTGGCAGTCCTCATGTTCTCACCAGTGTGGATCCATCATTTCTCAGTCATTGGAGTCGCAACTGTGGTCACGTGCCAATTGGTCCTCTTCTGTCTATGCAATCCGTGATATACCTCTCTCTTAATCTCTGCAGTGTTCTTGTGTAAGAGTGCAGTTAGGCTGCATTGTTATTATGTAATTGATATGGGTTCGGTAACAGATATATTGAACAACATAATATTCAGATAACCATTAACATGAATATACATAATATCAAATATGAAAGATATATTTAATAACACAAAATATAGACATTAACACACATAACAAACACACCATCCACAAATACACACACAGATACTAAGAACGAAATGGTTACATATATGTTTAACAGCACATGGTAGGCCTTACATGCACAACAGATACCACGAAAGGAAAAGTAAAATGTATATGTATCATTAGAAGACATACATCAACATACACACAATTAGTAGGAATGAAAGCCATAAACTGTTATGTGTAACCATGTATTGTACAGATACACAGACAAGTTCAAGTGTTCACAGAAAGAACTTAGGTATATGACATGTAAAACAAGAGAGAGAGAGAGAGAGAGAGAGAGAGAGACAGAGACAGAGACAGAGAGGGAGAGCGAAATAGAGAAAACAAGTGAAAGGAGAGAGAGTGAGAGGAGAGAGAGAGAGAGAGAGAGAGAGAGACAGAGAGAGAGAGAGAGACAGAGAGGGAGAGCGAAATAGAGAAAACAAGTGAAAGGAGAGAGAGTGAGAGGAGAGACAGAGCGAGATAGATAGATAGATAGATAGATTGATAGATAGATAGAGAGAGAGAGGGAGAGAGAGAGAGAGAGAGAGAATATGCCAGATGCATTAGGTCTAACTGAAAATTATAGAAACGAAACAATCACAACAACATCAAACAACTCTGCTTATACACACACACACACGCACGCACACACACGCACACACGCACACGCACACACACGCACACACACGCACGCACACACACACACACACGCACACACACACACACACACGCACACACACGCACACACACGCACACACACACACACACGCACGCACGCACACACACACACACACGCACGCACAAACACGCACACACACACACGCACACACACACACGCACACACACACACACACACACACAAAAGGAAGGAATCGTTATCCGATGGACAGAAACTGGGCGGAAACATCAACAGATGAGCAGGCAGACAATGACACAATAACCTACCATTGTTCTCGTTCTCCGTCTTCATCTTATGCCCTACTGCCCTTGCCTTGCTACCTCAGAGAGAAGAGCTATGCCATGACTTCTGGTCTGCGCCAGGTGGGAGACGTGTGTTGCCGACATGTTGAACTTTTGGAATGTTTCATTGATTCCATTTATCATCGTCACAAGGGTCAACCTCTTGCTCGTGACCCTGAAACCTCCATGTAGTATAAACCTCCATGTGGTATAAACCTCCATGTGGTATAAACCTCCATGTAGTATAAACCTCCATGTAGTATAAACCTCCATGTAGTATAAACCTCCATGTAGTATAAACCTCCATGTGGTATAAACCTACATGTAGTATAAACCTCCATGTAGTATAAACCTCCATGTAATATAAACCTCCATGTGGTATAATTTCGCTACAGGTTGACCGTACTGTATCCTTGTCAGATAATCAAACCACGTTATCTTCTGTGCCCCAACATAGTAGTTAGCAGACAAAGTAGTTCTCGATTAAGGTCTAAAATTATAAATGTTGGAGATCCATCGACTTGAATATGGTCGATAACACAACTTGTCTGAAAGAATCAAAGTTATCAAAGAACGTCTGTAATACAAACGCTTGTATCAGAGACAAATTAAATAAATGTCAATTTTCTTCGGAAGATTTCAAATTTTCTTCCTCCTGATTAAAGATTATTCTGATGTTTATTGAATACACATGTTGCTGTGTTAGGTTAGCCATTGTTGTTGTTGTTGTTGTTGTTGTCCACAATGAGTAAGATTACTCTTTTGTGCATCAAGAAAAAGACGTTAAGAGGCACGTTGTCGTAGCTTTCCTCTCATTTCGAGGGTGCTGATGAAGGTGGACCGGGATCGTACAAGCGGTTGTGCTATGCTTAGCTTCATCTGCGTGTCGCTCACTACTACGAGGATCACGTCGATCCCTCACCTTGTTAGCCATGATGTCGTGAAAACAGCCCGTTTCCAGGAAGGGATGCATGGAAGCCAAAGTGAAGGTCTTGTCCAGAATGTTTTTTTCCCGAGCCCAACTAACATGTCTGATCAGTATATTTTGCCTGACCCTGACTATCATGTCTGATCAGTATATTTTGCCTGACCCTGACTAACATGTCTGATCAGTATGTTTTGCCTGACCAGACGTTAGTCTTCCTTCCTGTGTCAGACATAAGCAGCTAGAGTGCTCTAGTGTTCATTTAATACACCTGTTGCTGTGTTAGACATAAGCAGCTAAAATACTCTGATGCCCATTACTTTCTCATGTTGCTGTGTCAGACATTCAGCTAAAATACTCTGATGCCCATTACTTTCACAAGCTGCTGTGTCAGACATAAGCAACTGAAATACTCTGTTGCCCATTACTTTCACAAGCTGCTGTGTCAGACATAAGCAACTGAAATACTCTGATGCCCATTACTTTCACCTTTTTCTGTGTCAGACATAAGCAGCTAAAAAAATACTCTGTTGCCCATTACTTTCACATGTTGCTGTGTCAGACATAAGCAACTGAAATATTCTGTTGCCCATTACTTTCACAGGTTGCTGTGTCAGACATAAGCAACTGAAATACTCTGATGCCCACTACTTTCACCTTTTGCTGTGTCAGACATAAGCAACTGAAATATTCCACCAAATTTTGTCATCTCATGCACAAGCCAGAGAGGATCAACGATCAGCGCTTGCAGTATCCATGCTCCACGAGGAATAAAGAGGATGGGTGGCGGACAACGTTTGCATGAATTTTAAGGATTGTTTTCCATCTGTTCATGATATCGTCATGTTCTATTAATAAATTCTAACCGAGATACCCTGAAATGATGTCCACAAATTGCCACTCATCCCCCTGGGAGAGATTAGGTACCATTTCGCAAAACAGTGATCGGTGTCAGGTCTCGTAACGAGATCATTAGATGATTGGTCGCCCTCGTTCAGATCTCTGGCCGCGCTGAATTATTAATGTCCAGCAAACGTTCACATGAATTGCTAGTTTTTTGCGAGGTTTCCCTTTTCTTGCTAGATTCTTTTTTTAGGTTTCGTTCATATTCTGGTCTGGACACAGTGTCTCAGTCACACTTGTTTATCTTTGTTAACGTTCATATTCTGGTCTGGACACAGTGTCTCAGTCACACTTGTTTATATTTGATAACGTTCATATTCTGGTCTGGACACAGTATCTCAGTCACACTTGTTTATCTTTGTTAACGTTCATATTCTGGTCTGGACACAGTGTCTCAGTCACACTTGTTTATCTTTGTTAACGTTCATATTCTGGTCTGGACACAGTATCTCAATCACACTTGTTTATCTTTGTTAACGTTCATATTCTGGTCTGGACACAGTGTCTCAGTCACACTTGTTTATCTTTGTTAACGTTCATATTCTGGTCTGGACACAGTGTCTCAGTCACACTTGTTTATCTTTGTTAACATTCATATTCTGGTCTGGACACAGTGTCTCAGTCACACTTGTTTATCTTTGTTAACGTTCATATTCTGGTTCGGACACAGTGTCTCAGTCACACTTGTTTATCTTTGTTAACATTCATATTCTGGTCTGGACACAGTATCTCAGTCACACTTGTTTATCTTTGTTAACGTTCATATTCTGGTCTGGACACAGTGTCTCCGTCACACTTGTTTATCTTTGTTAACGTTCATATTCTGGTCTGGACACAGTGTCTCAGTCACACTTGTTTATCTTTGTTAACATTCATATTCTGGTTCGGACACAGTATCTCAGTCACACTTGTTTATCTCTGTTAACGTTCATATTCTGGTCTGGACACAGTGTCTCAGTCACACTTGTTTATCTTTGTTAACATTCATATTCTGGTTCGGGCACAGTATCTCAGTCACACTTGTTTATCTTTGTTAACATTCGTATTCTGGTCTGCACACAGTGTCTCAGTCACACTTGTTTATCTTTGTTAACATTCATATTCTGGTCTGGACACAGTGTCTCAGTCACACTTGTTTATCTTTGTTAACATTCATATTCTGGTTCGGGCACAGTATCTCAGTCACACTTGTTTATCTTTGTTAACATTCGTATTCTGGTCTGCACACAGTGTCTCAGTCACACTTGCTTATCTTTGTTAACATTCATATTCTGGTTCGGACTCAGTATCTCAGTCACACTTGTTTATCTTTGTTAACATTCATATTCTGGTCTGGACACAGTGTCTCAGTCACACTTGTTTATCTTTGTTAACGTTCATATTCTGGTTCGGACTCAGTGTCTCAGTCACACTTGTTTATCTTTGTTAACATTCATATTCTGGTTCGGGCACAGTATCTCAGTCACACTTGTTTATATTTGTTGACTCTAAATTAGTTG
This sequence comes from Ariolimax columbianus, assembly GCA_036924085.1. Classification (NCBI taxonomy): domain Eukaryota; kingdom Metazoa; phylum Mollusca; class Gastropoda; order Stylommatophora; family Arionidae; genus Ariolimax; species Ariolimax columbianus. The sequence goes on along the minus strand of JAVGWX010000009.1, from coordinate 85,656,203 downwards.
TGTGTCTCTTAGTTTTAAACTACAATTATCCGCGCAAAAATGGCTTGATATATTTTCAAAACGTTTGTTTGTTTTTAAAGTAATTTCTGCTCTTTCATGGTTTAAATAGAAGGGATTATCGGCATTGCTATGTGTGTGTCATCAGTATCTCCTCCACGTTTCAATGGCGTGTTGGACAAACAGTTTAAGTCAGTTTTCGAGGAGGAAGAATAATGTCTGGTCAGGCAAAATATGCTGATCAAACATGTTAGGGTCAGGTAAAACATACTGGCCAAGACCCTCATCTCGACTTCCTGGTAGCCCTCCCTTGAAGGGCGATGTATTTATGGCAGCCGGGCTAACGAGGTGAGGGGCCGACATGATCCCCGTAGTAGTGAGCGACCCGCAAATGAAGCCAAGCATTGTACAACAGCCTGTAGGATCCCGGTCCACCTTCATCAACACTCTCAAGATGTGAGGAGAGTTACTGCAACACGACACTTAACATCCATTTCAGGGCGCACAAAGAGTAAACCAACTCATTGTTGGCTTTCGAAGCAACAACAAGTCAGTTTTCATGTAATACATCGTTGGGGACGACACCAAACCATATCTGGAAATCGTACAAAGTGTCTTCAGAGCCAAGTTATGGGCTGTCCATGAACACTGTCGGTTTTAATCAATGACAAGCATGAGCTAGCCGTTGCATTTAATAATTGGGATAGTGAGCTGATCGTTTAGTCGGGATAACTTGGCACAGTTCATTTCTTTATCATCAACTGAGGATGTGGGGAGGGCGGTAACGCGATGTCTGGACCCATTTAAGGTTGGGGAGGACAAGGCGATGTCTGGACCCATTTAAGGTTGGGGAGGGGAGGGCAAGGCGATGTCTGGACCCATTTAAGGTTGGGGAGGACAAGGCGATGTCTGGACCCATTTAAGCTTGGGGAGGGGAGGGCGATGTCTGGACCCATTTAAGGTTGGGGAGGGGAGGGCAAGGCGATGTCTGGACCCATTTAAGCTTGGGGAGGGGAGGGCAAGGCGATGTCTGGACCCATTTAAGCTTGGGGAGGGGAGGGCGATGTCTGGACCCAATTAAGGTTGGGGAGGGGAGGGTAAGGCGATGTCTGGACACATTTAAGGTTGGGGACGGGAGGAGAGGGCGACGTCTGGACCCATTTAAGGTTGGGGAGGGCGATGTCTGGACACATTTAAGGTTGGGGAGGGGAGGAGAGGGTGACGTCTGGACCCATTTAAGGTTGGGGAGGGCGATGTCTGGACACATTTAAGGTTGGGGAGGGGAGGAGAGGGTGACGTCTGGACACATTTAAGGTTGGGGAGGGCGATGTCTGGACACATTTAAGGTTGGGGAGGGCAAGGCGATGTCTGGACAAATTTAAGGTTGGGGAGGGGAGGGCAAGGCGATGTCTCCACCCATTTAAGGTTGGGGAGGGGAGGGCGATGTCTGCGCCCATTTAAGGTTGGGGAGGGGAGGGCGATGTCTGCGCCCATTTAAGGTTGGGGAGGGGAAGGCGATGTCTGCATCCATTTAAGGTTATTGTGAGGAGCGGAGGGCATAACAATGTCTGGACACATTTAAGGTTGGGGAGGGGAGGACAACACGATGTCTCCACCCATTTAAGGTTGGGGAGGGGAGGGCATAACAATGTCTGGACACATTTAAGGTTGGGGAGGGGAGGACAACACGATGTCTCCACCCATTTAAGGTTGGGGAGGGGAGGGCATAACAATGTCTGGACACATTTAAGGTTGGGGAGGGGAGGACAACACGATGTCTCCACCCATTTAAGGTTGGGGAGGGGAGGGCGATGTCTGGACACATTTAAGATTGGGGAGGGCAAGGCGATGTCTGGACCCATTTAAGGTTGGGGAGGGCAAGGCGATGTCTGGACCCATTTAAGGTTGGGGAGGGCAAGGCGATGTCTGGACACATTTAAGGTTGGGGAGGGGAGGGCAGGGCATCACAATGTCTGGACACATTTATGGTTGAGTTTGGCCGAGTCTGGTCCAGTCTGGCCGAGTCTGGTCAAGTCTGGCCGAGTCTGCGGAGTCTGGGTCTCATTGAAAAGGACTACACGTTCTTCTGGCAACGGAAAGGAGTGGAGGACGTCAGAGAACATGGCGTCGTCTTTGCCGTTAAAAAGTCATTTCTAGAATAGACAGAAGGGCACAGAGCGGTTATTATTGCTTTGTCTCCAATTATCCAATGCCATAGTTAATCTGATCAGCATGTATGCTCCTACACTTGGCGCCACTAGTGACTCCAATGATGAGTTCTATCAGCAGCTGACCTCACTCATCACAAGGATTCCTTGTGAGCAGTACCTGATTCTACTTGGGGACTTCAATGCCAGGGTGGGCTCCGATCACGACTCCTGGCCTATGTGCATGGGAATGTTTGGTGTGGGAAAGATGAACGAAAATGGACAGCTGCTATTGGAGCTGTGCGCCTACAACGACCTGTGCATCACTAACACCTTCTACCAAACGCAGTTCCAACACAGAGTATCCGGGAGATACCCTCGCTCAAAATGAGACTCCAGCCCAAGAAGATCCACCGCGCAAAACCTGTGGGTAAATGCCGCATAGACACAGCAGGAACTGATATTCCTGAACGGGTGGAGGAATTCACAAAATTCTGCTCTGAATTAATGGTAAAACAGCGCACTATTGGATGCTACAGAAAGGTGGGAACATGTCATAGGGTCAATACACAAACCAGCCGTGGCAATCTTTGGAAAGAAGACAACAAGCATAAATGACTGGTTTGAGGGTTGGTCCGCCATCCTTGGACCAGCCATTAAAAAGCGCCAATCCACTCACCTGTAGTTTCAGATTTCACCGTGCAGCACGACCTTGGAGGCTTACAAGTCCACAAAGAGTACAGTTCAGAGACTGTCACGGAAATGTACAACTGGCTTCAACTCTGTATGTCCACACAGTCGGCAGCGGATACTGGGAACACCAGGGCAATGTACGAGGGCATTAAGAAAGCATTTGGGCCAACAAAAAAGTCTACAGCGCCTCTGAAATCTGCGACAGGTGACATTATTCTGGACAGGGATATACAATTTACATCCGAGCTCCTCAACACCGCAGGCAAAGTGTATGCTCCCATCATCCTGACCAGGTTACGAAAGCTTGCCGACAGGGTCTATCCGGGAATCTCAGTGTGGTTTTCCCGCAGAAAGGTTCCCCGTTGATATGGTCTTTCCACTATGACAACCGCAAGAGAAATGCAGACAACACAGACCATTGTTTCTTTCCTCGCCAAGGCATTCGACCTGGCAAACATAGGTCGTTATAAATTCTTGTCTACAGTTGGCTGCCCACCTAAAATACTGAGCATGATTAGACCTTCTCATGTAGGCATGAAAGGCACAGTGCTGCATGGCGGTCAGAAATCTGATGCTTCCGACATTAACTACGGAGTTAAACAAGGTTGTGTCCTGGCTCCGACTCTATTCAGCATCTTCTTTGCCATCGTGCGTAGACACGCTGGAGGTAGTAAATCACTTCAACTACCTCGGATCTATCATTACCGACAACCTTTCACTGGACGCAGGGCTGTAGAAACGATTAGGAATGGCCTCATCAGGACTTGCCAGGCTTTCACAGAGAGTGTGGAATGACAATATGCTGACCATCTCCACAAAGGTTGCTGTGTACAGCTCATGTGTGATTAGTACCCTGCTCTATGGCACCGAAACATGGAATCTGTTTGCCTCATAGAAAAAAAGGCTTAATGCTTTTCAAATGCGCTGCATGAGACGTGTACTTGGAATGTCATATAGTGACAGAGTGACTAACAACGAAGTGTTGGACCGTGCAAAGATTGCCAGTTTAGTTACGATGCTCCGCCAGCGCCGCGTGCAGGTGGCTTGGTCCCGTGTGTAGAATGGCGGATGGGCGAATACTGAAAGATATCATTTACGGAGAGCCGACCACGGGCAACCGTGGAAAAGGTAGACCCATCCTCCGCTACAAAGATGTTTGCCAGCGTGACCTGAAGGCGTTGGGTATGAACACCTGCAACTGGGAAGAACTTGCCAAAGACAGACCCGGCTGGAGGCATCCTCTGTGTGTTGGTCTGCAGGCAGGGGAAGACAGGATGTGTGAAGGACAGACCTGGCTGGAGGCAGCCTCTGTGTGTTGGTCTGCAGGCAGGGGAAGACAGGATGCGCGAAGGACAGACCTGGCTGGAAGCAGCCTCTGTGTGTTGGTCTGCCGGCGGGGGGGGGGGGGGGGGGGGGGCCCACAGGATGTGTCAAGATGCAGACTTCAAATGTTTCCGGCGAAAGTTAGGGCAACAACTGACTGTCCCCTTTCTAACGTGATGTTCATTGTCTCCCGAGACTGACAGGATGACAATCGGAATTGGGGAGGGCAACACGATGTATGGACACATTTCAGGTTGTTGGGGGTAGGACATAACGATGTCTAGAGGAATTTAAGGTTGCTGTCGTTAGGGCAACAAGATAGCTAGACACATTTAAAGTTATTGTGGGGAGGGCGATACGATTTCTAAGCACATGAAGCACTTTCTGGACTTTCACGTTTCATGGCCTCCAGACATATTATTTGTTCGAGTATTGACACGCTGACAGTTTATCTCCCAGTTTTTGATCGTCTATCCAGATTTCCTTAGGTACCATTCTCAAATGGGACTCCGTTTCCGCTATTCATCACCATATTTTGACGATTACTTTAAACGTATCAATCCGCGAAATTAACACACAAACTGTAGTCATAAATATTGACGATTCTTGTTAAATAATGGACATGTAAATAAAGGTTACACTCTTTCACGTGAACTAAACCTGGATTGAACCACAGCCTGGTCGAGTCATATGCATTACTTATGAGATAGAAGTGAATGTCTCTTTACGCAGGGCTCGTGTTTGAAATTGTATAACCACCTCAAAACTGAAGGCAGCTCCGTGAGCAGTGTCACAACATGGCACGTTTTCAATAAATGATAATGTTACTTCCCTTAGTAACACAATTTGTGGACACCAGAGTGGCACCCGGGACATGGGCGTAGCACCAGTGTTTCTTCGAAAGGGCAGGCTTTCCAAGAAATTATTTATATACACCTTTTATTCCCATCATAGAAGCCTTCTCTGGAATATTAAATCCACGATGGTCTACACAAGTGGCCGTTAAATTATCAATGTCGTAAATTAACATAGCGCATCATATTTGGGTAGTCAAATGTAATTACAATTTTGCACTTTTTTTTTTTTTTTTTTGTGGTACACGGAAGCGAAATTTGTTTAATGTTTCCTAGTACTGTGTTTTATAGTTTTATATATATATATATATATGCGCGTATATGTGTGTGCGTACCTGCGCGCACGCTCCTGTGTGTGCGTGAATAAAAATATATATTCCAATATACAGTCCCGAGTGTTCTACCGGGTCTGTGTGTATGACAAGGACAAGAATAGCACCACTGCCATACAGAGAGCATGTCGTAAGAGGCAACTAACTGTGACATGGCATAACACCGGTCATGGTTAGGTGGTTTGTAAAGAGCAGCCTAGATGGCGCCTAACAGGCTAGGGGTCTACTTTGCTCCAGAGCTTGAGTCTATAAAGATGGACTCGCACATCGGTTAACCAACCTCTGCAGCACTTGTCCCAACACAGAGGAGTAATACGCTGCTCAAACCTAGCCAGCTAAGCAGGAAATCCTCATCCCGGCAACATCCAGTTTACGCCAGAGCTGGGACCTGAACATGGGTATCCACCGCTGTGGAAGTACAGGTCTACTAAGACTAAGACTACGACTAAAACTAAAACTAAGACTAAGACTAAAACTAAAACTAAGACTACAACTAAAACTCAAACTAAGACTACAACTAAAACTAAAACTCAAACTAAGACTCAAACTCAAACTAAGACTGAAACTAGGACTAAAACTAAAACTAAGACTAAAACTAAAACTAAGACTAAAACTCAAACTCAAACTAAGACTCAAACTCTAACTAAGACTGAAACTAGGACTAAAACTAAAACTAAGACTAAAACTAAAACTAAGCCTAGGACTAAGACTAAAACTAAGGCTAAGACTAAAACTAAGGCTAAGACTAAGATTAAAATTAAAGCTAAGACTAAAACTAAGACTAAGACTAAAACTAAGACTAAGACTAAGACTACAACTAAAACTAAAACTAAAACTAAAACTAAGACTAAGACTAAAACTAAGACTAAGACTAAAACTAAAACTAAGACTAAAACTCAAACTCAAACTAAGACTCAAACTCTAACTAAGACTGAAACTAGGACTAAAACTAAAACTAAGACTAAAACTAAAACTAAGCCTAGGACTAAGACTAAAACTAAGGCTAAGACTAAAACTAAGGCTAAGACTAAGATTAAAATTAAAGCTAAGACTAAAACTAAGACTAAGACTAAAACTAAGACTAAGACTAACATTAAAACCAAGACTAAAACTAAGACTAAGACTAAGGATAAAAAAAGACTAAGACGTAGACTAAAACTAAGACTAAGTTCATTATACTTTCGGAAATCATATAATCCATACTCAACAAAATACTATAGTTACATTTTTTTTTAAAACAAAACAAAAACAGACAACATAATTGTAGATCGCTTCTTGGACTCACAAACTCAGATGAAAGTGCAATTGGACTACAATGCTCTTGACTCAATTTAAAAATAAAACAATTGATAACTATACATTCTGCTTAGATCATCAACAACTACAAATCTTCACATTTTGGTTAATATCAAAATGTAGTTCGCTACACTTTCAGCTCAGATCAGTTTTTCACAACCGATGCCAAATAAACATAACATGATTTTATTTTAAAAAACAAAAATTAAAATGTCAAAAAGAAAAAAACATTACATCTCGGCCTAATAACGAACTTGAAGTATAGATAGATGACATTACTCTTTGGTTCAATTAAACAAATTAAATAATTGACTACTACAATTTAGTGTCAGATACAAAAATAATGTTCGCTGGGCTAAGATTAAAGTCTTGTTCACTACACGTTTGTGTCAGATTAATATAAAATTCAAAATAATAAAAACAATGAATACTTATGGGTAGAGGATCAATATAATGAGTCTGGCGGCCCAGTAGGGAATATTTTTTATTCTGTCGCAAACGGATCTCGGGTCGACCTTGCCTGAAAAATGGAATACCAGAGCAAGTCTGGGAACTAAATATGGGCGACATGATGTCAATCTTCTCACCAGTAGACCAAGAAAATATGGCCGACATGATGCCAATTTTCTCACCAGTAGACCAAGAAAATATGGGCGTGTAAACAGCATTATTTCCGTTCTTTACTATTTAAATGCTCGAATGGTTTCGAGGCCTGCCTGTCGACGAGGAGGGCGGCGGTTTGAATCCCAGGTATGGTATGTGTTATTTTTTTGTTGGGGGTGAAATAAACAAACATAGCCAGCACACGACGTGACGACAACAGTGGCGAAGCGGCCTGTAGTCCTCAGCCTTCAAAACCCCTCGACTACCCCAGCAGGCCTGTAGCCCTCAGCCTTCAAAACCCCTTGACTACTCCAGCAATGGGAAAAATGTCTTATGACCAATAAATAAAAAAACACACAAAAAATGTATAAATATGATAGAGGCAAAAAGCATTGTCCCTCCTCTCACCTCACCTCCGCTCATCTCACCTCACCTCACCTCACCTCCGCTCACCTCACCTCACCTCCGCTCACCTCACCTCTCCTCCGCTCACCTCACCTCCCCTCCGCTCACCTCACCTCACCTCCGCTCACCTCACCTCTCCTCCGCTCACCTCACCTCACCTCCGCTCACCTCACCTCTCCTCCGCTCACCTCACCTCTCCTCCGCTCACCTCACCTCCGCTCACCTCACCTCACAGTTTGGTCTGTCTTGTGACAGAACTCACTTCTCTTCACACGGGAGTGGAACGTGAATCCTGGTCAGGTGAGCCATACTGACCACGTCCTCATCGAGATTCCTGGAAAGAGGCCGTTTTACAGCAGTCTGGCCAACGAAGTGGGGATCGAAACTGTAGTCCCAACATTATAACGAAAAGACTAGTAGACACCAAATGGAGTGTACATAATAAGATCATGAAAAGGATATACACGTGAAGGCCAGTACTGGAGTACGACACTACGGCTTGAATCACTGACACAAGAACAAACTTGAGTAAGATAAATGTACGACACTACGGCTTGAATCACTGACACAAGAACAAACTTGAGTAAGATAAATAGAGTCCAGAACCGAGACCACGACGTCCACACCCATAGAGGCACTATAAATAATGGTGGTCGATGGAGGACAGACATACAAGTAGTGCAGCATACAATTCTGAACCACGCAATGCACAAAAGCACGAACAGCCAGAAAAAGGGTAGACTAAAGAGAACAAACTCAGTGGCAAGCTCAAAGGAGCTGAGACTCAAGAAGAAAGCTAGTGCTATCACAAACAAGACCAAGGCACATACAGCCAGTTAGAACAACCCACATCTCCTCCCTACCCCATCCCACAACCCGAGAATGCACGCGCCCAGAGCTGAAAGAAAACTAGAGGGCATACATACCTGGAGAAAACATGAATTACAGAAGAGTACACAGTCGATAACTGTCCATCAGACGGATGAATACATGCATTTACACATGTCTTAGCTACAAATGTCAGACGTGACTTCAGAGGGGAGACGGGACCCCTTAAGACCGCAGGAGAAATGTCTACAACACAACACCAACAAACAAATTTTAAAAAACTATGACACTAATTGATGTACAATGAGCAATAACGACACAATAATTCTACAAGAACACTGAATGGAATGAATTGTGGGCAGGAAGATGCCTCGGTGAATGAGCTGACATCACCAAGCGACCCATATCTGGCTGTTTGCATCAGGGTCAGCGAACCAGAGCTGACCAATACCCTATTCGGCCTCCAAGGGCAGCCCTGAAAAACTGGCTGTATTAGTGTAGTCTATAAGAGACAAAGGATCACAGTGGGAAGGCACACCTGCTACCCAGAAAAGCCATTTGAAATCGGATGTGTCTGCCCGAAAGGAGCAAATATCGCAGCCTCGGTGTAAACTATAGCCCACCGTCACAGCGTCCTTTTCGGGACGAACACAGAAGAAGAAGAAGAAAAAGTAGAAGAAGAAGGAGAAGAAGAAGGAGAAGAAAAAGAAGAAGAAGAAGAAGAAGAAGAAGAAGAGGAAAAAATGGAAGAAGAGGAAGAAGAAATGAGGGTAATGGTGGTAAAGATGTCTCAAACGCTCCAGAAAGTAGTGATTCTAGGGATACCATCACTCTGTAACATTAACAGAAACGAAGAGGCCGACAGTCTAGACAAAGAAAGAGCGAAACCGATACAGGAGGAATTTCTTGACAACTTTGAAGAAAGCAAATGCCCTTCTTTCTTCTTTGTCCTTCTATTTGTTTTTATTTCTTTTCTCCCTTTCGATTTTCTTACTTTCCTTCATTATTTATTACTCTTTCGTTCTTTGTCCTTTTTTCTTTCTTTCTTTCTTCCTTTATTTCATTCCTTCTTTTTTTCTTTACTTATTTCTTTCCTTCTGTCTTTTTTCTTTTTTTCTTTCCTATTTTTTTTCTCATTCTTTCTTTTTTAATTTCTTCCTGTCTTTCTATCTTTCATCTTTTCTTTATCTTTCTCTCCCACCCCGCCCCCCTCTCTCTCTCTCTCTTACACCTTCTCTTTCTCTCTCTTCTAATATATGTTGTTCTGGATCCAGCGGCCCAGAGGCTCTGGCCCTGCCACTTCTATCTGTAGAGGTCTTTCTTTGATTTGGCTTATAGCTCTTGCCCCATTGGTGAGTTTCTGCCACAAGATTGGTTTTCATAATAAGGGTTGTTATCATGTATGCCCAACTCCTATCGACAACTACCTTGCAGAGATATTTGATCATCATTTCTTACCGTTCATCAAATCTTCATTATCAATGGACTTCTTCCTCTTCTTCTTGTCCTTCTTTTTCTTCTTCTGCGTTTGTCCTCAAAATGGCATTGTTGTACACTGTGTCGGAATTTACAGCGATGGTGCAATATCGGCACCTTTTGGATTGACAGATCCTGTCTTAGCACCGCATATTTGAACAATTTATGTCTTCACTCTTCCCTTTCTTTTATCCCAACCAAGCATCGCGGTGCAGACTGTATCCAGTGCCGTATTTAGAAACGAAAAATGGTTTATGTCAGCTCTGATTATCTGGCTGAAGCAGGCAGCTATGATTCGCTGGATGCTCTCAGCGTCTCCTGTCCTGGTCCTATACTACGTTATGGGAACAAATAAGACAAGACGTCTGCAAGCTGATTAAACTTTTGAGTTAGGGAAAATCTAAATACAAGATTTATTCTTTAAAATCCAAGAGGGAAAATCGATTGGTCAACTGTGTTGAGTTTTGCTTCCCTCGAAATATACTCCAAAATATGAGTGCAGCATGAGGTGAACCCTCAGATATCTTCTGGTCACTCGTAATCGTGTTTAGTTGATATCAACAAAAACAAACGTGGCTATAGCAGAACAGAAACAAACATGACTTTGATACTATACTTTATTGGAACAGAAGCAAACATGACTTTGATACTATACTTTATTGGAACAGAAGCAAAACATGGCTCTGATACTATACTTTATTGGAACAGAAGCAAACATGACTTTGATACTATACTTTATTGGAACAGAAGCAAACATGACTTTGATACTATACTTTATTGGAACAGAAGCAAAACATGGCTCTGATACTATACTTTATTGGAACAGAAGCAAAACATGGCTCTGATACTATACTTTATTGGAACAGAAGCAAAACATGGCTCTGATACTATACTTTATTGGAACAGAAGCAAAACATGGCTCTGATACTATACTTTATTGGAACAGAAGCAAAACATGGCTCTGATACTATACTTTATTGGAACAGAAGCAAAACATGGCTCTGATACTATACTTTATTGGAACAGAAGCAAAACATGGCTCTGATACTATACTTTATTGGAACAGAAGCAAAACATGGCTCGGAAACTATACTATACCAGAACAGAAACAATCATGGCTCGGATTCTACACCAGAACAGAAACAAAAATAAACCACGTTGCAACCAAAAGATGTTTCTAGGCAAAAATAGCACACATGAAAACACCTAACAACAATGGTCAACTTAAAATGCACAAATGAAGATGTACGTCACCATGTTACTTAGACCGCAGTTGTATTTGACACTTAGAACGGGGTATGTTAGCACGCATGTTAATATTGTTGAAAGAAACTGTTTAGTTTAATCTTAATGATATTTCAAATCTTGAGTCTTCTATACGAGATGTTGGCCTTCTTGAATGACTTTATATTAACCATGTTTAAACTGAGCATGCTTCTCTGTTATTCCTTGCGTGATTACAATGTTGAGACGATCAGTCTATTACGTACACCAGGACCAGGGCATTGCATGTTAGCTGGGTCCATTTTTCCAAATGGAACTCACCTTAATCACCATTCAAAGTGCTTGATATCATTATGTCTCATCGCTTGACAGTGTTATCCACTTTACAGATACACAGGGTAAGCCCGGAGACAAATACACAGCTTTCATTTCATTTCCAGAAACGGCCAGAAGTGTATGCATTGTTCAGACTCTTCTCTGCATCAGAAAAGCTAGATTTGCTGTCTATTCCTGTCACATTTGTCCGCCATGTTTAACCTTCTCCCGCTGTTTATTATAAAACCATCGATGATATTGATGTCTTTCCTGATGTCAAATGACAATTCCCCGACACCACATGTTCATCCTGCTGTGGTCTCCCCTAATCTGTCAAACAACCATCCTCGCCAGCCCTGCCAAAGCTCAATATTGTCAACACTCAGTTTACAACATTTACTCGCCATTATGACGAACCAGCACTTAGGCTTAACGCGCATGTAGTGGAAATAGACCGATTCATCATTCGCCGAGCAATGACACAACGCATCCATGTGTGAAAGTGTTTGTTAGTATCGACACTGATATTCCAAATGACGACAGAATATTTCTATAAGTCGGGATGTAGACGCCTAACCCATTTCAAACTTATTGTTTTCTTTGCCGTATGGCACTAATCTTGGCCAAACAGAAGTAAAATAAGAGCCATTTTTTGCACGCTGCGAACCTTCTCCGTACTAGCTTGGAAGGTTTCTAATTTTTCATATTACTTTTCCGGCATGCTTTTCTCTAGTTTAAGTACATTTTTAAGCCTTGAGTTCGGAAGCCAAACACCCATGTTATCCCTGGGCAAACATCATGTATTGTTAGAACTGAATTCTGTGCAAACAGCAAAAGACGAAGTTGGCCTTCAATCGCTTATAATTCTGAGCCCACTCGAGCGAGCTCTTCATTGAAAGAAGCAACAAATGTCTTGATTGTTCTCATTCTGTAAAACCCCAGACGGTGTCAGATTTTTTACTTCCCAAAATACCGACCCCGTGTTCATTAAAAACAGTGGGAGCAAAGAAATGACTGCTTTCCGCGGTCAGCCCATCTTATCAGGAGTACCCCCTCGTGGGTGCAGTAAAGGAAGTGTGGAAGGAATCCTTGACGCTGATCGCCTTGCACAAAATGGCCTTTGTGGAGAGAAGTAGCGTAAGCTTTTGTGGAGACTGCTTTCTGGAAGGGGATATTCTTCTAGACATGCGCCTCAGGCTGTGAGAGGTTCATGGTAAGCAATAATTAGACGGGGTTTTTCCTATCGCCAGCAACAAATTGCCGCTTCTACTTGGCTAGGCAGCGTGTGAGCAGCATAGAGCAGGCTCTTAGCTGTGACCCTTGTCTATAGAACGAGATTGGCAATAGTGCGATGACCTGTGGCGAAAAGCCTTCAGAACAATCAGGCAGTCCCCACTTCTGGTCGATCTCGCTGACTGATCATGAAATTGACGCTGAAAATGTCGAAACTTGTTTTTTTGATAAAAGGTTTCAAATAAAATTCATGCAAATATAAATGAGGCTTCCTGGCTTCTCAACGTTTGCCTTCGCCTCTTCTAAAGCTTGCAAGTCGATCTGAAGTGGCAAGTACCAGGGGCTTTTTTCATGAGACATTCTTCAAATGACTTACTAGTCACGTGACTGGCATGATGTCACGGAAGAGTACAAATAAGTAAAACTCGGTCTTTATGTCCTGTTATCTTGAATGGTCTGCCCTCACAAGGCGTATGTACATCTCTTCTTTGGCGTACATGTCTTCTATGGTGTACATATATTCTCTGATGATTTGTGAGGATGTGTGTCTTTTCAGTTGATGATGTCCAGATTCTGGACTGTTTATGAAAACTGGATCTTCCGTTTCATTAAGGTTTTCAGTTATAGACCTTTCTTCAAATTGTTGCTCTCCAATTTCTTAACTGTTTTCCATAGACTATCTTCATTTTGTCGATATATTTTTTTTCCAATTATCACTTTAAATTTCTTAACTGTCTCAGTTTGTAGATCTACAATTTCTTGACTTTCTGAGTTTGTAGATCTACAATTTCTTGACTCTCAGTTTGTAGATCTACAATTTCTTGACTTTCTCAGTTTGTAGATCTACAATTTCTTGACTTTCTCAGTTTATAGATATACAATTTCTTGACTTTCTCAGTTTGTAGATCTACAATTTCTTGACTTTCCATCTGTGATCCTCTGTGATATTTTCCATTCTAGAATTCTAGATACTTGGGTTCAATAGAGCGGCGCCTGGCGTTCTTCTCTAAAGGTTAATTTATTTATTGATCTCCTATTTATTGATCACCTGTTTTTATGTTTTTGTCTCTTACAGTGTATGTACGACAACATAGTAACTAACATGTGATAGGTAAAGGCCTCTTCAGACCTGGAAAAAGATACTACAAAGTCTACAAAATCTCATCAAAACCTTAAACCGCGACAAGACAGAGAGGTCGAAAACTGTGTTACATACGACCGTAGGCCAGGAGACGGACAAGGCGGCAGCAGACCTTATGGCCAGAACTTATCAGGATGCAAGTTTCAAGAGACAGTTAAAGAAGTAAGAACACAGATATATCAGAGCTCTAACAAAAACCATAGCACATGCATTCCAACAGAGTGCAAGACAGTGATGTTCTCCCTACAAGAGCTAGAAGACACTCCCACAGAGTGCATGACAGTGATGTTCTCCCTACAGGAGCTAGAAGACACTCCAACAGAGTGCACGACAGTGATGTTCTCTCTACAGGAGCTAGAAGACATTCCAACAGAGTACACGACAGTGATGTTCTCCCTACAGGAGCTAGAAGACACTCCAACAGAGTGCACGACAGTGATGTTCTCTCTACAGGAGCTAGAAGACATTCCAACAGAGTGCAAGACAGTGATGTTCTCTCTACAGGAGCTAGAAGACATTCCAACAGAGTGCAAGACAGTGATGTTCTCTCTACAGGAGCTAGAAGACACTCCAACAGAGTGCACGACAGTGATGTTCTCTCTACAGGAGCTAGAAGACACTCCAACAGAGTGCACGACAGTGATGTTCTCTCTACAGGAGCTAGAAGACATTCCAACAGAGTACACGACAGTGATGTTCTCCCTACAGGAGCTAGAAGACACTCCAACAGAGTGCACGACAGTGATGTTCTCTCTACAGGAGCTAGAAGACATTCCAACAGAGTACACGACAGTGATGTTCTCCCTACAGGAGCTAGAAGACACTCCAACAGAGTGCACGACAGTGATGTTCTCTCTACAGGAGCTAGAAGACATTCCAACAGAGTACACGACAGTGATGTTCTCCCTACAGGAGCTAGAAGACGAAATTTATTAAAAACTGAAGGAGAGAAAAGCACCAGGGGCAGATGATATCACAAATGAATTTCTCAAACACCTCGGACCCATTAGTAAAAGGTTTCTCCTTTGAATTTTTAACCAGAGCTGGCATGAGGGTACTCTTCCGATATTCTGGAAGAAGTGTGATGTGGTGTGATGTGGTGTGGTGTGGTTTGATGTGGTGTGGTGTGATGTGGTATGATATGGTGTGATATGGTGTGGTGTGGTGTGATGTGGTGTGGTGTGGTGTAGTGTGGGGTGATGTTGTGTGGTGTGGTATGATGTTGTGTGGATTGGTATGATGTTGTGTGGTGTGGTGTGATGTTGTGTGATGTAGTGTGGTATGATGTGGCGTGATGTGGTGTGATGTGATGTGGTGTTATGCGGTATGGTGTGATGTGCTGTGATGTGGTGTGATGTCCTGTGATGTGGTGTGGTGTGATGTGATGTGGTATGATGTGGTGTGGTGTGGTGTGGGGTGATGTAGTGTGGTATGATGTGGCGTGATGTGGTGTGATCTTATGTGGTGTGGTGTGGTGTGATGTGGTGTGATGTGGTGTGATGTGGTGTGGTGTGGTGTGGTGTGATGTGGTGTGATGGGGTGTGGTGTGATGTGGTGTGATGTAATGGTGTGTGATCTGATGTCGTGTGGTGTGATGTGGTGTGATGTGGTGTGGTGTGGTGTGATGTAATGGTGTGTGATATGATGTGGTGTGATGTGATGTGATGTGGTGTGATGTGGTGTGATGTGGTGTGGTGTGGTGTGATGTGGCGTGATGTGATGTTGTCGCGATGGGGTGTGGTTTGGTGTGATGTGGTGTGATGTGGTGTGATGTGGTGTGGTGTGATGTGGTGTGATGTAGTGTGATGTGGTGTGATGTGGTGCTTTGTGGTTGATGGAATGTGGTGTGATGTGCTGGGATGTGGTGTGGTGTGGTGTGTTATGTGATGATGTGGTGTGATCTGATGTGGTGTTATGCGGAGTGATGTAATGGTGTGTGATATGATGTGGTGTGATGTGGTCGCGATGTGGTGTGGTTTGGTTTGGTGTGATGTGGTGTGGTGTGATGTAGTGTGATGTAATGGTGTGTGATATGATGTGGTGTGATGTGATGTGATGTGGTGTGATGTGGCGTGGTGTGATGTGGTCGCGATGTGGTGTGGTTTGATTTGGTGTGAAGTGGTGTGATGTGATATGATGTGATGTGATGTGATGTGGGGTGATGTGGTGTGATTTGGTGTGGTGTGATGGGGTGTGGTGGGATGTGATGTGAATTTGTGTGATGTGGTGTGATGTAGTGTGATGTGGTGTGATGTGGTGTGATGTGGTGTGATGTGGTGTGGTGTGATGTACTGTGATGTGGTGTGATGGGATGTGGTGTGATGGGATGTGGTGTGATGTACTGTGATGTGGTGTGATGGGATGTGGTGTGATGGGATGTGGTGTGATGGGATGTGGTGTGATGGGATGTGGTGTGATGTACTGTGATGTGGTGTGATGGGATGTGGTGTGATGGAATGTGGTGTGATGTACTGTGATGTGATGTGGTGTGATGTGGTGTGATGGGATGTGGTGTGATGTACTGTGATGTGGTGTGATGTGGTGTGATGTGGTGTAATGTGGTGTGATGGGATGTGGTATGATGTAGTGTGATGTAGTGTGATGTGCTGTGATGTGGTGTGACGTGGTTGATGGGATGTGGTGTGATGTGCTGTGATGTGGTGTTATGTGGTTGATGGGATGTGGTGTGATGTAGTGTGATGTAAACGGAGTTAGTGGTTGATTGAAGCCATGGACATGATCATGTGAGATCAGAACATTAAATAAGTTCTGACAAATTAGACGATTAGTAGAAAAAGGAAAATAAATGAGGAGAATGAATGAGAAATATTAGAATTGATGAAGAAATACCAAATAATAGACACTCTTGAATTTGAAGAGTAAGAAACGTTAACATTAATGAAGAAAGACCAAATAATAGACACATTTTAATTTGAAGAGTAAGAAACGTTAACATTAATGAAGAAAGACCAAATAATAGACACATTTTAATTTGAAGAGTAAGAAACGTTAGAATTGATGAAGAACGACCAAATAATAGACAGACTTTAATTTGAAGAGTAAGACACATTAGAATTGATGAAGAAAGACCAAATAATAGACAGACTTGAATTTGATGAGTAAGAAACATTAGAATTGATGAAGAAAGACCAAATAATAGACACACTTTAATTTGAAGAACAAGACACATTAGAATTGATGAAGAAAGACCAAATAATAGACACACTTTAATTTGAAGAACAAGACACATTAGAATTGATGAAGAAAGACCAAATAATAGACACACTTTAATTTGAAGAACAAGACACATTAGAATTGATGAAGAAAGACCAAATAATAGACACACTTTAATTTGAAGAGTAAGAAACATAAGAATTGATGAAGAAAGACCAAATAATAGACAGACTTGAATTTGATGAGTAAGAAACATTAGAATTGATGAAGAAAGACCAAATAATAGACACACTTTAATTTGAAGAACAAGACGAAAGGTAACGAACAGGACAGGTAAAGAAACATAAACGATGTCGAAAGATGCACGTCAATTATTAAAGAAACACAAAAAAGTAGATGAGTAGAATCAGAAAAAACATATTACTATTAGAAACATTGATATGTGCTAAGAAAGAGAAATGAAATGAAAAGAAAAACGCACAATTTGCGAAATGGGACGTAATGAAAGGCTGTATAAGCAGAAGAGAAGAAGAAAGAACTATCGAGTATTGGATGTGCCTGGTGGGTGTGGATGCCACTAATTGTCACTAGACACGGCACGCGATGAATGTGATAACAGCTGACAGAGATTCAGATTACGATGTAGAAAACAGCCTTCACTTTATTTCTACAGTTTGGCCGAGTATGAAACAAGTGTTATCTTCCCTACAGATCTAGCAAATCTGTATCAGGCGGCATAGCCCTAGCATCACAATGACTATTAGAAGTGTGGGTACACAGACCCCAGCCTTAAGATCAACAAATCACACTTGAAGCTTTCTGTATTTCTGTATGGTCTTTTGGACGCCGTTTTTGGTCCGACAAATACGTTACCAATGGAACATCAATGGACGACAAAATGTCGACACTCCGATTAAAGGTTATCCGAGTCTAAACACAAAGTTTACTTTTCAAACTTGGCTGCTCCGTCATCTGTAGAAAAGTATTGAAATATTGTCATCATTTTTAAAGCTCTGAGTGGCACCAGGTGCGTGTGAATTGTGATATCTTTTTCTTTCTTTTTAGTTGTCAATGTTATATATTTGAATTTGTTTTAATATTGACTGTCTAACACTCTACTTGAGAGAGAGAGAGAGAGAGAGAGAGGAAGTTTGTATGTGTGAGTGTGTATGTGTGTGTGTGTGTGTGTGTGTGTGTATGTGTGTGTGTAGAAGGGGGTGGAGTTGGGGGTGGGGGGAGGAATGAACAGTACGATTATAGCATTCCATCATTTTATAGAAACCAACTAAAGATGGTTGACTGTACTTTTAGCAACCTCACCATGTAAAACAAATGGCTATATACTAAATCGATCACTGCATTCCCATGTAAATGCTTTAACACTTGATTCCCACAAGAGGAACATCTGCAGTAGTCGTCATGTGCATCATAACACGCTAACAGGGGACACCAAAAAAATATATTATTTCGACAAACATAATTATAACATTTAATCGCATTTAGGGTATCTCTTGGTTTCCGATTATAATTTAGGTAATTTGTTTTTATTTGTAATTGTTCTTTTCTGACCTTTATAACTTAGCTTATTTCATTATAATGGTTTAGAAAGCTCTAAAGAGCCTGTATACAACCAGTTTATTCCCTTCCACCGATACTGAAAATAACATTGAGCATCCAAACTATTTATGTATGCATTAACTGACCCTGCCTCCACCACATCATGTGGCAATGCTTTCCAAAAATTCCCCACTCTCTGACTAAAATAATATTTCCTAATATCTAATCTGGACATTTCTTTATACAAATTGTAGCTGTGCTCTTTTTTTCTTGTTGCCGGTTGCACTTTAAAAAACTGGTTATAGTCTAGTTTGTCCTTTCCATTGATAAATTTATAAACTTGTATTAAGTCATCTCGAATTCGTCTCTATTCTAGACACCGTAGGCCAGTTTTTCTGAGTCTTTCCTCATAACTTTAATTCTGGAATCCCACGACCATTTTTAAAGTTCTTCATTGTATCCTTATCCACTCTGTGATAAGGACTCCACACTTGAACACAGTACTCCAATTTAGGTCTCACCTGTGATTAATATAGTTTGACTATCAGTTCCTTTCTTCTATATTTAATGTTTCTTTTAAATCTTACCCACCATTGCATTACCCTTTGTCACTGCCACCTGGACTTGCACCAGCACCTTACCTGTATGATATAGTATAGCACCTAGGACCCATTCAATTGTATTATCCTAATATTGTTCTATGCCATCACGTACTTATTGAATCTTCGCGTTTGGATGACTGTACATTTTTGTACATTAAACTTATTGAATCTTTCCATATGGATGACTGTACATTTTTGTACATTAAACTTCATCAGCCAGATCTCGGTCAAATTCATGTTTGAACTCTATCTAAATTCGATCTCAATAGATCCATCCAGCTCTGCCGGACAAGAGACCCTGCTGCATAATTTTGTATCATTCGTGAACTTTACGATCATGGACTCGATATCATTGTCCAAATCACACACACACACACGCACGAACGCACGCACGCACGCACGCGCACACACACACACACACACACACACACATATGTGATATATATATATGTGATATTGATATATGTAATTGTTGTTATAAATATCTATCAATATGACTAGATATATGTCATTGTTGTTATAAATATATGTCAATATGACTAGATATATGTAATTTGTTGTTATAAATATATGTCAATATGACTTGATATATGTAATTGTTGTTATAAATATCCGAATTGGTGTGAGCAGAAATCTGTAATTTTTGTTATAAATATCAGAGTCAGTGTTGACAGATGTATGTACTTGTTATACATATCAGAGTCAGTGTTGACAGATGTATGTACTTGTTATAAATACCATTCAATGTGAACAGATATCTGGAATTGAAATGAATCTTTCTTTTCTGCTTCTTACTTCCATCTGAGTTAATAACAACTATTTTCCTCAATACAGCTGATACCAAAGCTGATCACATGCACATATAAGCTTCTTTCTTCCACACATACGTTTTCCTTCTCCGCAAATCAGCTTATTCCTTCCACACATAAGCTTCCTTTCTCCACATATAAGCTTCTTTCCTCCACATATAAGATTCTTTCCGCCATATGTAAGCTTCTGTCCTCCACATATAATCTTTTTTCCTCCACATATAATCTTCTTTCCTCCACATATCAGCTTCTTTCCTCCACATATAATCTTCCCTTTTCCACATATAATCTTTCCTCCACATATAAGCTTCTTTCCTCCACATAATCTTCTTTCCTCTACGTATAATCTTCTTTCCTCCACATATAATCTTCTTTCCTCCACAAATAATCTTCTTTCCTCCACATCTAATCTTCTTTCCTCCACTTATAATCTTCTTTCCTCCACATATAATCTTATTTCCTTCACATATAAGCTTATTTCCTCCACATATAATCTTCTTTCCTTCACATATAATCTTCTTTCCTCCACAAATAATCTTCTTTCCTCCACATCTAATCTTCTTTCCTCCACTTATAATCTTCTTTCCTCCACATATAATCTTATTTCCTTCACATATAAGCTTATTTCCTCCACATATAAGCTTCTTTCCTCCACATATAATCTATATATATATAATCTTCTTTCCTCCACATATAAGCTTCTTTCCTCCACATATAATCTTCTTTCCTCCACATATAATCTTCTTTCCTCCACATATAATCTTCTTTCCTCCACATATAATCTTCTTTCCTCCACAAATAATCGTCTTTCCTCCACTTATAATCTTCTTTCCTCCACATATAAGCTTCTTTCCTCCACATATAATCTTCTTTCCTCCACATATAATCTTCTTTCCTCCACATATAATCTTCTTTCCTCCACATATAAGCTTCTTTCCTCCACATATAAGCTTCCCTATTTATGCTATTTGTCCCTTCTACAACAGAAGCAACTATCTTCACGCTGGTGTCAGGGTCGAGAATACACAACAGTTTAATTATTTTAGCCAAATTTACAACTTTTTTTCAGTGTAACGAATAAGTAAAGTTTAATGTAGTGGTATTTGGCTATTTATTTAACCACAACATTCAGCCTTCATAGCAGTGAATGGACGTGCAGCCTAGCCCTTGCTCAGTTGAAAGAGACATTCTCATTGGTTTGGCCCTGAATCCGCACCAACATAAGCGTGTTTTGGGCCTGTCACTATCTCTTACAGCTATAACATTGACTGGTACGGCGCGTTTCAA
The DNA here is from genome assembly GCA_036924085.1 of Ariolimax columbianus. Classification (NCBI taxonomy): domain Eukaryota; kingdom Metazoa; phylum Mollusca; class Gastropoda; order Stylommatophora; family Arionidae; genus Ariolimax; species Ariolimax columbianus. Next base: position 85,634,907 of record JAVGWX010000009.1, on the reverse strand, counting down.
GTCTTCAAACATTTCTGCTACCGTATTAATGTAACGTTGCAAAGTGGAGTTCCGTAAAGTGGAAAGTCGTAACCCGGGGTATTAATGTACATAACATGTATGCTGTATTCCTTGTTATTAACGGTACACAAAGTTGATGTCCAACACAGACTCGTTCCAGCCAGTATTAGCCAAAGTGATGACGTAACTGATCGTCTGCGCCGACTCATCTGCCTGATGTCCAGAAATGCCGGAAGATTGCGGAAGTCTCCAAATGACAGTATATGCTCACAACGTTTAGTCTGAAAAATAGATTTTATTCGTTTTTATTAAAGTTCAAGATAGTCGCATACGTAACACTGTTATCGGGGATCCTCTCTTGAACCAGTTCAAGACTTTTTGTCAAGTGGAGGTGTCTCTTACTTCTATTATTTTCTTCCCTACCAATAAGTCATATAACAATTAAAAACTGGGTCGAGTAGAGCATGTCGATATCTTCTGTATTACTGAGCGTGATTCCTCGTGTGGATTCCGTTGCCCATTACCTGGAAATAGAGAATAGGGCCACAGTTACATCTAATGCGTGTGGTAATTACAAAGTAGACGTGTGCATGTAACTAGCAGCTTTGTATAACAAAATAAAGTGAGACCACAATAGAGACCACCACATCATTCCAAAACAGAATTAGAACAAATTTTCCAGAAGAGCTAAAACAATGAACAACTTTTGAAGCTTACGTTTCATGTTTGTTTCAAACTTCTTGAGTTGACGCAGCGAGATGTCAGTGGGGTCTGTCTATTGGCAGCCATCTTGAAAGTACTCGCCATTTGCGTGCCCCATATGTACAGCAATGAACCTGTCTCGTTCTGTCACACGATAAAACGCACTCTTTCTCTCTCTACGTCACAAACCACAAACTTGACCTGACCATTTACAAATACAAAAAAGGGGGGATAGGGCGTGGTGTTAAGGGGAAACCCCTCACATTTTGTCCCCTACGTATTAGAAATACTTGCCAGACAAATCCTGGATGTGGAGACTGTGACGAGGTTTAGAAGTGTACCGAAATAAAAAGCACAATTCTATCAGATATACAATTCAGCCAATGCTGGTTTGTTTCTATTGTTACTTCAGTTTAAGACACATGTGCCTTGGGAGAATTCGACGACATCCTGAGAGCCTAAGTTTGTCGATCACGAAATATTTAATTGTATCTTATATAATACATACCTCATGTAATAATTTTGTATTTTTCCTGTTATTGTTCTTTGGCATGTTTTTAGTGTTTTAAATGCTGCTCAGCCTTTGGCTATTTCCCTCATTTTTAGGTAATTTTTAATAAGGCTTTGACATTGTGTGCGCCCGTCACGGCAACTGTCACCCGCCACGCCTCGTCACGTCCGGCCCAGCTGAGCCCCACGTTACTCCCTGAGACAACAAATGAAAACATGAGGCCAAATTTGCCCTCCAAGTTGTCGAAATCCTGGCTTATTATTTAACTTCACTTCAAAGAATAAAGACTAAGACACCTGATTTTTTTCTTGCGAGCGAATATTTGCGCAATTTTGCTGACACAGGACTGACGCTTTTGTGCGTTAGAACAGACGACCACGTTTCACTTGGGTATGCCTAATATGCGGCCATTCATTTAAGAGCAATTTTTTTCTTGGCATGTAGGCCTTAACCACCGCTTAGAAAATGAAGTCTGGCAATTCGTAGTTGGTGACGATGTTTCTTTGACTGCTGGGCGAGCTACAATGCTGCTCATTCGGTGTCACATGTGCAGGCATTTTATCTAGGACGAGCACCGCACGAGCGAGACTATCAAGATGGCTGCAAGCGGTATTGGTTGTGTTCGTCAAACGTCTGCTTAAGATATACGGTGGCATAATTTCGGTGCATGTATTCTAGCGTGCACGCCTAGTAGCCGTTTTCAGTAATGACTTACTACAGTAGCGCCTTCAGTAATGACTGACGTTAGTAACCCCTTTCAGTCATGACTGACTGTAAAATGATGCAACCTTGAAGTATCAAATTAGTTGTGTTTTTTTCTATTTCTCTCTCCTTGCAGCGTTGTCGTTGTCGAGTGTGATTCCATCAAGCATTATTTGGCTCTTCGGGGTACATATCTACTTCTAAAGCTCTGCAGCTTGGGCTTCCCATGATGCTCGATTAATGTCCCCAATATCCACTTCTATTGCTCTACAGCTTCGTCTTCCCATAATGTTCGACTAATGTCCAATATATTCACTTCAAGCATATACACATCTGTGAAACTCATCTGAAATCGGCCGAATTCTTTTACCATGCACCAACTGCCCGAAGAAGATATCTTTGGGTATGCGATAATCGTTCATGCGACGAACTTGTCCATGCTATTGTAGTATTCATTGCCAAGAGACCGCGTACCTGCATTCGATACCGGTGCGAGGATGCACCTCTGTATTTGATACTTTGTCCTTCTAAGTAATACCAAGAATGGATGGCAGGAGAACAAAGAATATAACCACTTTCTCGTCAAAGACTCTCAAGGTATGTCACTGTACACCCAACTGTTCATGCAGCCTAACAGATAATCTAATAATTCTTTCGTCCAATGCTCTCAAAGTACCACATACTCTAATCTGTTCATACAAAATTGTATCCCTAGAAACCCAAAAAATAGATGACCTCAGATGTATAAGCGAAATAAATAAATTATTGTCACTGATTAAATCTGAAGTCCAGAAACTAAAGAACAAACTAACTAGCAATCAAAATGAGGGAGAGAGTCTTACAGTGTTAAGTGAAACCAGTATTGCATAAACCGAAATTCTGTTTGAAATTCTTTGAAAAGTTATTTTGTTATTGAACACCCATCATCCTCGACCCTTCACTTTGCGGGCATGTTCACCACACTGGGCATGTTCACCACACTGGACATGTTCACTACACTGGGCATGTTCACCACACTGGGCATGTTCACCACACTGGGCATGTTCACCACACTGGGCATGTTCACCACACTGGACATATCAAACCACACTGGGCATGTTCACCACACTGGGCATGTCAAACCACACTGGGCATGTTCACCACACTGGGCATGTTCACCACACTGGACATATCAAACCACACTGGGCATGTCAAACCACACTGGGCATGTCAAACCACACTGGACATATCAAACTACACTGGGCATGTCAAACAACACTGAACATATCAAACCACACTGGGCATGTCAAACCACACTGGGCATGTCAAACCACACTGGACATATCAAACCACACTGGGCATGTCAAACCACACTGGGCATGTCAAACCACACTGGTCATGTCAAACCACACTGGGTATGTCAAACCACACTGTACATATCAAACCACACTGGGCATGTCAAACCACACTGAGCATGTCAAACCACACTGGGCATGTCAAACCACACTGGGCATATCAAACCACACTGGGCATGTCAAACCACACTGGGCATGTCAAACCACACTGGGCATGTCAAATCACACTGGGCATGTCAAACCACACTGGGCATGTCAAACCACACTGGACATATCAAACCACACTGGGCATGACAAACCACACTGGGCATGTCAAACCACACTGGGCATGTCCAACCACACCGGGCATGTCAAACCACACTGAACATATCAAACCACACTGGGCATGTCAAACCACATTGGGCATGTCAAAGCACACTGGGCATGCCAAACCACACTGGGCATGTCAAAGCACACTGAGTATGTCAAACCACACTGGGCATGTTAAAGCACACTGTGCATGTAAAACCGCCCTGGGCATGTCAAAACACACTGGGCATGTCAAACCACCAGCACATGTCAAACCACCAGCACGTGTGTTGTAACCTTAGAAATGGTCAATTTGCAAGATACGATAACCCGACAGAACCTACAGCTTTATATAATAGCAATGTAGAATGGCTTCACAAAAATAGAAAGCCCTATCCACTACAGAAATGTGCTTCCTCAGTACGTTTCCCATCGACAGCAACCAGATCGAATGAATATATATTACCCTCTCCCCTCCTCTCATCACATCGCCTTCCCAGTTTATAAAAATAGCAATCATCTTTAACTAAGAGGGAAATTAAGATAAGGGCAGTTCGTTGGTCCCACACTCAGGTGGTGTGTGTGAGGGGGTGCCTGGTCAGCCTTCTGACAGTGGGAGTAATCGAGAGCATAAGATGTGACACGGAAGGAAGACTTGTCATGATATAACGCACTGGATGGAAAAAAACACAGAGCACCTGATATGCTGATATGTTCAAGCAAGACATTCATTGGTGATGCCGCCTGGCGCGCCATCATCATCTGGTTGATAGGTCGTAAGGCTGGTTGTAAGGTTGTCTAATCATGTCGCTCTAATTGACCTATCTGGTTGGCTGGTTGTAAGGTTGTCTAATCATGTCACTCTAATTGACCTATCTGGTTGGCTGGTTGTAAGGTTGTCTAATCATGTCACTCTAATTGACCTATCTGGTTGGCTGGTTGTAAGGTTGTCTAATCATGTCACTCTAATTGACCTATCTGGTTGGCTGGTTGTAAGGTTGTCTAATCATGTCACTCTAATTGACCTATCTGGTTGGCTGGTTGTAAGGTTGTCTAATCATGTCACTCTAATTGACCTATCTGGTTGGCTGGTTGTAAGGTTGTCTAATCATGTCACTCTAATTGACCTATCTGGTTGGCTGGTTGTAAGGTTGTCTAATCATGTCACTCTAATTGACCTATCTGGTTGATCGGTTGTAAGGCTGGTTGTAAGGTTGTCTAATCATGTCACTCTAATTGACCTATCTGGTTGGCTGGTTGTAAGGTTGTCTAATCATGTCACTCTAATTGACCTATCTGGTTGATCGGTTGTAAGGCTGGTTGTAAGGTTGTCTAATCATGTCACTCTAATTTACCTATCTGGTTGATCGGTCGTAAGGCTGGTTGTAAGGCTGTCTAATCATGTCACTCTAATTGACCTATCTGGTTGGCTGGTTGTAGGTTGTCTAATCATGTCACTCTAATTGACCTATCTGGTTGGCTGGTTGTAGGTTGTCTAATCATGTCGCTCTAATTGACCTATCTGGTTGGCTGGTTGTAGGTTGTCTAATCATGTCGCTCTAATTGACCTATCTGGTTGGCTGGTTGTAAGGTTGTCTAATCATGTCACTCTAATTGACCTATCTGGTTGGCTGGTTGTAGGTTGTCTAATCATGTCGCTCTAATTGACCTATCTGGTTGGCTGGTTGTAAGGTTGTCTAATCATGTCACTCTAATTGACCTATCTGGTTGGCTGGTTGTAGGTTGTCTAATCATGTCGCTCTAATTGACCTATCTGGTTGGCTGGTTGTAAGGTTGTCTAATCATGTCGCTCTAATTGACCTATCTGGTTGGCTGGTTGTAAGGTTGTCTAATCATGTCGCTCTAATTGACCTATCTGGTTGGCTGGTTGTAAGGTTGTCTAATCATGTCGCTCTAATTGACCTATCTGGTTGGCTGGTTGTAAGGTTGTCTAATCATGTCGCTCTAATTGATCTATCTGGTTGGCTGGTTGTAAGGTTGTCTAATCATGTCACTCTAATTGACCTATCTGGTTGGCTGGTTGTAAGGTTGTCTAATCATGTCGCTCTAATTGATCTATCTGGTTGGCTGGTTGTAAGGTTGTCTAATCATGTCACTCTAATTGACCTATCTGGTTGGCTGGTTGTAAGGTTGTCTAATCATGTCGCTCTAATTGACCTATCTGGTTGGCTGGTTGTAAGGTTGTCTAATCATGTCGCTCTAATTGATCTATCTGGTTGGCTGGTTGTAAGGTTGTCTAATCATGTCACTCTAATTGACCTATCTGATTGGCTGGTTGTAAGGTTGTCTAATCATGTCACTCTAATTGACCTATCTGGTTGATCGGTCTTAAGACTGGTTGTAAGGTTGTCTAATCATGTCGCTCTAATTTACCTATCTGGTTGATCGGTCTTAAGACTGGTTGTAAGGTTGTCTAAGCATATCGCTCCATTTGATCCTTTCCTCTGCAGCTCTCTTGGTTTCATCATATATTGGTACTTTAACAACTTTGCATGCCTGGGATGTATAGGTGAGTTGGTCTCCCATTTCCTCTTTCCATCTGAATCTTGTCCTCTAGTACCTTCCGTAGAAGACTTTCGTGTCGCATATTTTGTTCGTCAACTCAATCTTCGTTTTTGTATCATTTTGAATATTTGTCTTTGTGCACCTACCTCAGTGAGGATATTATCATTGTATCTTCTTTATGTCTAACTCACTTCTTCAATTCTACAGTAGCACCACGTTTCAAACGCTTCCAAGCTTTGTTCATCAATTTTCAAACTCCAAACATTGCAATTGGTTATACATATGTAGTGATTATTAGTTTCTTCTTATCTTTTCTGATATTCTTTGAGGTTACCAGTTTCTGTTTTCTATGAAGGTTTTTATTTTGTCAATGCATCCAAGATGACATTTATTTTATGGCGAAAGTTATTTCTGATGGTCAGAATGTCAAAATGCAGTCTTGTTTATGTAGTATTCTCCTGGTAATAACGTCGTGGGATAAGTTAGTTTTAGAATGTCTTCACACCGTAGACTAAGGTGGGGTATTAATTAGTAAGTTTTCTGTGTCCCTGATATTAATCTTCGCTTCATAGAAATGATATAAATCATATTTTGAGAACTAGCAAAGTACTATCAATTAATATAGATCAAAATTGTGATAACTAATAAAGTACTATCAATTTATTCAGGTCAAAATTTTGAGAACTAATATTATACTTTCAATTTTTATCGATTGGAATTTTGAGAATTTATTAAATTAAATCTAACACAGTTTGATAAATAAAGAAATTATATCAACCACAGTTTCACAAAAAAAGAAATGGTATCAGTTTGATAACACAAAATCAAGATTTGTGACGGACGAATTGTAGATAGGGCAAGCACAGACTGACAATAGATGATCTAACAGTGTAGACTGAGCGCATGCACAGACTGACAATAGATAATCTAACAGTGTAGACTGAGCGCATGCACAGACTGACAATAGATGCTGTAACAGTGAAGACTGAGCGCATGCACAGACTGACAACAGATGCTGTAACAGTGTAGACTGAGCACAAGCACAGACTGACAATAGATGATGTAACAGTATAGACTGAGCACAAGCACAGACTGACAAAAGATGATGTAACAGTATAGACTGAGCGCAAGCACAGACTGACAATAGATGATGTAACAATATAGACTGAGCGCAAGTACAGACTGACAATAGATGATGTAACAGTATAGACTGAGCTCAAGCACAGACTGACAATAGATGCTGTAGCAGTGTAGACTGAGCGCAAGCACAGCCTGACAATAGATGCTGTAACAGTGTAGACTGAGCGCAAGCACATACTGATAACAGATGATGTAACAGTGTAGACTGAGCACAAGCACAGACTGACAATAGATACTGTAACATTGTAGACTAAAGCGCAAGCACAGACTGACAATAGATGATGTAACAGTATAGACTGAGAGCAAGCACAGACTGACAATAGATGATGTAACAGTATAGACTGAGCGCAAGCACAGACTGACCATAGCTAATGTAACAGCACTCTTTACTTCGTCCATCAATTTCTCTTTAAACCTTTTGGGAATAAACAATTACATTGTTATCTCTGTCTTTGGAATAAACAATTACATTGTTATCTCTGTCTTTGGAATAAACAATTACATTGTTATCTCTGTCTTTGGAATAAACAATTACATTGTTATCTCTGTCTTTGGAATAAACAATTACATTGTTATCTTAGTCTTTGGAATAAATACATACTCTGTTATCTCTGTATGCATAATACATACATACATATATACATTCATACATACATACACACAAACATACATACACACATACACATATACACACATATACACACATACACACACATACACACACATACACATATATACACACACACACTCACGCACGTATACATACATACATACACACATCCACTGACACATACACATATAGACACAAACACACTCACACACGCACGCACGCATACATACATACATACATACATACACACACACACACACATACATACATACATACATACATACATACATACATACATACATACATACATACATACATACATACATACATACATACATACATACATACATACATACATACATACATACATACATACAAACTATAGAATAACACAGAAAAAACATGGCGTCACTTGGAAAGTTTGTAATTACACGGCTACAGGCAGGGGCTTGAGATGCGGAAAGCGTATGGCAGTATTGTTGGGACCTGTGTAAATATGAATGGGCACCCTCTCCGATCATCAAACAAACGTCGCTCTTTCAGGCCCTCGTACTGTGGCAGACAGGGCTATTGTTCTTAATTGCACATTTACTAGTTTCTGAATGGCCAGGAGTGGATAAGATGTGCGGTGACGGTTCCTAACTTGGTTTTCCCACGACAGAGCCAATTTCTGTTCCCGTGTTCACTTTTTTCTAAATAAGGGCGATTAACAAGGCAGTTATTATTTCTTTTGATGCAATAAAATGTTGGCGCACATGTGGCCAAAGCTATTGAAGCGAAGCTTTGATTCAATCTTATGCCCTTTTATCGCGGCTGGCAGGCAATCCAACATGTTCATGAATGGCTTATAGGAACACTGCGGGAAGGGCAGAAATATCTGTTCTCCGTAGTAATAACGACATTATTTGAACGACAACCTCGATAGTGACACCAATGAGAGATAGTTTAGTAGCAACATCGACAGCTGATGCAGCATAAATACTCTACAGAGAGAAAGTTGTGACAGGCAACATCTAGTTGCGCGCTTGGAACAATTGCAAATATTTTTGATAGTAAATTATCTCATCCAGCTATTATTGTCTTTGCATTTTTAATGGCATTATTATCTTGTTTATAAGATATTATTTTGTAATGTAATCTGTTTCGTTACCTGCAACAGTTTCAGTAACTTGATATTTATGCGACTGGTCTGGCGAGCCAGCAAACAGTTGAACTATGGTTGTAAATACATTCAATGAGCATAAATAGATAGATTTCAGCTGATACCTAATAGCAGTACAGAATAGTCGAGCGACTTTTTCTTCGACTTCTTCGATCAGCTGATGCCATGTTTCTAGTCTGGTGAGGTTCACGAAGGAGACTGTCAGTTTCAGGTCTTCGCCGCCGCCCCCCCCCCCCCCCCCCCAACAGCGATTCGAGCACGGCTGCTCTACCAGGCCAGACTGCCTCTCTTTGGTCTGCATAGGTAGGTCAGCCCTCCAGAATATGTTCTGGTGTTTGCTTGGGTGCTCCACAATCGCATGTGCAGTGTCACTGAGACCCATTCTGTGGAAGTGAGCCTTGAGTCTACAATGTCCCGTTTTGAGTCTGAAGATGTTTGTCTATGCTGTCATTTTCTAGCTTGTGTTCTTTGTGCTTGTCTCTCCATTCCGCCCTCGTGAATCGTTTGATGGGTGTCTATGCTTCTTTATAGCTCTGTGGAGGGCTAGTCTGCGTGCCGAAGAGGCGCAACTAAAATAGCAACATTAAATTTTAATGCACTTAGGGAAGAAAAAAAATAGCTAAATAAATATATGAAAAAAACCAAACACATGCTTGTTAGGGGTATCAGATATAAGACACAATCCACTAAACATGAAAAGGACAAATGGAAACTGTGTACTTGCATGCAGCCGTGCAGACCGGAAGGAAAGAGACAAAAAAAGTGAAGGTATTCTTATTTATCCACGGAAAGGAAGGTTTATTGTAGAAACAGACTCCCGCTACCAAGCCCTGAAAATAATTTTACATGTTTCCGGGTGTTGTCCGGAGAACGAAATATGTCGTGTCGTAGTTTGCAGCTTAACTGCGATATTTGTACCTTTCGTTCCGACACATCCGACTTCAGCAGGCATTTGTGAGTACCCAGTTAGCCTTCCCTCTTCGATTAATTCTCGTTAGCCAGTCTATTATGTTGCAGTCTGTTATCCAGGATCACCACAAGGGTCTTGACAGCTCTGGTTCTCTGGTCCTGGCTCTAGCAGTAAACTTTGGGTCTCTGATCGCTGCAGCTCCTGTACTGCTCAGCTCTGGTTCGCTAGTCCTGGTTCTAGCAGTCAGCTTTGGGTCTCTGATCGCTGAAGCTCATATACTGCGCAGCTCTGGTTCGCTGGCCCTGACTCTAGCAGTCAGCTTTGGGTCTGTGATCGTTGTAGCTCCTATATGCTCAGCTCTGGTTCTCTGGCCCTGGCTCTAGCAGTCAGCTTTGGGTCTGTGATCGCTGAAGCTCATATACTGCGCAGCTCTGGTTCGCTGGCCCTGACTCTAGCAGTCAGCTTTGGGTCTGTGATCGTTGTAGCTCATATATGCTCAGCTCTGGTTCTCTGGTCCTGGCTCTAGCAGTCAGCTTTTGGTCTGTGATCGATGTAGCTCATGCACTGCTCAGCATCTTGGTCCCATCTAAACACACGGTAAAAGAAACCAAAAAGAAACGATATTGATACACTGAATGGCAAAACTTACAACAAAAGACTCGAATGGGACATTTAAAAACGGGGCCACTAAACAAGAAATGTAAAACAAGAAAGATCAAGGCAATAAAGAGATATAAACAGCTTGGTGAGTGCTGGAGTTAAAGAATAAAAGGGGACTAACAAGAAGTTTGCAAAACATAGATGACGCCCGAGATGCATGAAGATTATTCTACTTTGAAATAGGAAGACGGCAATTCAAACGGGTTATCAAAATTACGAGAGAGGAATCATGGAAAGAAAATGGAGAATATCTAACCTCCATATGCACAAATCTTCCAAGAGATTTCTATAAAAGTGTCAGAGACATGAGGTGAACAGATGAGCAGTTGAAACTGATTTAAAGCGTTAGGACTAACAAGGAATCACAATAGTTAATGAGTACCCAGCACAGCAACAATGGTAAAAGTACTTTTCAACCTAACAGGAAAGGATAATCAGTATTTATCTAAAGAAACAACAATCATATGGAGCCTAATATAATGAATAGAAAAGACTGTGAAGAACAACACTAGAACAACAGTTAAACAGTGGAAAGAAAACATTGGGCTGAGATTCTGCAACAATATAGAGAAGAATAGAGCACTTATGGGTTAAACCCTATGCAATGAGCTTGATTTTTCGACTAAACTAAACTTAGAAAGAAGAGTAACATATGATCTACAGCAAGCTACAGAAAGGCCAATCTAGAAGCAACAAGACAGCACATGAAAGTGTGATACACACAGGGACATGCAGTGACTGTCATACAGGGAAACTTTATGTGAAAATACTTGAACAAAGAATACAACTAATTATTGAACCTCAGTTGAGAAAAGTTCAATTGTGAAAATTGTGAGATTTTAGCAAAGGAACAATAGAATATAACATGCCCATAAATATTTGATCTACAGATGAGGAAATAGTTGTGGACCGCGTTAATTAGAATATGTTCTGGGCAATATTTTAAGACTATGGAATACAAGGAGAACTATTGGATAATGTGAGAACGCTGTGACATGTGGATACAAGGATAACTATTGGATAATGTGAGAACGTTGTGACAAATGGATACAAGGATAACTTTTGGATAATGTGAGAACGCTGTGACATGTGGATACAAGGATAACTATTGGATAATGTGAGAACTTTGTGACAAATGGATACAAGGATAACTTTTGGATAATGTGAGAACGCTGTGACATGTGGATACAAGGATAACTATTGGATAATGTGAGAACTTTGTGACAAATGGATACAAGGATAACTTTTGGATAATGTTAGAACGCTGTGACATGTGGATACAAGGATAACTATTGGATAATGTGAGAACGCTGTGACATGTGTATACAAGGATAACTATTGGATAATGTGAGAACGCTGTGACATGTGGATACAAGGATAACTATTGGATAATGTGAGAACGCTGTGACATGTGGATACAAGGATAACTATTGGATAATGTGAGAACGCTGTGACATGTGGATACAAGGATAACTATTGGATAATGTGAGAACGCTGTGACAAATGGATACACTTTTTATTTGAAAAATTGCTGGCGTCATAGACGTTTTAGAAATAACTACAATGATGAGAAGGATCTGTCTCTTATCAACATGATTGTTCTTTGACATGGACAGAATAATAAGAGAATCCCGCCAAACTACAACAGGAGTGAAAATCAACATAAAGAAGCCAAGACTCCAACTTCTTCTTGTTAAATGGACTACTCCTTGCAGACGATCAAAGCCTAGCATACGAGAACAACGTTAATTAAACTGCAGAATCAAAGGTATGCTATCGGTACAACATGTGAAAGATAACATGAGAAGATAGCTCGTCCAAGCGGGAATTGTGAAGAATAGCAGAATACCAAGCCTATTAGACACGCACGTAAACAATATGACACTTGATCAGGCCCAATAGCTCAAATATCTATTTATCAGATTTCTGGGAAGTCGTATTATTACAGAAGAGGAAAGACTTAATAGGGAAATCGAAACTGGATGTTAGAAATCATCTGGTCTTATTTCTTTGGTGTTTTTTCTGTGATGGATGGTGTGACGGTGCGTAGTATTTTACATCGAGGTAGCGATATCTGCGCCTTATGGTCCGACACATCCGATTTCAGCTGGCGTTTTTTGAGTCCATGATTTGTCTTCCCACTGCGATCCCTATCCATTGGCTACACTACACTAGTACACTAGTGCAGCATGTTTCCAGGGCAGCCACTTGGGAGTCAGAATAGGGTCTAGGTCAGCCATGGTTCGCTGACCCTGACGCAAGCGCACAGCTGTTACTCGCTGGCTGCTGTCAGTTCATGTAATGCTGTATTTAGGTCCATGCTCTGATTTATGAACTGTCAATTCTGACAAACAACCGAAAACATCAGCTTGGCAAAGTAGTATCAACTGATACACACTATATTTATATCAACTCTGTGCTGTGGACGTCAATCGTGGACCTTACCCAAGGTCCAGGAGAAGATAATCACAAAGTGTGAAATGAAGCGTCTAAAAAAAATTATTTGGTGTCGCCAGCGGAGATAACATGAGAAATAATGAGATTGACAATATGATGAGAACACCGCTTGGCCTTGGCCATCTCATGAGAATGGAACCTGATCAACTACCACTGCGAATTTACAGCAAACGAAGACCTGGCTTTAGGGCACAAGGAAGGCCTCGTGGCAGATAGATAAATAACATGAGAAAGGTTTGTACAGCAATACGGGCTAATGACAACCGACGAACACAATTTGTTCAACCTTAAGCTCTCTAAGCAGGCCAACGTTACATGTAGCACCTTAAGCTCTTTAGGCAGGCCAACGTTACATGTAGCACCTTAAGCTCTTCAGGCAGGCCAACGTTTCATGTTAACTTAACTTAACGTCTTTATACTGGTTTAGAAGACCCTGCAGAGTCTGTATACAACCAGTTACATTTACATCACCTTGCTCTAAAAGCTATGCGCATCCAGTTTATTCTTAAATGCATTAACTGTCCCTGCCTCCACTACCTCCCCTGGCAATGCATTCCAAGCAGACACCACTCTCTGACTAAAAAAATATTTCCTAATATCTAACCTGGACCTCTCTTTAGTCAGCTTGTAGCTATGCCCTCGTGTTATTGTAGGTGGCTGTATTTTAAAAAACTTGTTATAGTCTAATTTATCGATTCCTCTGATCATCTTATAAACCTATATTAAGTCACCACGAATTCTTCTCTCTTCGAGACACTGTAGGCCGGTTTTTCTGAGTCGTTCCACATAACTGTAATTCTGGAATCCCACTATCATCTTTGTCGCTCTTTTTTGTATTCTTTCTAGCATGTTTATGTCCCCTCTATGATAAGGACTCCACACCTGTACACAGTACTCCAATCTAGGTCTAACTAAAGCTTTATACAGTTTGACGATCACTTCCTTGCTCCTATGTTTAATATTTCTTTTTTATCATACCTAACATTGCATTTGCCTTTTTCACTGCTACCTTAACTTGCTCACTCACCTTTCCTGTATGATCTATTATAATCCCTAGGTCCCTTCCTTATCTATCTTTCTAATATTGTTGCACCTTAAGCTCTTCAGGCAGGCCAACGTTACATGTTGCACCTTAAGCTCTCCAGCCCAGCTAACAGTACATGTAGCACCTTAAGCTCTCCAGCCCCGCTAACAGTACGTGAAGCACGTTAAGCGGCTCAGCCCGGCTACCAGTACATGTAGCACCTTAAGCTCTCCAGCCCGGCTAACAGTACATGTAGCACCTTAAGCGTTTCAGCCCAGCTAACAGTACATAAAGCACCTTAAGCTCTCCAGCCCAGCTAACAGTACATGTAGCACCTTAACCTCTCCAGCCCAGCTAACAGTACATGTAGCACCTTAACCTCTCCAGCCCAGCTAACAGTACATGTAGCACCTTAAGCTCTCCAGCCCAGCTAACAGTACATGTAGCACCTTAAGCGTCTCAGCCCGGAACCAGTACATGTAGCACCTTAAGCGTTTCAGCCCGGCTACCAGTACATATAATAATTTGGTTAACGTATGAAAATCTGGAATTGCTTGATAGTCTGTCCCTCGATACTCATATTTATCCTTTTAGTTTGGTTGGCTAAGACGAGTGCAGTTGTTTTACTTGGATTGATCTTTATACCGAATGCCTTGGCTGTATGGATTATCTCGGTGAGCGAGCAGTTACCGTAATAATTTCTCTCTTCCTTCTCTACTGTCTTGGCTGTCTGTTCCTTCTCTACTGGCTTGGTTGTTTGTTCGTTCTATGGAAGCTTGGCTGTCTGCTCCTACTATGGCGGCTTGGTTGTCTGCTCATACTATGGCGGCTTGGTTGTCTGTTCGTTCTATGGAGGCTTGGTTGTCTGCTCCTACTATGGCGGCTTGGTTGTCTGCTCCTACTATGGCGGCTTGGTTGTCTGTTCGTTCTATGGAGGCTTGGTTGTCTGCTCCTACTATGGAGGCTTGGTTGTCTGCTCCTACTATGGCGGCTTGGTTGTCTGTTCCTTCTCTACTGGCTTGGTTGTCTGTTGCTACTATGGCGGCTTGGTTGTCTGTTCCTTCTCTAATGGCTTAGTTGTCTGCCCTTCTCTACTGGCTTGGCTGTCTGTTCCTTCTCTACTGGCTTGGCTGTCTGTTCCTTCTCTACTCGCTTGGTTGTCTGTTCCTTCTATGGAGTCTTGGTTGTCTGCTCCTATTATGGCGGCTTGGTTGTCTGCCCTTCTCTACTGGCTTGGTTGTCTGCTCCTTATGTAATGGCTTGGTTGTCTGCTCCTATTATGGCGGCTTGGTTGTCTGCCCTTCTCTACTGGCTTGGTTGTCTGCTCCTTATGTAATAGCTTGGTTGTCTGCTCCTTATGTAATGGCTTGGTTGTCTGCTCCTTATGTAATGGCTTGGTTGTCTGCTCTTCTCTAATTTCTTGGTTGGCTACTCCTTCTTTACTGACTTCATTGTCTGCTCGTGCATGGCAGAAAAGATTTCATTGAGCTGCAACAGTCAAAAAAATATATAAACCTCACAATTTTCCAATGAGTAAAACACTGGCAGCACACAGACGAGCGCACAGTACAGCACCTTTGCCCAAATGATAAAACAACTTGCACCCTTCTAACAGGAGAAGACATCACATGCAATGACAAACGGGACAGTTTTACTTTAAAAGAAAACACGATTTTCAGAGATGATTGATATCTGAAATATTGAAACAATGATAGCCGAACAAGCAAAGTGCTTTAAACCAGATATAATCTTAAATATGACAATACAGACATGTCACTGGACAGAAGAACAGACAACCATGTTCTCCAAAAGTGTCAACTCCATGAGAGGAGCATAGCTAAAGTCTGGACCTATCCAACCTACTTGAAAATGTGAACTGAGTGGGTACCAGAGACACTTTAGATAAACCGCCAAGTTTTTGAGGTAAATATAAATTATTTTTGGAGAGAGAACGACTTGAAAAATTGTTTCTAAAGCCTCTTTATCAATTGTTATTGTTTGGAATGTCCACAATGAGTAGGTTACTCTTGTATGCGTCCCAACAAGGGCATTAAGTGACGGGTTGCAGTAGCTTTTCCCACATCCCGAGCGTGCTGATGAAGGTGGACCGGGGTCCTCCATGTGGTTTTGCTATGCTTGGCTTTATCTGCGTGTCGCTCACTACTATGGAGATCACGTCGACCTCACCTTGTTAGCCAGACTGTTGTCCTCGACAACAACCCGTTTCCAGGACGACCAACGAGGAGGTCAGGTGAGGGTCTTGGCCAGTATATTTCTCCTGACCCTGGCTAACATTCTCTGATCAGTGTGTTTTGCCTGAACAGACGTTAGCCTCATCGTCCCGTCAGGTGAGGGTCTTTGCCAGTATATTTCTCCTGACCCTGGCTAACATTCTCTGATCAGTGTGTTTTGCCTGACCAGACGTTAGCCTCATCGTCCCGTCAGGTGAGGGTCTTGGCCAGTATATTTCTCCTGACCCTGGCTAACATTCTCTGATCAGTGTGTTTTGCCTGAACAGACGTTAGCCTCATCGTCCCGTCAGGTGAGGGTCTTTGCCAGTATATTTCTCCTGACCCTGGCTAACATTCTCTGATCAGTGTGTTTTGCCTGACCAGACGTTAGCCTCATCGTCCCGTCAGGTGAGGGTCTTGGCCAGTATATTTCTCCTGACCCTGGCTAACATTCTCTGATCAGTGTGTTTTGCCTGACCAGACGTTAGCCTCATCGTCCCGTCAGGTGAGGGTCTTGGCCAGTATATTTCTCCTGACCCTGGCTAACATTCTCTGATCAGTGTGTTTTGCCTGAACAGACGTTAGCCTCATCGTCCCGTCAGGTGAGGGTCTTTGCCAGTATATTTCTCCTGACCCTGGCTAACATTCTCTGATCAGTGTGTTTTGCCTGACCAGACGTTAGCCTCATCGTCCCGTCAGGTGAGGGTCTTGGCCAGTATATTTCTCCTGATCCTGGCTAACATTCTCTGATCAGTGTGTTTTGCCTGACCAGACGTTAGCCTCATCGTCCCGTCAGGTGAGGGTCTTGGCCAGTATATTTCTCCTGACCCTGGCTAACATTCTCTGATCAGTGTATTTTGCCTGAACAGGCGTTAGCCTCATCGTCCCGTCAGGTGAGGGTCTTGGCCAGTATATTTCTCCTGACCCTGGCTAACATTCTCTGATCAGTGTGTTTTGCCTGACCAGACGTTAGCCTCATCTTCCTTTATCAATAGATACAATTGTATAAACACACCCTTTTGTATTTACTTTACACAACAATTATTTGACGTAATCGTAATCTCACGTTCCTGCCATTTTGATTTTTATACTTAAAAGAAAGTAGATTGCATTTTAGTTGTTCGTTATTCTGAATAAAATGTCTTTTAGTTGATCTTTTATCTATCTATGTTCTTTGCGCGCCAATTACGGCGCATAAGGCAGAAACAAATTATCTCCGGTTGGAACGGTGTGACGCCACTGTTTTTAGATCTTGTATGGTGCTGAGGCCCATAGTGGAGCCCTCCCGGATGATTGTTCATCTGAGTGTGTCCTTGTGTCTCCCTCTTTTCCGAACGCCCCTTGGTGTCCATTCGAGTGCTTGCAATGGAAGACGGTTGTTGTTCATTCTAAGGACATGTCCTATGTATGTCCATCGTTATTTTTCCCGGATGATGGACGATACATCTATTTAGTTTGTATCTGTTTTTATCTAGTCATTAGTTATGAACTGGTCTCAGCGTATATTCAATAATTTTCTTCAACATTTATTTTCAAAGACATTTAGTTAGTTTTCCAGCGCTTTTGTTGTCTTCCAGCTTTCGCATCCATATGTCAGGACTGATATTACGTTTGAATTGATTAGTCTGAGCTTGGTATATTTGCTCAGTGTCGTTGGTTTCCAGATGTTGGTGAGCTGATTAAAGACGCATGAGGCCAAAGCAATTCTAGTTGACATTTCTTTCGTGGCATCTCCATCTTGTGATATCCTTATTCTCACAAAAATACAATTTTGTTTTCACTTTAATCTCTCATATGTCGTTTTGCTTTCAAATGAGTGTAACATATATGTGATTATGTTTTAATATTTTTATTACGTGTTGTTTTGCTTGTTTTTTTTTTTTTCTTACAAATATGTTATTTTGTTATGAGATTTTTCTTACAAATATGGCATTTTGTTTTGACGTTTTTCTTAAAAATATGTCGTTTTGTTATTACGTTTTTCTTACAAATATGCCATTTTGTTTTTACGTTTTTCTTACCTTAGTCTGACATTTATGGTAATTTGTTTCCCATTTGTTACTGAGAAATGTCGCATCTTTGTTCCTCAGATTACGGCTGTACTACAGGTAAATGTACTAAATAGTCTAATAGGTGTGAATGTTGTTCTTAACTCTCTGCCCGACAACATAATATAACAGGCTGGTCATTTAGTTCATTTAGTCGGTAATAGGACTGCCTCAAGTCCATCTCCGTATGTCCTGAAATCTGGACAGAGAGAGACCGCAAATACCCGTCTTATTTTAATGACGTTTCTTGTCGCTTCCGCTTTGACTCATGGCGACCATTAACCTTAAACGCCCTTAGAATCAGTCGGTCTGATCCAGCAAAAATTAATTTCCCGGGCTCCATATGGCAGGGGCAAGTGCTGATTGCTTGTGTTTGAGGCGTCTTAGGGACAGAAGTCGGAGGAGGGGACACGCTTGGGAAATGAGGGACATCATCTCACAATAATCATGCGCTGTTTGGACAAGTCGCTTATGGGACCGCGCATGCGTTGACGGAAGTAAGCGCACCGCGGTTTTCGCCAGATGTGGCCCAGGATCGGGTAAACATGGCATTTGAGCGGCGAAACGATGGACGCCTGCCTGGGAGATGTAGAGCTAATGGAACGCACGTTTCTGGGCTGAGCATCGAGAGTGTTGAGTTTGTCCATGAAATCCTTAGGTGATCTCCTGCGATATTGGCCCTGCTCACTTTCAATTACTAGTCGCCCGTATCTGTCATCTTGAGCGATGCTTCATCGATGGGTTAACATTATCGCTTTCAGCCTGGCGCAGTGTGCGCCCAAAATGGCGCTGCACTGTGCACAAAACATGATGCGCACAAAGTAGAAATGAAACGTGTAAAAAAGCATGAACCAATTTTATTACTCTTAAATGCCCAACATGTCTGATTCAAAATGAAGACAATGGAATCGAGTCTTCGTCTGAAAGATGTTTACCAATTAGTTGACATGTTATCCTCATTTCTCAACTCTTCTTGTCAAAATTGTTGTCCTGTAACCAGTTTATTTGAAATAACATGCACTTAAGTTCTTTAACAATTTTATATAATCTTCTTTCGTTCAAATTAGCGTTAATAATTATTACAAATGAAAATGCCCCAAAATATTTCATATGATTAATTATGATGTTTTGTAACAGTAACACGAATTATAACAGCCATATATTTCGTTACAAAAAGTTTCAACTTTTGTGAGCTACAGTGATGATTTCACTTCTTAGCTGTGTTGTATTTTTATATTAATTAAGTCGGATATCGATCTATATCTGGATTGACTAAATCGTGCGTGACCCAAGACGCCAATCAGATAACTTAATGTTGAAAGGCAATTACTTTAACCTCTAAACCGCTGTGTAGCGAATGAAAACAAGTAGAAACCAGACATGGGATTTAGCGAGCAGACCAAGACAGAAACTGGATGCTTAACTTGATCCATTTAAAAATTAAAAACAGAGAAGTCGTAACCTACAGATGAATACAGCCATTGTTGGCTCGGTTGTGTTTACGTTAGTGTAGCTGCATGCGCTGAGCTCTGCACTCCTGATGAATTGTGTCTCGTAGCTGGTATATTACCCCTTTTCTTACATAGCTGGCCTACTGATGAGAGTGGGATTAGTTCATTCATCGCTGTAGTGTAAAGCAAGGCTAACAGCAAGTTTACCAAAACGGGGATCACAGATTATATTCACACTATTTTGTCCAGGCTGCTGTATAACAGCCTTTCGCCATGCGCATGTTGTGGGCATTACATGGGGTCTCGGCCAGTATGTGTCACATAACTCAACCGTGCGTAGGGGTCTTATCAGTATGCTTCCCACAACCTAACCGTCAGATGTGGTTTTGAACTGTATATTTCCCATGACTTAGCCGTGAGTTGGGGTCTTGATCAGTATATTTCCCATGACTTAGCCGTGAGTTGGGGTCTTGATCAGTATATTTCCCATGACTTAGCCGTGAGTTGGGGTCTTGATCAGTATATTTCCCATGACTTAGCCGTGAGTTGGGGTCTTGGTCAGTATGTTTCCCATGACTTAGCCATGAGTTGGGGTCTTGATCAATATGTTTCCCATGACCTAGCCGTGAGTTGGGGTCTTGATCAATATGTTTCCCATGACCTAGCAGTGAGTTGGGGTCTTGGTCAGTATGTTTACCACATCTGGAGAGAGGTGGGGGTCTGTCAGTATGTTTCCCCTTACCGACGAGAGAAGTGGACTTGATCGGTACTGTTTCACCGGTCACTCACGTCAATCTTTAACCTCGAACGTGTTCACGTACGCTTGTGGTTAATCCTAATCTCAATGTATTTAATACCTGTAGAACGTACATCAACGTGTACATTGACACACATTTAAACCTATTGTCATGTATTATTTACCATTGACTCTTAATAGTGTCAAAGTGTCAATGTTTCAATCTGATATCTATATAAACAGTATCAAACGTGGATTAGCTTATTTTCCCTTTCGCTCCCAGTGATGCATATAGTGATCACAGCAGCTGGCCTCCTCACAGAAAGCCTGCATTCGAATGTATACAGTGATGGTTTCAGTAGCAATACTTTTATATGAAGAAGTTTCTAGACCCATGCACAGCAACATTTTTTAGTCGCTTTTAACGACAAGCGAGACAATGTTACGGTAGTATTTGTTCAACCTGAAAACCAATCGTATGACAACTATAACATAATTATACTTCTTCTTCTTCTTCTTCTTCTTCTTCTTCTTCTTCTTCTTCTTCTTCTTCTTCTTCTTCTTCTTCTTAGTTCTCAATCGTTCTGTACCAAGCCCTGAAATACGCTTAGCAAGTAGCAAGATGTTGTTCAGTCAATGGCATGCGCTGTGTCGTAGTTTACAGCTTGACTGCGATATTTGCAACTTTCGGTCTGACACATCCGACTCTACTAAATTGTATATATTTCTAAAACCTGAATCCGCCATGTAGTGAGATACAGTTCGGTCAATCATCGACATAATCATTTCATTATTTAGTTGACTTGTGAGGTCATGTCTCTTTTAGGAGAGACACACACTCTCAACAACTAACGGCATTGGTTGCTTATGGCTATTTGCCTTATCTTATTGTTCGAGTCAGACCATACCCAGGGATCAAGATGAGCGCATGAGCTGCAGCGGTCAGGGCCAGCGAACCAGAGCTACCAAAAATCTTCCACACCTCCACGCGGTGATCCTGGATAACAGACTGCAAACAGAGGAGACTGGCTAAGGAGAAGGGATCGAAGCGGGAATGCTAACCAGTACTAAAAAATGCTTGCTGAAGTCGGATGTGTTGGACCGAAAGGTGCAAATATCGCAGTCAAGCTGTAAACTACGATGCAACGCATTCCGTTCTCTGGACTACATTCTGCTACTTAGGCCCGTGTCAGGGTTTGGTAGCGGGAGATTGAGAACGAACGAAGCCAAGCCAAGCCAAGCCAAGACCCTACCCATATAAATCAATCAATGCGAAGTACAACAAATGCGCGCCAAGTCTTCCTACCACGATCTATTCGAGCCAGATTATGGTAAAGCAACACCAGAGGACCAGATTATGGTAAAGACAACACCAGAGGGCCAGATTATGGTAAAGACAACACAAGAAGGTCAGATTATGGTAAAGGCAACACCAGAGTGCCAGATTATGGTAAAGGCAACACCAGAGGGTCAGATTATGGTAAAGACAACACCAGAAGGCCAGATTATGGTAAAGACAACACCAGAAGGTCAGATTATGGTAAAGGCAACACCAGAGTGCCAGATTATGGTAAAGACAACACCAGAAGGCCAGATTATGGTAAAGGCAACACCAGAGGGTCAGATTATGGTAAAGGCAACACCAGAGGGTCAGATTATGGTAAAGACAACACCAGAGGGCCATATTATGGTAAAGACAACACCAGAGGGCCAGACCTATAACATCTTTAAAAAATAACGTTCTTAACTTAACTTAACTCAACGTCTTTATACTGGTTTAGAAGACTGCAGAGTCTGTATACAACCAGTTTCATTTGTATTACCTTGCTCTAAAAGCTATGCGCATCCAATTTATTCTTAAATGCATTAATTGTCCCTGCCTCCACTACTTCCTGTGGTAATGCATTCCAAGCATTCACCACTCTCTGACTAAAAAAATGTTTCCTAATATCTAATCTGGACCTTTCTTTAGTTAATTCTTGTAGGTGGTTGTATTTTGAAAAACGTGTTATAGTCTAATTAATCCGTTTCTCTGATTTTCTTATAAACCTGTATTGTCCCCTCGAATTCGCATCTTTTCTAGACACTGTAGGCCGGTTTTTCTGAGTCTTTCCTCATAACTGTAATTCTGAAATCCCACTATCAGCTTTGTGGCCCTTTATTGTATCCTTTCCAGCATGTTTAAATCTCCTCTATGATAAGGACTCCACACCCGTACACAGTACTCCAATCTAGGTCTAACTAATCCTTTGTACAGTTCGACTATCACTTCCTTGCTCCTATGTTTAATATTTCTTTTTATCATATCTAACATTGCATTTGCCTTTTTTACTGCTACCTGTATGATCTATTATAACCTTTAGGTCCTTTTTCTTTTCTATCTTTATAATATAATTCTCGCCCATTCTGTAATTATGTTCCATATTAGATCTACCCTTGTGGATGACTGTATATTTATCTACATTTAAACTCCCTTTTCCAGCTTACAGACCATTTTCGAATTTTATCTAAATCCGACCTCAATATATCCACTTCGGCTTTAGATGAGACACTACTGTATAGTTTTGTGTCCTCAGCGAATTTTAGTTTTACAAATATAATGAACCACGTACTGAAAGCAAAGACAAACTACTGTACTGCACATCTGAAAGACACGTATACCAGTCTTCGGACTGACATTTTTAAAATAAAATAAAAAATACAATGAATCTGTTATTTTAATTTGTTTTGGAATTTGTAAAATGACATGTCATTATTTATTTCAAACATATCTTTGTGTGTTATTGCATTGTGAAGAGTGTGACTTATCAAAACTTTTCACTAGTGATTTGAAGTCTACTTCCATTTGTGACATAGACATTCTGAAAACAGGGGTTATTGAGTCAGTTAGTCTGTTTCTGGTTTTGGATTTGATGAGCTTCATGGCAGAAAATGCTGTCCCACAAAGATATGTTCTACCAAACATGGAGCACACTTTTAGTGCCTATTTTCTCAGAAGTAGTTAACGTTCATTTGACAATAATTTCCACAAATCAGCTCCAGGTTCTTCTGTTGTGTTGATGAATGGGTCATATTGAAATTCACATACCTGTAATTGTAGTTCTGTTGCGTTGATGAATGGGTCATATTGAAATTCACATACCTGTAATTGTATCTCTGCTGGCTGAGACTCTACTGTGCACTTGAATAGATTGTTGAAAAGTCCCATTTGTGGACGAAACATCTCAAAATCTTGATAGACAATCAAACTCAGAAATCAGCTGTCCAATGTTATCTGTTTACCTCTTGAAGCTAACACTCTCTTTCTCAGACAGCTGTTTGCAACAAAGAAAATGAACCATGTCATTATTTGTCAAAGACAGACTTAATAGGCTTAGTTTCTTCTTGAAGTCATCAACATAGCCTATCATTTGAAAAAATTGGTTGGTTTTTTTCTTTGTAACTGCAAATTCTGTACATTTAAATGTTGTTATATATGTGAGAAATGCCAAGTGCTGAATTAAATTAATATCTTTGAGTTATTTTGAAGATCAATTCAACGTGGTAAGTTGTTTCGCAAGAAGTCACATATTTAATCATTCAGTTCACAAAATCTTCTTAAACATTTTCCTCGACTAAGCCATCTCACCTCAGCATGAAGCAGGAGATCACTGTAAACAAAATCCACTTATTTTAAAAATGCAAATAACTTCCTGTGAGTTAGACAGCTGTGCTCTGAAGAAATTCGTTCTTTTCACTACAGTAGCCATAGTGTCATTTACGTTGATGGATGTTGTACAAATGATCTCTTCGTGAACTATGCAATGTAATGTAGGTACGTCAATTTTATTTTGCTTCAAATGTCCAACAAAACCAGTATTTCTCCCAACCATAGCATTGCAACCATTGGTTCACACAGCAACAGCCAATTTTTCAAACCCATCATATTCTTCCATGACATTTTCAACTGCAGAAAATATGTCATTCTCTTTACTTGTACCATGCAAAAAGCAAACTTTCAATAACTCTTCGGAAACAGTAACGTTTCTCTTGATCAATTTAACAACAAATAAGAAGCTGGCTAGTGTCTGTGATGTCGGTACTTTCATCAATCGCCAGTAAAAAATGTGGGCAATTCTCAATGAAAGATTTCAAGTTCTGGGACAAATGCAAACTAATATCCTTTGTTCTACTAGCTACGGTGCGTTTTGAAAAAGGCACATCTTGAAATTATGTTTCTACTTTTTCTTTATTGAACGAAGCCATTTGAACTGAACACTTTTTCACAAACTCTTCATCAGTAAACGGCTTTTCTTCCCTTTGCAAGCTAATAACTATTCACATAGCACGCCATGAGCGATGAATCTTATATACATGACTAGATATACTCTTTTGTTGATTCAGTTTTTTCTTGAGTTGTTCAATCACAAGCTTTCGTGGCTCGCTGCTATGGTAGTCGTAGTTCTTCTGATGGTTTGTGATGTAGTGACGGGTCAAGTTTCATTCCTTCAGTACGGCTAACACTTGGGCATTAACACGTGGGCGTTAACACTTGGGCGCTAATACTTGGGCGCTAACACGTGGGCATTAACACTTGGGCGCTAATACTTGGGCTCTAATAATTGGACGCTGACACTTGGACGCTAACACTTGGGCGCTAATACTTGGACGCTAACACTTGGACGCTAACACTTGGGCGCTAATACTTGGACGCTAACACTTGGGCGCTAATACTTGGGCTCTAATAATTGGACGCTAACACTTGGGCGCTAATACTTGGACGCTAACACTTGGGCGCTAATACTTGGACGCTAACACTTGGACGCTAACACTTAGGCTCTAATAATTGGACGCTAACACTTGGGCTTTAATAATTGGACGCTAACACCTGGGCGCTAATACTTGGATGCTAACACTTGGACGCTAACACTTGGACGCTAACACTTGGGCTCTAATACTTGGATGCTAACACTTGGACGCTAACACTTGGACGCTAACACTTGGACGCTAACACTTGGACGCTAACACTTGGACGCTAATACTTGGACTATAATACTTGGACGCTAATACTTGGGAGCAAACTAAGCACTGATGTTTATTATCCTTATTGAGAATGAACAAATAATCGAACTCCCATTCTGGTTTAAATGCGCGATTTTTACTTTCAACTTTTCTATACTTTGAAAACATTTTTACAAATGCAAACTCTAATACATGAAAATGTGCACAACAGCTACAAGCCCAGAAGTGCACTGGCTGATTTATACTCAACACACTTCACAAGGCCAACTGTGCACCTCAACTCCTTCCTATAGAAATGAACCTACATCCACTCCAATGATCACTTTCCCATACCAATGCTAAACACAAAGCAACATCATTTGATCTCAGAGACTTCCGATCGCAGAAAAGATCTGTCACTGCTTTCGGTTTCTCATTATCAAAGTAGGTAGCGACACTGTCTTAGCCTGTTCACGTGCACGATCAGAGATTTGACGTTATCATTTCCGTTTTGTTGGCACTATCTAGTAGAGCTCAATTGGTATGAGAGAGAGAGAGAGAGAGAGAGAGAGAGAGAGAGAGAGCGAGAGAGAGAGAGAGAGAGAGACAGAGAGAGTTGATTGTTTTGTGGGAGATGGGGAGATGTTAATCGTAAATTTTGGATTTTCTTTCTGGTGCCTGTGGGTTCTATCTTTGTTAGCAGTGGTCGGAGTATAGTCATTTTCAATCAATAATAATAGGTCGGCCAAAACTGGTTTGAGGGCCGGTCAATACGGGCCCGCTGGTGTTAGTTTGGCCACATATGATATACACAAAAAGTTTTCAAATACTCATGTTTTATGATATACAGAAAAAGTGGATACTGATGTTTTATCGTGTATACAAAAAGTTCTCATACAATGATGTTTTATGTACACAAAACGTTTTCATACACAGATGTTTTATTATGTACACAAAAATTTCTCATACACTGATGTTTGATGTACACAAACCGTTCTCATACACTAATGTTTTATGTACACAAAAAGTTCTCATTCACATATGTGTTATTATGTACACGAAAAGTTCTCGAACACTGATGTTTTATCATATACACAAAAAGTGTACACTGATGTTTTAGTATGCACACAAATATTTCTCATATACTGATGTTGTATGTGCACAGACATTTCTCATACAATGATGTTTTATTACGTACCCATAAGCAGCCATGTCTGACTTCCTGTTAAATTATGCAGACGCGACCTAGTCTCTCGGAGAATGGCATCGGTAACGGTGATGATAACAATCAAGTACTGCTTCCGCTTGGGATGCTGGCTGCAGTGGGCCACCTACATGCTGGGCCTCTTGTCTGGATGGTACATGGGATGATGGCTGCAGTGGGCCACCTACATGCTGGGCCTCTTGTCTGGATGGTACATGGGATGCTGGCTGCAGTGGGCCACCTACACGCTTGGCTTCTTGTTTGCATGGTACATGGGATGCTGGCTGCAGTGGGCCACCTACATGCTTGGCTTCTTGTTTGCATGGTACATGGGATGCTGGCTGCAGTGGGCCACCTACATGCTGGGCTTCTTGTCTGGATGGTGCATGGGATGATGGCTTCAGTGGACACCCTACATGCTGGGCTTCTTGTCTGGATGGTGCATGGGATGCGGGCGCAATGGGTAGTACATGCTGAGCTTCTTGTCTGGATGGACATGGAATGCTGGCTCAATGGGCCCTACTTGCTGTGCCTCCTGTCTGGGTGGTACACTTGGACAGACTGTCATTGGCTCATCTCCCACTTATAACACTGTACACCTCATGCTCGCCGACTTCAACATTTCCCTCTATTGTTTTCTGAAGCGTATCGTGTCTCTCTGTATATCACAAATATGTTATTAAGGTGGCTCAGTGGTCTCGATGTAAGGTGTCCGCCTCGAGTGGGGGCTCAGTTGTCTCGAGGTAAGGTGTCCGCCTCAAGGGGGGGCTCAGGTGTCTCGAGGTAAGGTGTCTGCCTGAAGTGGGGGCTCAGTGGTCTCAAGGTAGGGTGTCCGCCTCGATTGCAGAAGGTCGCGGGTATGAATCACGGTAGAGAACATCGATTTTCTGGTAACAATCCCCTTGATCTCTGGGTAGTGAGGTCGGATCCCTGATCTCTAGGTAGTGAGGTCGGACCCCTGATCTCTAGGTAGTGAGGTCGGACCTCTGATCTCTGGGTAAGTGAGGTCGGACCCCTGATCTCTGCGTAGTGAGGTCGGACCTCTGATCTCTGGGTAGTGAGGTCGGACCCCTGATCTCTGGGTAGTGAGATCGGAGCCCTGATCTCTGGGTAGTGAGATCGGAGCCCTGATCTATGGGTAGTGAGATCGGACTTCCGTGTTCAGTGTCGAGCACGTTAAAAATACCTTGGCAGAAATCGAAAAAAATAGGCTCGCTGTCTGGGAAAAATAAAAAAATTCTAGTTAAAAAGCTACCCAAATTATGTATATCTTCCTCCAGTCCTAGAAAGCCGCAAGAAGTTGTGCAATACCTTCTATATATAGCCGAAGCCATTCGACTACCTGTCAACAGAAACCTGCCTGTTTGAATACCAAGTATTCCAAGTATTCCAAGTTATTTGCCTAATTTGTTTGTATTTCAGTATTTCCATTTCATTCATAATCTCGCCAGGACTTTCTTTTTGTTAACTTTTCTTTCCACGAAATATGACCCATTTTTCTGTATATCCATCCACATTTCAAAGACCTTTAGTTTGTCCTCCAACTGTTTGTTCATCGTATACGATAAAGTACCATGTAGAAATCATCAATAAACATAACATACGACTCTATTTTTTAGTATGTAAGTTATTTGTCCAGATGTGAGGGTATATATATATATATGGGGACGGCGTGGCCTAGTGGTTAAGTGGCACGGCTCACAACCAGAAGGTGCTGGGTTCGATCCCCATCACAGCACCGGCCGTTACCCCGGGGAAGCAAACCCTTAGAAAATGCAGGAGGAAGCAGACCCTTACATAAAATGCATGCTGAAGTCGGATGCACTGGGCCGACAGGCGCAAAATAAAAACCACAGTGCAACGCACACCGCCTTGGGGATTAGAGAAAATAAGGCGAACGCAAAAAAAAAAAAAAAATTTATATATATATATATACACGCACGCACACACATACACACAAACGCACGCACGCACACCACACACACACACAGACACACACACACACACACACACACATACACTTTGAGTGGTAACTCTCTACTTAACTTTGCTTTTGTTTTCTCTTTCATTGCGGCGTTGTCCTTTCACTTCTTCGTGTTGCAAGAGCTTGTTCCCCCCCGCCCTACCCAAGCTTGAGGTGGCTCTTCCGGGTATATTTCCACAGGGATCAGTCTGCAGCTTCTCAAGATGTCTAGCCCCTGCGCAGGCCCTTCATGCCACGCTTGCACACAACTTTGAATCTCAGCTCTGTTCGACCGACTGTACTTTTGCCATCTGCCCATTGTCCATTGAAGACATCTTTGGGAATGCGGCCCAAGCCATCCTAGTATTCGTTATCTAAGAAGACTGTACATGTCTGGGAAACCATTGCAAGAATATACCTTAGCATTTGTCACTCTATCCCTCCATGTAATTCCAAGAATGGATGGTAGAAGCCAGTGTATCCCCCCATGTAATTCCAAGAATGGATGGTAGAAGCCAGTGTATCCCTCCATGTAATTCCAAGAATGGATGGTAGAAGCCAGTGTATCCCTCCATGTAATTCCAAGAATGGATGGTAGAAGCCAGTGTATCCCTCCATGTAATTCCAAGAATGGATGGTAGAAGCCAGTGTATCCCTCCATGTAATTCCAAGAATGGATGGTAGAAGCCAGTGTATCCCTCCATGTAATTCCAAGAATGGATGGTAGAAGCCAGTGTATCCCTCCATGTAATTCCAAGAATGGATGGTAGAAGCCAGTGTATCCATCCATGTAATTTCCAGAATGGAACCAGTGCTCCTGTTTCGCATATGTTTCCAAGTTTCACTGTTATCGCAAATGAGCATGCTAACGACACATGCACTGTAGACCATGACCTTGGTTTCAACTGAGTTTCTGATACCCCAGAACATGGCTGTGAGACAAGCAAACGTAGCATCAGCTTGGCCAATGCGACTGTCTATTTCTGGGTCAAGAGATGGCTAGAACGTTGAAGAGGGGCCAAAGGTTTGTGAATTGACGCACTTCTGCCAGTTCATAATTAAGGATGCTAAAGGTTGGCGGGGCATCTACTTCCTGTCCCAGCACATTTGTTTTGTTGAGACTTATTGTGAGGCCAAAATTGTTGCGCGCCTATGAGAAGAGATCTGTCAAGCTCTGAAGTTCCTGTTGGCTTCTAGTCACAATGGCAGCGTCATCAGCAGAAAGCTAGTCCCTGATGATATTCGGGCTGGCCTTGAACCTTGCAAGGTTAATTAGCTGACCATTCAACTTAATACGATGGTAGAAGTGGGTGGGGTGGGTGGGGGTGACGATTCAATTTGACAGGGAAGTAATTATTGGCAATGTTGCAACTGCAATAGGGTGTTTGCATGGTTTAGGCTACAGCATGGTGCATGAACTCACTTCCTCGGGAGACGTTTCGTGAAGGTCAAGTGCAAATGTGACTGAGACAGTAGGCTATGGACTACAATGCTGCAGATTTTGGTGCACTGATAAATCGATGAGATAAGTGTCCCAATGTTGGTGATAAATCGATGAGATAAGTGTATCGATGTTGGTGATAAATCGATGAGATAAGTGTATCGATGTTGGTGATAAATCGATGAGATAAGTGTATCGATGTTGGTGATAAATCGATGAGATAGGTGTATCGATGTTGGTGATAAATCGATGAGATAAGTGTATCGATGTTGGTGATAAATCGATGAGATAAGTAATCGATGTTGGTGATAAATCGATGAGATAAGTGGATCAATGTTGGTGATAAATCGATGAGATAAGTGTATCAATGTTGGTGATAAATCGATGAGATAAGTGTAACAATGTTGGTGATAAATCGATGAGATAAGTGTATCGATGTTGGTGATAAATCGATGAGATAAGTGTATCAATGTTGGTGATAAATCGATGAGATAAGTGTATCGATGTTGGTGATAAATCGATGAGATAAGTGTATCGATGTTGGTGATAAATCGATGAGATAAGTGTATCGATGTTGGTGATAAATCGATGAGATAAGTGTATCAATGTTGGTGATAAATCGATGAGATAAGTGTATCGATGTTGGTGATAAATCGATGAGAAAAGTGTATCAATGTTGGTGATAAATCGATGAGATAAGTGTATCGATGTTGGTGATAAATCGATGAGATAAGTGTCCCAATGTTGCTGATAAATTGATAGGATAAGTGTCCCGATGTTGGTGATAAATCGATGAGATAAGTGTCCCGATGTTGGTGATAAATCGATGAGATAAGTGTATCGATGTTGGTGATAAATCGATGAGATAAGTGTATCGATGTTGGTGATAAATCGATGAGATAAGTGTATCGATGTTGGTGATAAATCGATGAGATAAGTGTCCCAATGTTGCTGATAAATCGATGAGATAAGTGTATCGATGTTGGTGATAAATCGATGAGATAAGTGTATCGATGTTGGTGATAAATCGATGAGATAAGTGTATCGATGTTGGTGATAAATCGATGAGATAAGTGTATCGATGTTGGTGATAAATCGATGAGATAAGTGTATCAATGTTGGTGATAAATCGATGAGATAAGTGTATCGATGTTGGTGATAAATCGATGAGATAAGTGTATCGATGTTGGTGATAAATCGATGAGATAAGTGTATCAATGTTGGTGATAAATCGATGAGATAAGTGTATTGATGTTGGTTGTAATTTTGTTAGGAAATAAGGGACAGCGAAAGTGCAATAATAAATGGTTTGCAATATCGTATCTCATTCAGTGTTTGTTTTTTAATAGCAGATTGTGACTAATTTACTGACTTGCCCTCGAATATATGCTGCAATAAGTATTTGAAAATAATGATTAGACTCATTAAATTGCTCCAATATATGAACATTGCTAGGCAACTTATTTTTCTCTGTTTCAGAATTCTTTATTGCACATAATAAAAATAACAAGAAACTTCAAACAGAATTTAGTGTGATGTGAAGTGAAATTTGCTAAAGCACTGGTAAGAACTTACAGGCGTATCGAACTGTACAAGAGAGAGAGAGGGGGGGGGGCGGAGGGGAGAGGGAGGAGGGGAGAGAGAGGAAGGGAGAGAGAGACAGAGAGAGAGAGAGAGAGAGAGTGTGTTTATCGCCGGTGCTACGGAGCTTGTGCACTGTGCTGAGAATCTCCAAAAAAATGGAGAGGAGCAGAGCACTTTTGGTACAGCAGACTGCGGTTAAACCATCTGTAATGACGTTCATTCTTCGTCTAAACTAAACTAGTTTTAGGGAACTTCTGCGACCGTTTGGCTGCCTTGTCTCCACCAACAGTCAGGTGTACGTTTACAGATGGGTGGACTGGAGTGGGCCGTACCGAGAAACTTACCCTGTCAGTAGCTGCACGTCCATTTTGACGGGGTCCGAATTGACGTCTGCCAACACGAGTTTATTAAAACAATGACATCGAAATGATGCGAAATTATGGTCTGCTTATTTCCCTTGTCGGTCTGGTGACACCACGGGCGGTAAGTCTGGGACAGCAGAGGACCTGGGACAGAGAGCTCACGTAGTGAGCTTCCTCGTATCATGAAATGGCAAATATAAACATTTCATAGCCACAGTCTGCGATATTAATGGGATTCATGAGCTAAAGGAATATATAGTTCGGGCTATAAGTTCTCGCTGAGTCAAGGTAAACTGGTTCTAAATGTGATATTGTCGACGGGGATGAAGTGTTATAGACTTAAGTTTACTAGGCTTTAATTCGGCTTTAAGTTAGGAACCCCTTTACAGTTGGGAAGAGACCAGCGAAACCAGGAATTGAACCACATACTTTTGTCTGGAACGAGTGGTCCGTCGAGGTCGTTGCTTGTGACAAATTCAAGAATAGCACCACTGCTCCACAGAGAGCAGGTAAGACGCGACTAACTGTGTGATATGGCGTAACACCGGCCATGGTTAGGAGGTTTGTTAAGAGCAGTATAGATTACGCCTAACAAGCTGCGGGTCTACTTTGTTCTAGTGTTTGAGTCTATTAAGATGGACTCGCACATTGGTTAACCACCCTCCGCGGTACTTGACCTAGCGCAGCGGATCAATAAGCTGCTCGAGCCTAGCCCGCCAAGCACATTGCAGAGAGTATAGAAGGTAATGGTTTATTGAAATGAGTTTTAAATGCAGCAGATAATGCGGTGAGATTAAACCTACACGGTCTAGCACTGTTATCAAACCACTGTTGTATTCATGTATGGGGCTGACTTGGTCAGCAGAAAACTAACACGAAGGCAAGTTGTCCACTTGCCTTGATTGGTGCAGTCGTCTTCTACTCTGTGGTGCAGGCGGCATGTTTATTATGTGTATGTGGTATATAATGTTTACAGAAAGCGGTTAGGAGAGAGGTTAACGTCTGGTTAGACAAAACATACTGATCAGACATGTAAGTCAGTGTCAGGCAAAATACACCGATCAGACATGTCCGTCAGGGTCAAGCAAAACACACCGATCAGACATGTCAGTCAGGGTCAGACAAAACACGCCGATCAGACATGTCAGTCAGGGTCAGGCAAAACACACCGATCAGACATGTCAGTCAGGGTCAGACAAAACACGCCGATCAGACATGTCAGTCAGGGTCAGACAAAATATACAGACTAAGACCTCGACCTCACTTTAACGCACTTCCGGAAACATACTGTTTTAGGGCAGTCTGAGGATCGATGTGATTCCCGTAGTAGTAAGCGACAAGCAGATGACGCCAAGCCTTCATTAGCATGCTCGGAATGTAAGGAAAGCTACTGCAAACCGCCACCTAACACACACAAGAGCAATCATTCTCACTGTGGGCAATCAACAACAGCAACAACATCAAAAACATCAACAACAATAACAACATTAGCTGCAGTAATACCATCAACAACATCAAAAACAACAACAGCAACAACAATAACAACATCAACAACATCAAAAACATCAACAACAATAACAACATTAGCTGCAGTAATACCATCAACAACATCAAAAACAACAACAGCAACAACAATAACAACATCAACAACATCAAAAACATCAACAACAGTAACAACAGAAACAACATCAACAACATCAAAAACATCAACAACATCAACAACATCAAAAACATCAACAACATCAACAACATCAAAAACATCAACAACAACAACAATAACAACATCAACAACATCAAAAACATCAACAACAGTAACAACAGAAACAACATCAACAACATCAAAAACATCAACAACATCAACAACATCAAAAACATCAACAACAATAACAACATTAGCTGCAGTAATACCATCAACAACATCAAAAACAACAACAGCAACAACAATAACAACATCAACAACATCAAAAACATCAACAACAATAACAACATTAGCTGCAGTAATACCATCAACAACATCAAAAACATCAACAACATCAAAAACATCAACAACATCAACAACATCAAAAACATCAACAACAACAACAATAACAACATCAACAACATCAAAAACATCAACAACAGTAACAACAGAAACAACATCAACAACATCAAAAACATCAACAACATCAACAACATCAAAAACATCAACAACAATAACAACATTAGCTGCAGTAATACCATCAACAACATCAAAAACAACAACAGCAACAACAATAACAACATCAACAACATCAAAAACATCAACAACAATAACAACATTAGCTGCAGTAATACCATCAACAACATCAAAAACAACAACAGCAACAACAATAACAACATCAACAACATCAAAAACATCAACAACAGTAACAACAGAAACAACATCAACAACATCAAAAACATCAACAACAT
The DNA here is from genome assembly GCA_036924085.1 of Ariolimax columbianus. Taxonomy (NCBI): domain Eukaryota; kingdom Metazoa; phylum Mollusca; class Gastropoda; order Stylommatophora; family Arionidae; genus Ariolimax; species Ariolimax columbianus. The sequence continues at coordinate 85,600,451 of JAVGWX010000009.1, read as the reverse complement.
CAACAACATCAAAAACATCAACAACATCAACAACATCAAAAACATCAACAACAACAACAATAACAACATCAACAACATCAAAAACAACAACAGCAACAACAATAACAACATCAACAACATCAAAAACATCAACAACAGCAAAAACATCAAAAACATCAACAACAGCAACAACAGTAAGTGGTTACAGACACCATACTCGCCATTCCATAGCCACCTCCTGCCACATGCTCGATGGGTAACACTATTGATGTTCTTTGTTTGTTATAAGCAAGACAAGGACCTTGCCGTTCTAATATAAGTTGAGCCTAGACTCGCACAATAACATTACTATCACCACAACACCATTGGCAGCAGACGACAAAGATCTACCACAATAACATTACTATCACCACAACACCATTGGCAGCAGACGACAAAGATCTACCACAATAACATTACTATCACCACAACACCATTGGCAGCAGACGACAAAGATCTACCACAATAACATTACTATCACCACAACACCATTGGCAGCAGACGACAAAGATCTACCACAATAACATTACTATCACCACAACACCATTGGCAGCAGACGACAAAGATCTACCACAATAACATTACTATCACCACAACACCATTGGCAGCAGACGACAAAGATCTACCACAATAACATTACTATCACCACAACACCATTGGCAGCAGACGACAAAGATCTACCACAATAACACTACTGTCACCACGACATCATTGGAAGCAAACGACAAAGGTCTGCCACAATAGCATTTGCAGCAGACGAGAAAGATCTACCACAATAACATTACTGTCACCACAACACCATTGGCAGCAGACGACAAAGATCTACAACAATAACACTACTGTCACCACAACATCATTGGAAGCAGACGACAAAGATCTACCACAACAGCATTACTGTCACCACAACACTATTGGCAGCAGACGACAAAGATCTACCACAATAGCAAATCGTCAGCACAACCCAAACATTTACCATGGTCTTGGTCTATCGACTAGAAAATTGATCGAAAACAACAAAACACAGAGGCAGAAAGGCAGTATGGATGTGGAAGAATCACTTCACCACACAAAACATGGACTGAAATAAGACCAGCAGGCAGTGAAGTTTGTGGTTTCAGGGGTAGATAAAAACGTGGATATGAATGAACAGATCCAACAGCAGAGATGGTCAGAAACGACTTTACTAGACCGAACTTTTTGAGGTGTAGCGAGATGGTATACCCTTCCTTACTTCCCTTAACCAGATATACTTCTTTTTCTTCTTCTTCGTTCGTTCTCAATCTCCCACTACCAAACCCTGATAGGGCTTAAGTAGCAGAATGTAGTCCAGAGAACGGAATGCGTTGTGTCGTAGTTTACAGCTTGACTGCGATATTTGCACCTTTCGGTGAAACACATCCGATTTCAGCAAGCACTTTTTTAGTACCGGGTTAGCATTCCCTCTTTGATCACTTCTTCTTAGCCAGTCTGCCCTCCTGCAGCCTGTAATCCAGGATCACCGCGTGGAGGTGTAGAAGGGTCTTGGCAGCTCTGGTTCGCTGGCCCTGACGCTAGCAGTCAGCTATGGGTCGCTGACCACTGCAGCTCATGCGCTGCTCAGCATCTTGATCTCAACCAGGTATACATTAACAGATGTTTATGCTTGCGTGTGCCATGGATAGAACACGATACAGTGATCATTCGTCTGGATTCACTCTGCTGTTGTTTGCCTTCTGATCTGATAATTATCGTAGTCTATTACTTAATGCTCTGATGTATTCCTTTGTGCCTTTGTTTCTCTGTAAATCCCAAACTGGTGAAGCGTCTGCACCTACATTTATTGTATTTCCTCTTGAGTGTAGATTAAAGTGGTACTTACTGTATTCTTCTAAACATCAAGTAAATAGTGCACTAAAAAGCTTTCTTCATGGGGATAGCATTATCATGTTGTAAAATAGTGTCTCGAAACTGCCACTGCAAATACTTGGACACCGGCCTAATGTATAGTGACTAATGCAGTATTAACTATATGCCTCACTTAATACTTCAGACAAATCAATCAACACCTAACATAAATCAATCAACACCTAACACAAACCAATCAACACCTAACACAAATCAATCAACACTTAAAACAAATCAATCAACACTTAAAACAAATCAATCATCACCTAACACAAATCAATCAACACCTAACACAAATTAATCAACACCTAACACAAATCAATCAACACTTAACACAAATCAATCAACACCTAACACAAATCAATCAACACCTAACACAAATCAATCAACACCTAACACACATCAATCAACACCTAAAACAAATCAATCAACGCTTAAAACGAATCAATCAACACCTAACACAAATCAATCAACACCTAACACAAATTAATCAACACCTAAAACAAATCAATCAACACTTAAAACAAATCAATCAACACCTAACACAAATCAATCAACACCTAACACAAATCAATCAACACTTAAAACAAATCAATTAGCACCTAGCACAAATCCAATTGTTATTTACCCTCTTCACTTTGAAACGTGCATTATGATTGCTGGAAACTTCCCGAAGTTTTTACAAAAATTGTCATTGTTTCTAAATTGTCCAACTATTATACCTTTATAAACCTTTCGTAATTTCTCTAAAACTGTATGGCTTCTCTCTTTTTGCAAACCATATTTTGAGAATCTTTTTATTTAGGACACTTGTGCACCAAATTGTTGGGCTTTGTGCATTTATTGATGTTAAATAATGTATGTTTACCCACTTAGCAAGCTCATTTATCTAGCAATCTTGCGAATTCGATAGTTCTTTCATCGACATGCAGTTGACAAAATGGCAACTCTTTTTCTATGTCAGTGCCCTGTGCGTTTGGGATGGCCCACAGTTAATGTATCTGATGTTGTTGTGGCTTGGCCCACTGTTAATTCCTGTGATGATGTTGTGGGTTATCCCTCAGTTATTAGCATGTGATGTTGTTGTTGGTTGGTCCTAAGTTAATTCTTGTGAGGTTGTTGTTGGTTGGCCATCAGTTAATTCGTGGGACGCTTTTGTGGGTTGGCCCTTAGTTAATGTATGTGTGATGTTGTTGTGGGTTGGCAACAATTTAATTCATGTTAGGTTGTTATGGATTTGCAAACAGTTAATTAATTTTAGGTTGTTGTGGGTTGGCAATCAGCTAATTCATGTGATATTGTTGCGGGTTGGGAATCAGTTAATTCATGAGATGTTGTTGCGGGTTGGCAATCAGCTAATTCATGTGATATTGTTGCGGGTTGGGAATCAGTTAATTCATGAGATGTTGTTGCGGGTTGGCAATCAGCTAATTCATGAGATATTGTTGCGGGTTGGGAATCAGTTAATTCATGAGATGTTGTTGCGGGTTGGCAATCAGCTAATTCATGTGATATTGTTGCGGGTTGGGAATCAGTTAATTCATGAGATGTTGTTGCGGGTTGGCAATCAGCTAATTCATGTGATATTGTTGCGGGTATGTACGGGGACTGAGTGATCTCGATGTGATGTTGATCTACTTTAGATAGACCGTCTGACTCACCGGGAAAACCCCTTGAAACGTCACAATCCAGGGCCGACTAAATAACGAGATCATTTTGTGCCAAGGTTTATAATCAATCCATGATCCGCACTGAGAAATCAAAAAATTCAAAGGCTTTCACTTCAGCAAGTGTATGAGGGGAGGATGAAGTTCCAGAACCGTGTGAGCTCTGTGACAGACTGTTCACGACCGGAGCAGGAAAAGCGAGTAGTAACTTTAGAGTCAATTGCGGGCATTGGCCGCTTCGTAAAGAGCAATCGTCAATTGACTGTGAATAAAATTGCGACACAACTAGACATCAGTCAAGGTTCAGCACACTCCGTCATCCATGATGTGCTAAAGTGCCACAAAGTATCTGCAAGTTTGGTGACACGGCAGCTTACTCCATAATTAAAACAACGGCGCGTTTATGCCTGTCGGGAACAGTTGCGACACTTTGAAGCAGAAGGTGATGGTCTCCTAGCAAGAATTGTTACTGGGGATGAAACCTGGGTTCACTACCACGAGATGAAAAGAAGAGAGCGATGAAGAAATGGCGCCATCACTCTTTACAGAAACCGAAGACGTTTAGAACGCATCAATCTGCAGGAGAGGCTATGCTGACTCTCTTTTGGGATGAACAAGGCGTTATGTTAGAGCATTACATGCCTAGAGGGAACACTGTCACCAATGGCAAGCATACAGATCTTTTCATGAATCATCTTCGACCCACAATCAAATCTAAACCACATGGACTTCTCAAGTAAAGGTATCCTTCTGCAACATGACAATGATCGACCAAATACTTCCCGTGCAACAACTACAACCTCCACTTTCAGTGTCTTCCACGTCCGCTGTACTCACCAGACCCAGTCCCAAGAGATGTCCACGTATTCAGACGACTAATTGAAGCATTGCGAGGAAAGACTTTTAGGTCCGATGAAGAAGTCCAGCCGGTGCTGCATGAGTGGGTGGTTACACACAAGTCCAAGAGATTTGTGTCAGTAGGAATCGATGCACTTTATATTCTCTGGTGGAATTGTATCGATGCAGTGGTGACTAGGTCGAGGAATGATACAGTTGTGTTTCATTTTTTTGGAATACATTAACGCAACAAATATGTTTCAGGTTTTAATTGGAAGCTTCCTCGTGTAAAATATAACTGTCGAACGAATTCATTCTCATTGCTGGCGTAGTCGAGAGGTATTCAGGTTCACAACTATAGGCACTCTTGTCGCCGTGGCATGTGCTGGATATGTTCGTTTATTTCACTTCAACCGAAAACAAACAAATACCGTACCTGAGATTCGATTCGCTGCCGTCCTTGTCAGCAGGCAGGCATCCAAGCCATTCGACCACGCTTATATATATATATATATATATATATATATAGGGAGCCGCGTATCGAACTGGCTTCGCATATGACTGGTCCTGAATTCATTAGTCAGTTGAGACTGAAATGTTTGTTTTTTCAGATCGCAACGGCACCCTGGTCGACCCAACCTTAAATTGGTACCGGTTCAGTCCGGAAAGTAATAACGGCGAGGGAGAGGAGATGGCTACCGCCCTCGCAAATGACGTTAAGTGAGGTTTGTTGTAGCTTTCCTCTCACACATTCCGAGCGTCCTGATGAGGGTTGACCGAGGTCCTCCATGCGTCTGTGCTGTTTGACGTGATCTGCGTGTTGCTCACTACAACGAAGATCACGTCAATCCCTCACCTCGTTAGCCAGGCCGTTTCCACGGAGGACAACGGAGAATTCGAGGTGAGAGTCTTGGCCAGTATATAGGCAATGAAGTCGAGCCCCCGCTTAAAGTTTTTTGTTTTTATTTGTTTTGTTTTTTTTGCCAATATATATATATATAGGGAACGAATAATAATGGAAGCATTTTCTCCTCATTTACAGCAATTAGAATATGATTTACGCGTCTTTTTTTAGCGAGAGTAGGCCAAATACCAGGTTCTAGAAACCAAGGCTCTAATGACCGGTAAACGAGCAGCGACTAATCCTGAAACCACAGAGCTGTCTTCACCTGATCACAAAGTCCAAGGTTATAACAATGGCAGCTAGAATAGAGCTTCCCTGGAGCCAGTTGATCATTTATAAACAGACGAAGGGGCCGTAATTGTGCCAGGGGGAAGAATGAATCCCTTGTGATTGTGGACAGTTGGAATACTGGTGCCTTCTGGTCATATTCATTGACAGGCTTCTAGAACAATCTAGTTTTTTGAGAGTCGGGAAGAGAATCATTCAGGGCACGTGCACACGTCGCTCTGGTAAATGTTGACATCTTCACCACGTGCTGCGGGTTATTTTTGGGCTAGTTTATAAATACGTGCAAAATGTATGCATCTCATTGCTGAAATATGCGTGCACAATCGCTGCGTTTCATTGATGTACAAATGGACTCGTTTCGTGGCTTATACAGATATACAAAATTACTTAAAATAGTTTGTCATGAGGACTATAATAGATGTTTACTTATGTTTCTCATTTGTTCGCCAGCTATCTTTGCTTTCAGTGTGCATACTGCGTTTTTTGCTGTGTTTTGCGAACACCGATCCGTACTTAACGTAGCTTAATTAACTTAACATCTTTATACTGGTTTAGAAGACTCAACATATTCTGTATACAACCAGTTACTTGGAGGGTGGTTTAACCGATGTACGAGTCCCTCTTAATAGACTCAAACACTAGAGCTTAGTAGACCTGCAGCCAGTTAGGCACCATCTATAGCTGCTCTGTGAGAAGGTACAAATAACTTGGGTAGATTTTTAATTTGAATTTTGACAGGGCAGCAGACATTAAGCCTACTCTTTTCGATTTCTAACTGCCAAGGATTTTTTAACGTTCTCGAAACCGAACACGGGAGTTCGATCTCACTACCCAAAGACAAGGCAAACTACTTTGACCAGAAGATCCACGTAAAACAAAATCCCGGTTTCCACCGTGTTTCGAATACGCGATCTCCGGCACCCAAGGCGGACACCCTAACTCGAGACCACTGAATCCCCCCCCCCTCCCTCACCAGCACGCTGGGGATGTGAGGAAAGCTACTGCAACCCGCCACTTAACGTCCTTTTCAGGATGCACATAAGAGTAACCTACTCATTGTGGGCATTCGCAAACAACAACAATATATCTATGTATTTGCATATACATTTCCTCTCTGTTCTATGCACTGTAGACCAGTTTTCTTAGTCTCTCCTCATAACTATCATTCTGGTATCTCATGATCATTTCTGTATTTCTTCTTTATCCTTTATATGTCTATATCCACTCTATGATAAGGGCTCCACACCTGAATACAGTACTCCAATTAGGTCTAACCAATGATTTATATAGTTTATCTACCACTTCCTTGTATCGATGTGTAATGTTTCTTTTAATCCTACCCAGCATAACATTAGCAGTTTATACAGCCAGCTGGACTTGCTCCCGCACCTTACACGTATGATCTATTATAACACCTAGGTCCCTTTCCTGTTCTATCTGTCTAATATTGTTTACTCTCATCGTGTAATTATGTACACAGTTTTAACAATGGGCCAGATTGTGAGATAAGAGAGAGGCAAAGAACATGAAAATATATACACAGAGTCGACATGACACACTGGATGGAAAATATTTGGGAAACAAAGAGCAGTTAACCTGTTGACATGCACAAAGGACAGATTGATGTTACTTCTAACGTCACGTGGCTGGAAACTCTTCATCGGCCATTTCTCTTCACATTTCTTGTAGCGTTCAGTTCACACGCCTCCTAGGACTTACCTGTCCTTCCGTTGGTGGTGATATGAGACATGTCCGTCCAATCGCCAGTTTCGCTTAGATCTGCTGCTAGGAGATTTATTTGATCCATACTTGCTCTTGCCTGAGCCTACCTTCCTGATTAGATCTAATCACTGGCTACATAAAAGGTGGTCCTGACTCCAGATAGATATCACATTTAAACAATTCACCATTCCCGTTCACCTCTTTCAGAGACAGTCATTGATTCTTCAGGGCGAAATAGCGGGCAGCAATATGCCTAGATTGGCCTGGATTAGCCAAATTGCTATTCGGTTCATTTCAGTGTCCTCGACTTTGTGTATCTTTCCGTAATCTGCCCTACCCACGCGACCTGGTGAACGGAAGTGAGGTCTGAACGCATGCGCTGTAGTCCCGACTATAATTACAAGCTTCATGAAAATCCCACCGCTGCCAGTGATGTGTGCGTCCAAGGTAACAAATGACGCCGAAATAGTCTCTATGACTTGGAGCATACACAAAGAGTCTTTGTCGGAGTGTGTGAGCTTTAATGGAAACATCAGAGAAACATGGACTATATCAATGGAACAGGCAGACTCGACATGCCCACGACTGCTTTAGTCATGAGCCTGTCACATGAAACTAATCAAATGAATAGTTAACAAGGGTATATATCTTCAGTTCACATGTATGTAGAAAGAAATGAGCAAAGCGACATCACGTCCTTCTGAAACCAAAATTAGGCATACATTGTTTGCAGGGTAGATGATCGACTTTCTTACTCCCTAAGTAAGGTTAAGTAGTGACAACTTTCTAATGGAACATTGGTCTGGCACATTATCTAAGGCAGCTATCTACTGGAAGTGTCAGAAGGGCCTTGAGAACACGGGAACGTTGGTCCAGCACTATTCTCTGGGGCAGCTATCTACTGGGAGTGTCATAAAGACCTAGAGAACATGAGAACATTGGACCGGCACTATTCTCTGGGGCAGCTATCTACTGGGAGTGTCATAAAGACCTAGAGAACATGAGAACATTGGACCGGCACTATTCTCTAGGGCAGCTATCTACTGAAAGTGTCCGAAGGATCCTTAGAGCATAAGGAACATTGGTCCGATATGTCATCGATCAGTTTTTGCTGTAGAATGTACTCTTTATGGCGACATGTACTTTGGAAGTCTTCTACCTATTGATTTAACAACAACACAGATCGAAAGCATGAATAGCTTATTTCCATTAAGAATCAACATCTGTACCTCCAATTCGCCTATTTCAAATGGTTTAAGTCTTGTGTTCTACTGTCAAGTCTGAACTGATTGCTATAATTGCTGGTGTTGAAGACAATTAGTTGTTTTTGTCTCACATTTCATCTCATTGTTCTAGTTTCTCCCACTCCCAACACATTGACACTAGATCATGGAGAGGCTCACCCTGGGGGCCACTCTTCCCTTCTCTCTCTTCTCTCACCTCCCTCTGTTTCATTTGACTCTGTCCTACAGTCGCACTCTTGCACAACTTTCACACGCGCCCTCATGGTGAGGCCCTTCCATTGCATTTTGGTTGGGCTAGCTTCTGAGGGCGCACAAACCTAGCTTAGGTACATACAGACGCACACATGCATCCAAGCACTGGTTTATGCGTCCTGATATCGCCCAATGGACTACGGTCTGGGGTGGAAAATGGCGCGCCTCCGCCAGTAGAAACTAGTGAGGCAAACACCTAAGCAAAAAAAAATAAACAACAACACATTGACACTACACTCTACTCTTCTCAGAGGACCATGCCATGTGTGGCTGCCTAGCTGCACACCCCCCCCCCCACACCACACCACACCACACCCGCCAACCACATAATCAACAGCTCCCCCCTCCCCCCTCGTCCTCAACTATTTAGCGATAAGAGAACCTAAGACAGACCTCCACGTTAGACAGACCCCCACGTTAGACAGATCGCCACGTTAGACAGACCGTCACGTTAGACAGACCGCCACGTTAGACAGACCGCCAGGATTATATTGGAAATAAATGTGATTATTTGAGAGCGAACGATGAAGAAGATGAGGAACAAGTGAAAAAGTGTCAAGCAGAAATGAGAAAAAAGCTCATCTGAACTGTACCAACTGGTCTCGGGTAGTGCCTGTACTGATATAAAGCTGATATCTGAACTTTACCAACTGGTCTCGGGTAGTGCCTGCACTGATATAAAGCTGATCTCTGAACTGTACCAACTGGTCTCGGGCAGTGCCTGTACTGATATAAAGCTGATCTCTGAACTGTACCAACAGGTCTCGGGTAGTGCCCGTACTGTTATAAAGCTAATCTCTGAACTGTACCAACTGGTCTCGGAGAACGCTGCGAATGCCTGTTATGCACAACTGATAGGGAACATTTAAAATTCAGAACCTATAGGTCAAGGGGTATGTCTCACAGTGAGCGCTTTTGTTGGGGATCATGTGTTAGGAACTGCATTATAAGACTGAGCTTTTCGTAAGGTATATTGATTAGTTCCCTTTCTCGCTGCCTTTTCTTCACTAATTGTAAGTCAGATTCCAATTGACAGGCGAGTGAACTGGAATGTGTGGATTACGGGGCTCGAACCTTGTAGTTTAACGGTGAGAAATGACTGCCCTACAATGTTGCTACTCAAACTCTTTATTCAGTTTTATCATAATCATGTAGTTTGATCATAATCATGTAGTTTTATCATAATCATGTAGTTTGATCATAAGCATGTAGTTTGTCATTTGCAGACCTCGCTCTCATTATATTCGCTCTGTACACTGGTCGATATTTAGTCAGGTCTCTCCCATCCGTCATATCATCTCTAGAACATCTTTGTTGTCCTGTGTCATGTGGTCATCTTCTCCTCGGTCTGCGTCTGTCTAATTCTCCAGGCAATATAACGTTGTTTAGCCCATTGCGACGTTCGGTGTGGCCGAAGTAGCTGTGTTACCTGGAAATATATTGTTTTCCCGAGTGGTCTGCCGAGGTCTTTGTACATGACAAGGGCAAATCTTGCTCCATTTCTCCGCAGAAAGCGTGAAGTAAGAGGCGACTAACTGTGTGACGTGGCAAAACACCAGCCATGGTTAGGTGATTTGTTTAGAACATCATAGATGTCGTCTAACAGGCTGCGGGTCGACTTTACTCTAGTGTTTGAGTCTATTAAAATGTACTCGCACGTTGGTTAACCATCTTCCGCGGCACTTGTCTCAAGGACGTAATAAGCTGCTTGAGCCTAGTCCGCTAAGCAGGAAATCTTCCTCCCGGCTACATCCAACTCATACCAAAGCTGCACAAGCGTATTTACGCTTGTAGAAGTACAGGTCGGCAAAGAACTAAGAATATTTTGTAGGGGTCATTTTGGTTCTAAATTCAGCTCCACTAGAACGTGTATTCTTTGCTTCTTCGCTATCCGTTGTGTTCTGGGAGAGAAGATTAACCTCTGGTTAGGACAAACATACTGATAGGACAGTGTTAGTCAGGGTCAGGTAAAACATACTGATAGGACAATGTTAGTCAGGGTCAGGTAAAACATACTGATAGGACAATGTTAGTCAGGGTCAGGTAAAACATACTAATTGGACAATGTTAGTCAGGATCAGGTAAAACATACTAATTAGACAATGTTAGTCAGGATCAGGTAAAACATACTAATTGGACAATGTTAGTCAGGGTCAGGTAAAACATACTAATTAAACAATGTTAGTCAGGATCAGGTAAAACATACTAATTGGACAATGTTAGTCAGGATCAGGTAAAACATACTAATTGGACAATGTTAGTCAGGATAAGGTAAAACATACTAATTGGACAATGTTAGTCAGGAATCTAGTAAAACATACTAATTGAACAATGTTAGTCAGGAATCTAGTAAAACATACTAATTGAACAATGTTATTCAGGAATCTAGTAAAACATACTAATTTGACAATGTTAGTCAGGAATCTAGTAAAACATACTCATTTGACAATGTTAGTCAGGGTCAGGTAAAACAAACTAATTGGACAATGTTAGTCAGGATCTAGTAAAACATACTAATTGGACAATGTTAGTCAGGATCAGGTAAAACATACTGGCCAAGACATTCACCTCGCTTCCAGGTCTCCCTGGAAAGGAGCTGTTCTTCATGACAGCCTCGTTAACGAGGTGGGTGATCGACGTGATCTCCGTAGTACTGAGTAATACACAGTTGAAACCAATCATATCATAACCACATGGGAGATCCCGTTCCACTTTGATCAGAACGCTGGGAGTGGGAAAGCTACTGCATTCCACAACTTAAAACAATTTTCATGGCGCACAAAACAGTAAACGTGCTCATGTTAGCATTCACGACAACAACAACATTCATATCTCAAAGGATTTATTTGGTCTTCTTAGTGTTTGTTTGATGGTCCATGTTTCGCTTCCGTATGTTGCCACAGGGAAGATGCTTGCACTCAAGTATTTAACTTTTCTTTGCTGGTACGTTCTCCCTTTTATTTCATCAGTGTAATTGTCATTTGCATTCTGACTTATTTTTCGCAGTTTGCATTGCCGTGTAGCGCAGTGGTTAGCGCTCTGGTTTCGCATCTGAGTGGTCCTGGGTTAATTTCCCAGTTGAGGCGGTAGTGTTTTTTTCAGACCGCAATGGCTCCCAGGTCGACCCAGCCTTAAATGGGTACCTTTTCAGTCCGGGAAGTAAACGCGGCGAGGGAGAGGAGATGGCTACCGCCCTCGTATAGCCGAGCCTTTGAAATGTGAGATCGCTAACACCTCACACCCCTACTGCAGTAATGCTATGGGCTACATTACTTTACATTGCTGCATATTCTGGAATAAAAAATTATTAAAATAATTTGTGTTATTTTAGATGTCTTCTTCTGCTAGGGTAACTGAATCTGGGGGAAAGTAGTGTGTTGTGAAGTAAGGCAGAGAAATATGAATTCTAGAATTGAGAGTTGGAGAACGTGTTTTTGTCTAGTGCTAATCAGAAGATAGCTGTGTAGAGAGACAAAGACAAAGAAACAGAGAGAGAGAGAGAGAGAGAGAGAGAGAAACGGGGGGGGGGGGCAAACGGGCTAAGCAGGCAAAAGACAAAGAGACAAGCAGAGTTGGCAAGTAGGCAGGTAGGTAAGTAGATGCGCAGTCCAGAAGTGCATAGGTAAGTTGCTAGCTTTGTTAATATGTAGGGGGGGGGGATAGGTAGGTTGGTCTGAATGTAATTGGGTAGCCAGATAGATAGATAATTAGACAGGCATGTAGGTATGAACTTACGTAACTACATAGATACGTATGTAGATAGTTAGGCAGGCAGATAGGTAGGTAACTAGGTAGGTTGATCGGTATTAGATAGTAGTTAAATATGCATGTAAATAGGTAGGTTGGTAGTTAGGTAAGTAGACGTATATAATATTTATATATACATGTATGCAGGCAGGCAGATAGATAGATAGACAGACAGACAGACAGACAGACAGACAGACAGACAGACAGACAGACAGACAGACAGACAGACAGACAGACAGACAGACAGACAGACAGACAGACAGACAGACAGACAGACAGACAGACAGACAGACAGACAGACAGACAGACAGACAGACAGACAGACAGACAGACAGACAGACAGACAGACAGACAGACAGACAGATAGATAGATAGATAGATAGATAGGATAGATAGATAGATAGATAGATAGATAGGATAGATAGGATAGATAGATAGATAGATAGATAGATAGATAGATAGATAGATAGATAGATAGATAGATAGATAGATAGATAGATAGATAGATAGATAGATAGATAGATAGATAGATAGATAGATAGATAGATAGATAGATAGATAGATAGATAGATAGATAGATAGATAGATAGATAGATAGATAGATAGATAGATAGATAGATAGATAGATAGATAGATAGATAGATAGATAGATAGATAGATAGATAGATAGATAGATAGATAGATAGATAGATAGATAGATAGATAGATAGATAGATAGATAGATAGATAGATAGATAGATAGATAGATAGATAGATAGATAGATAGATAGATAGATAGATAGATAGATAGATAGATAGATAGATAGATAGATAGATAGATAGATAGATAGATAGATAGATAGATAGATAGATAGATAGATAGATAGATAGATAGATAGATAGATAGATAGATAGATAGATAGATAGATAGATAGATAGATAGATAGATAGATAGATAGATAGATAGATAGATAGATAGATAGATAGATAGATAGATAGATAGATAGATAGATAGATAGATAGATAGATAGATAGATAGATAGATAGATAGATAGATAGATAGATAGATAGATAGATAGATAGATAGATAGATAGATAGATAGATAGATAGATAGATAGATAGATAGATAGATAGATAGATAGATAGATAGATAGATAGATAGATAGATAGATAGATAGATAGATAGATAGATAGATAGATAGATAGATAGATAGATAGATAGATAGATAGATAGATAGATAGATAGATAGATAGATAGATAGATAGATAGATAGATAGATAGATAGATAGATAGATAGATAGATAGATAGATAGATAGATAGATAGATAGATAGATAGATAGATAGATAGATAGATAGATAGATAGATAGATAGATAGATAGATAGATAGATAGATAGATAGATAGATAGATAGATAGATAGATAGATAGATAGATAGATAGATAGATAGATAGATAGATAGATAGATAGATAGATAGATAGATAGATAGATCCAATGTTTGCAGACGGAGAATCAATCATTCACAACTTGACACCTCTCGGCCTCTGACCAGGCTCACAATGTGGCAAATTGCCCTCCACGAGAGCGTGAAATCTCTCCTGGACACTGACATAATTATTGACTGTCGCTTACTTATTTGAGGGCCTGTCACTAGACCCTAGCGAACCAGGACTGGAAATCACAGCTAGTTTAATGCCCCGCCCACGGGATTTGTTAGGTCCCAAGCCGCGCCCTGATCTCATTCAGAGAAATGTCCCCGCCGAGTTTGCGCTGTCGCAGCCATGTAGCACCCCAGTGGTACACCGAGAACTACAGATTATAAAGTATTCAGATTTCTCCGAACTTGGTTTAAGCGAAATGGTGGCTGCTTGTGTTTCAGAGACTGTGGCTGTGAGCCAGCAACCGCCGTATGACATGTCCGGACAAACGCTACGAAGTGTCAGTTGACCAGGTCGATAGACGACGTGGGAGGAGATATCTGTCACGAATGGGCGTGGTCTAGACGCCTGTTCAAGCGTTGGAACATACCAGTGATGTTTTTGTTGTCGTTTGTCGAGCTGAAGAGACTTTTGACGTTTGTTGCCATCTTTCGCCACCACCACCACAACAACAACCACCCACACCCCAAGAAAGCCACGTTTCATCCCTGCTCTTACAAGGTTCGCGCAAAGATAGAGCAGGACAACCCGTGACAGAACTAACAGAGCGGGTAGGGTTTAACAGCTTCCTACCAATGATAAAAGAGTCAACATTCAGTGTGAAAAATAACTCTGACAGAACATGCTTTCATTATCTTGAGTTTGTGTCTAAGAAGAACTAGACAGCGGGGATTTTACACTTCCTCATTTAGCATTGGCCTTCTTCAATATCGCGTTCTGATCAGCCTGTTCCGCTGCATGAGAACGAAGGCGTATCCTATATTTGTCCAAGACGGGTAATGACCAAGTTATGATGGGCTCTAACTAACGCCAGTATGAGTTACTACGATCGAGTGTGCCTATGTACTTTTGATAACAGATTTGAATATGGATTTTAAATGTTGCTTCAAAGGTAGCACGGTGTGTTTTTCTATAAATGTGGTTATTGTTTTCACACAAGCATGTTCTGGTTCATTCTGTAGACGTAATCTGATTTCAGTAACAAACAAAGAGAAGGCAATGCTTATTGTTAGCTTTCTTTAATGATTTAGAAACAAAGTCTCGAGAATTTCAGATCAAAGTATACTAAGAGTAGAACTCAATAAATTATTTTGATGTTCCATACGCTGGAACTACATCCCGTGGAACAAATTACGATTGTACACAAACATCCATATCCTGTTTGACAGTGACAGATTGATCTGTAAAACTCGCGTCTCGGGGTCTATTCGCTAGCACCTTTTGGACATCTGACAGTACAGACCAATTAAATCCAGCGAGAACAATTGTCTTTGAGCGACATGAAGACTGCCATGTGGATTGTGGACAATTCTAAAACCTACCTGAATCCTCTACGGACTGAATAAAGCATTATTCTGGTAAGTGCAACTGTTCTAATGTTTTGTTTTGGTAAACCCAACTGGTATAATGTTCTGTTCTGGTAAGTCCAACTGGTATAATGTTCTGTTCTGGTAAGCCCAACTGTTATAATGTTCTGTTTTAGTAAGTCCAACTGTTCTGTTCTGGTAAGTCCAACCGTTCTGTGTTGGTGAGTCAAATTGTTCTAATGTTCTGTCTTGGTAAATCCAAATGTTTTAATGTTCTGGTATGTTCTAATGTTATGTTATGGTCAGTCCAATTGTTCTAATATTTTGTTTTGTAGTTTTATTTTGCACGAAGATGTATGTGTCACGGGGCGCTGAGCATTTATTGTGCTGAGTAGAAAATAACAAATGGCCTGTCGGGGAAGGTCACATGAGAACAACGAATAAAGGTAGCCCCAATAGGAGACTGCTGTTCGGAAATAAAGTGTTGAAGACTTGATTGTGCTTGGTCTCAGCCTTCTCTGTTATAGGACTAGTTGCCTTGTCTATCTTTCTCTAAGTGTAAGTCAGGTACCAATTTACATATATGTTGGCTGCAGCGTTTAGAGGCAGAGGACTGAACCCGTTCCCTTTGCCGGGAGAGACACACGTTCTAACAGCTATGTACAGGTAACAATAGATGAATGCTGATGACATAGATAACTTGATTCATTCATTCGTTTAGTCACATTTTCGCTTCAAGTGAAACATATGGTTACAGCTACAGCTGGCCCCTTTACAGGAAGCCTGTATCCTAGCATTTGTAGTGGTGGTTTCATACCAGTGTTGTTCCATTATGAGGTTACTAGTTCTATTCACAACCCTTTTCCTCACTTTTAACCACATTTTACGTAAGTTACAGTAAACATATTTGATGTCAACCCAGTTAGCGCTCGGACGGAGGACATATAATTTATCTTATAGAACAGACATATATACCGGCCAGTTGACATAGAATTTATCTTATAGAACAAACATATATACTTGCCAGTGGACATATAATTTATATTATATAACAAACATATATACTTGCCAGTGGACATATACTTTATCTTATAGAACAGACATATATACCTGCCAGTTGACTTATAATTTATCTTATAGAACAGACATATATACCTGCCAGTTGACAAAGAATTTATCTTATAGAACACGCGCACAGACGTGCCAGTTGACATAGAAGGCGTCTTATAGAACAAACATACATACTTGCCAGTTGACATAGAAGGCGTCTTATAGAACAAACATACATACCTGCCAGTTGACACAGAAGTCGTCTTATAGAACACGCGCACAGACTTGCCAGTTAAGGGCTCAACTTTTGCACGTGTAATTTGAAATGATGCAGATTTTACTTTCTTTAACGCTACAAAGAAATTATGGATTTAGATTTATAATGGAACGAAATAAATAAATACAAAGTTTGGAACTCATGTACCAGTCGTGGACTCAACTAATTTTATTTAAAAAATGACAATATCAATTGAATGAAATAACAAAATACAAATTCTAAGTTTGTATTTTCACCACACACAAAAAAAAACAGTTTACATTGAAAAAAAATTAATTATGTAATTTTAACAGGCATGAATTAGAATCGGGTTTACATAAGGAAGCAAGAACAATCAAAGACTCGTGACAGCTAAAACATAGCCAGGACAAAACAAATAATAAAACAGTAGAAAGGGAATGACAGAAAGAAACGAAGAGAAACACACATTACTAATATATTTCAAAAAGATTTCAATTTGACGTGAATCTATGAAAGTTTTCAGATAGGTCAAAATTGTATCCGAAGAAATTAAACAATTATTTCGTGATGTGTTATTTGGGGCTCCTGATTACATAGTTTGCTGGAACCAGGATTATTTTGCATTTTAGTCCCACTTGGGTCGACTCTTTTAACTTTTCGTCCCAGTTATCTGACTCCAAGCTTGAATTCAAAGTATAGCTTTACGTTTTTATTTAATATGGTTTTCTGGATTTGAAATATGTTCGACAATGTTCAATCGGCGCTGCTGTAGCATACATAAAATTTGTTTATATTACATTATTCAAGCTGTAAGATCAGGTGTATTATAGTTGATTATTGACAAAACATGTTTTACAAAGGAATGTTTATATGGCGCACTTACATGGGCGCAGAGGCCCACTACTGACCACAGCACACCAGTGAGAAACTTGAGTCCCTCTCACTATGGGGTTCGTGTCAAGCACCGAAAGGTTTTTTAGTTTACTGAAGAAATGTTTGTAACACTTACAATAAAGTCATACATATTGATCATGTTGGTGATCACCAAGATTAAATGTTTCAGGTCTGCATTATATTAACTATTTTAAAATATTTTGGTTGCTATATAGCTGGCATATACCAGATGTTGAAGTGTACAGAGAGTCCCAGGTCTCGGTTTTGTTTCCGAAGTGAGATGTGGCCAGTTCCCTTTTTCTCCGCTTTGTCTTCCTTAACTGTAAGGTCCGCAATTACACCTGGGTTGACTTGAGCGTGTGGATTAGCACTAGGAGGCAAACCGTATCGCTTTGCCATGAGAGATATACGTTCTAACTGCCCTGTCAGTCATACTATACTTGCGGTAAACATTTTGATTGTAAATTGTGCATATCCACGTATTTACATATGCGCATGTTGGGATATTGTTCAAAGGGCCCAAATGAATAAACTCAACGCTAACATCCTAAGTAGTCCTTAGACAAGTGTTAGTGTTCAAAGGGCCCCAATTAATAAACTCAACGCTCAAATCCTAAGTAGTCAAAAGACAAGTGTTAACATGTGTTCGTGTCGGCGCCATGTACAAAATTAAGCTATATTGATAGGGGGAAAGGGGGGGGGGGGCAGTCATCACTTTAAGTACCATGCCATTATGATAATATATAGAAAGAAGTGCCGATGAAGCAAAATAACTGATAAATAGTGGAGAAAATCAACAGATCAGAGAAATAGCAGGCGATAAATCAACATATAAGAGAAATAGCAGGCGATAAATCAACGCATCAGAGAAATAGCAGGCGATAAATCAACACATCAGAGAAATAGCAGGCGATAAATCAACGGATCAGAGAAATAGCAGGCGATAAATCAACAGAAAACTAAAGGACCATAACACGTCAGAAAATATCAATATCAGATGGCATACTGTAGAGTATGTTGTTGTTGTTAATTTCACTCTTACTTGTTAGGTACTTTATACGGCCTTCTTTGCTGGCGATTACAGTGGCTCTCTTCACATCCCCCATGCGTACTTTAGGAGGTGGACCAGGGTGCTTCTGGTTGTAGTGCAATGCCAGACTGCAATGAAACAGGTTCCAGGGAGAGCTGCTTGAAAGTGAGGTGGGGGTTTTGATCAATATACTTCACCTGACCCTAACTTAGATCAGCAGGGCTTGACAAAAGCGCTGGCCTGTTCGTCTGTGACGAGTACAATTGAACCATTTTTTCATTGTTACAACATAACAACTCTCGCACGATTATTAATGAAATTACGGTTTATAACATATTGTACATAAGCTAGCTTATGATGGTGAATCCGAATGGGCCTTCCCTGCCACAATTTAAACCTACTAAAACCACAGATAAATGGTACTTCAGTGGTAAAATTACCAGGCATGTTCAAGGGCACCAACGCCATGACCCTGACAGCAGTGCATATTTTCTTAAGAAGAAATAGGCTAATACTGTGTACGCAGTACAATATATTTTGGTTTGGTACGCATTGTTAGGTATAAATAAAGGTCAATTAGTACCTACTTTAAGTTTGTTAACATAAATTGCATGACTGTAGGCTGACCGGTGACATCTTTGACTTACTGGTGAGCCACCTACAAATATTCAAGCTCTGGGGATCAGTATGTTTTGCCCGACAGGAAGTTAGTCTCCGGTCCCCGCCCCCGCAATAGAAATAAGGGAAGATAACACAAAATAACAGAAACGTAATGGCTGATTGATTCAATAACAAGAACAGAATTAATGTATAATTATATAACAAAACAGAATTAATGAATGATAGAACTGCAGAGCGGATGTGTATTGACTGATCAAACAATAAAACAGAAAAAGGATGATAACTCAATTATAATGTACAAATAATTGATGTTATAACAATTTAACAGAGAAATAATTAATGTTATTACAATTTAACAGAAAAATAATTGATGACAAAATAATGCAACTGAGAAATAATAGATGTTTTAACAATTTAACCAAGAAATAATAGATGTTTTAACAATTTAACAGAGAAATAATTGATGTTATAACAATTTAACAGAGAAATAATAGATTTTATAACAATTTAACAGAGAAATAATTAATGTTATTACAATTTAACAGAGAAATAATTGATGACAAAATAATGCAACTGAAAAATAATAGATGTTTTAACAATTTAACAGAGAAATAATTGATGACCAAACAATGCAACAGAGAAATAATGAATGACAAAGCAACAGAACATAAACACTTTTACAGTACACAGGACAGAAAATCTCAACATTTGATAAAACAACAGAGAAGATAAATAACGGCTGATTAGCTAATTCTGTTTGGAACACTTTGATCCTTCAAATATATTTATTCTTTCAGTGTAAAGCTACTACTAGGAGGCGTGTTTGTAAATTTGGGAACACTTGGTACAGACAACCTTTCCTGTACTGTATAATTTAACAATTGTTTCAAGCCAAAATATCAGCTATACGGCATTGTATGAAAGTTTGGGAGCTGATATATCAGCTGTACGGTGTGAATACGTTAAACAACATAACATATAATCAGTGGCAGCACGGTGCAAGCAAATTGCTGTCCAGATAACATAGACTTAACATGACGTTTCTTGGTTATTCTATTTTGAAGTCCTAGATAATGCTTGTAACTGCTGAAGCCAATACTGGTAGCAGTGACTTGTGAGATTTTCGATGGGTTTGTGTTTGATGATTGATGGGTTTGTGTTTGTTTGTTTGTTTGTTGTTTTTTTGCGTTCGCCTTATTTTCTCTAATCATCAAGGCGGTGTGCGTTGCATTGTGATTTTTATTTTGCGCCTATCGGCCCAGTGCATCCGACTTCAGCATGCATTTTATGTAAGGGTCTGCTTCCTCCTGCATTTTCTAAGGGTTTGCTTCCCCGGGGTAACGACCGGTGCTGTGATGGGAATCGAACCCAGGTACACATCAACACGACATAGTAAGACTGGCAGGTTTGTACGCATCAGCACGACATGTTTGTGTAAACTAGAATGGTATACCAGCGCACTTCAGATTTACACAACTGTCTTTACAGACACTGAAGTTGGGAATAATATGTTAGACGCCATTGCACTAGTTCTCATTAGTGTTTATAATGTCGATTACCCAGTTCCCTTCCTAGCTGTCTTTCCGTCCATAACAGTAAGCCATGTACTCATCTACGACTAGTTCGAATGGAGTACACATTTAACAGGAATCGAACCCAGTACTTTTACTATGAGAAGCTAGCGCACTAACGTTTACCTACTCAGACGCTCAATATAGCTATTCAACAAATAATGTAATAATAATAGCAACAACAATAAAAGTCATCCGCCCCTAGCCATGACGACAACAGAAGCCAGACATGTTATATTGCACATTGCCGGCCAAACCGGAAGTGGTTTGAGTGTCAGTTATTCCCGCCACACAACACGTTTTCTCGTAGCCTGTGAGATTCGTTGTTCCTCAGCAATGAAGACGCCTCGTTCCTCAGCAATGAAGATGCCTCGTTCCTCAGCAATGAAGACGCCCCGTTCCTCAGCAATGAAGACGCCCCGTTCCTCAGCAATGAAGACGCCCCGTTCCTCAGCAATGAAGACGCCCCGTTCCTCAGCAATGAAGACGCCCCGTTCCTCAGCAATGAAGACGCCCCGTTCCTCAGCAATGAAAACGCCCCGTTCCTCAGCAATGAAGACGCTTCTGATTGTGGTTCTGTATGAGGGTTCTGTGCCTGACACTCCTATGACTTTTCATAGACACTGAAGGGGAGAGGCGACTAACCTCTGGCCATACTGATCGGACATGTTAATCAGTGTCAGGTAAAATATACTGGCCATGCCTCCCATCTCACTTCCACAATACGACAGCCCGCCACTTGAGGCTATCTTTAGGGCGCACAAAATGTAATCTTACTGGTTTTGGACATTCACAAACAACAACAACAACAATGTTGAAATGTGTCATAGATATGTAGTGCACTACGGCGCGATACAATCATAGTAACCTACGGTACAGCACATTTGCCAAGAAACTTATAACAACCAAATAGAATAGATTGGGGGTTATGACGTTCTGTAAAAGACATGTTACATACCAACTTTACATATGAGACGTAAACATCTGTTGACGATGTTGAATAGTGAAGCTATCCTAGGTTAAACAAGATGATTGGATGTATAGCCTATGGATTGGCATATAGTGAAGCTATCCTAGGTTACACAAGATGATTGGATGTATAGCCTATGGATTGGCATATAGTGAAGCTATCCTAGGTTAAACAAGATGATTGGATGTATAGCCTATGGATTGGCATATAGGGTAGCTCGGAGCACTACTAGAAGCTCATTTCGTTTTTCTTAAAACATTCGTTTGATAGAATCACGGTCTTCAGCCGGACTCCTAGAAAACACGGGTTCAGAAACGGTCTATTAGACAATCTGGATTAGAGTGTTTGCCTAGCGTGTTTCATACGTGAATAAAGCAGATTAAATTAAACAAATTTAACTACGTATAGGCAAATAAGAAAATGCATAAGACACAAAAGCGGGACCAAAAAAATGGGTCCGCCATATCGTGTTGTAACTGTGAAAGTGGGATGATATACAGATCGATGCATACAAATGTTCAATCTCAAATAATGGCAGCGATTAGCCTATCTGGCAACATTTTCCAGCCAATAAACGTAAATGAAAACTGTTTTATCGATGATCGTCAGGAATTTAACCGCGGGTAGCAAGGTCAAATAAGCGCCAGTGTCGCATTTGGTCAATTTGATATACCAACAATACTATGATGTCAAGTTAATAAAACAAGGGCTGCACGAAGTCAAGCTGATGGACCAAAAATCCCATCTGGTCAAGCTAAGAAAACACGAGCCCCATAAAATCTAGTAAATTAGTCTAGGGCGCATGAAGTCAAGTTAATGAACCATGAACAATTTCAAATGTATTTTGTTTGTTATTTTAACTTTGTACATTTGTTCTGCAACTGTTATATCATTCACAACTGTAATGTTGAACTTGTTTTACAAATCTTCTATCATTCACAATTGTCATGTATCACTTGTCCTACAATCGTTCTATTATTCATTTTTGTAATGTATCACTTTTTCAAATATCTGCCCATCTACTATGTTTTTCTTCACTCTGTTCTAGAAACATTTAGATAAAGTCTCGTATCGTTTGATGTCATTCTTCATTATGATGTTTTATACTATAAGATAAGATCACTTAATCTGTGAGCGACATAATAAAGCCGTGACACAGAATTGATCACTACTATCGTGCAGTGCCACATAGTGTGTGAAGGATTGCAATTATTGGTGATTGTCTTACATGATTTTGTTATGTGTAAAGTTCTTTCATCAAGCAAACTTAGTTCAGTGCATACCAGACCGGTGCTGGATTAGAACAAACAGGGGAAGGACAAGTGGGGACGTCAGAAGACATATAACGCTGAATTATTGAAGGAAAGGTCAGTGTCGCTGGCGACTCATAAACATAGGTCAAGCTATGAAGACGGCTACATACATTATTGGCATCTATTTTAACCCTACAGAAAACTACCTCGAAAATGGACTCGGTAGTCAAACACATTCTCTTTCTCTCTCTCTTCCGCTCTCTCCCTCTTCTCTCTCTCTCCCTCTATCTCTCTCTTCCGCTCTCTCCCTCTTCTCTCTCTCTCCCTCCATCTCTTTCCGCTCTCTCCTTCTCTCTTCCCCCCCCCCCTCTCTCTCTCATATATATTTATCCCATTCTGGTTTGCGATCGCACTCAGGATTACCTTTTGCAATTGACAGTTCCAACATTCCAGCAACTATTCCTTTTGGGAATTAATCATTTCTACTTTCAATCTTCAAAACGGTATTTAAATAAACGTGTTCTGTTTTGAATGTCGTAGATTAACATAAATACCCTTCTTGATTAGCCTGCGTTAAACGTTAAAATAGACGTAATAGTGATGTGAGTTTCCAGTACCAGGGCACTGGGAATTAAGACAAAGGCTATCAATGAAAGCAAATATCATGTGATACACATTCGTAGAAAACAGTGCTGTAGAGATAAGCAGAATTGTTTTATTATAAATAATAGAATGAGGTCAGACCTGGGAGAGTTTAATATGACCACATCTCACAGGGAGCAAGCGACAAAAAGGGGTTGATTAACACAAATAATGTTATAAGTGACAGTTCCAGTGATTCTAACAGTTTCACCAACAATTGAGAGTGGGAGACTTGATATTTTAAATATACAAATGTAATCTAGTTAGAGCGATGTTTTTTTTTTGTTTTTTTTTTTATTTTAAGCAACACGTGCAAAGGTCTAACGAAGTTGATAATAATTTTCCTCAACAATTTGCTGTTGTTTAGTATTCGGGTATTATGGATTCTCATTTTTTTCTTCAACGAGAATGTCTTGTAATTATGGACGGACTAATTGTTTTCTCAACGAAAACTCTTTTCATTCCGTAAGATTCCATTGCTTCCCCTACGAGAATCTCTTGTCATCCTGGAAGATCTCATTGCTTCCGCTACGAGCATGTCTTGTCTTCCAGATGACGCTGCTGTTTACTTCTGACTTTCTTGCCGTCGACTCTAACAGCTGTTACTAAGTTGATCATTTTATGTGTGTCTAATGTGTCAAATGACAAAATTGAGTAAAGAAGACTACAATATCAAATCTAGTGTACGCACAAACAGGGGATTGGTCTGTTGTGCATTTGCATGATGGATGGTAGCGCCACTTGGCCACCTTGATACCATTATTGTGTAGGAATTTCTTTACCTTCAGAATGTTGTTACCGGAAATCCACTAACAATATGTTCCTTTTATTTTCGGCTTCCAATAGCGCCTTTACATGTGCGGTGTGTGCATGAAAACGCTAAGATTTTTGTATCCCATTTCCGACACGCTACCATTTACACAGTTGTGAAAATTAATATCTATTCTTTTCTAAGTTTTGAAAGCAAAACAACTCGAAATAGAATTGGTAACTTCACAACACTGAAGCTACTCAGACCCTGTGTAATAAGGTCACACGTTATGCTTGTTCGTTGTAGTGGTAAGGGGTAAATACTGCCAATCCTTTGGTAAATACGGAGACAAAAGTAATGGGCTTCCAATACAGGTGATTAGAATCTAAAAAAAGATATAAAACAAATGAAGGATTGAAATGTGCTAAAAACAATACAATTTCCGAAATATAATCAGAATCTGAAACAGAAAACATTTAGAAAGTTGAGTAATTGATAGAAACAGACAACGTTTAGAAAAGTTGAGTAATTGATTGAAGCAGACAACACTTAGAAGAGTAGAGTAATTGATTGAAACAGAAAACATTTAGAAATGTAGAGTAATTGATTGAAACAGAACATATTTAGAAAAGTTGAGTAGTTGATTGAAGCAGAAAACATTTAGAAAAGTTGAGTAATTGATTGAGACAGAAATCATTTAGAAAAGTTGAGTAATTGATTCAATGAAAGCGACAAAGGCAAATTATAATAGACAGTTAGGCATTACTGCATGGATAAATATTGTCAGGAAATGTTACTCACTTATTAATTCACTTATTCACTTACTTATTCATTAGTTCACTCAATCGCTTTCTAACTCATTCAATCCTTCACTCGCTCACTCAACCCCTAACTTATTGACTTGGTCACTACTCATTCCCCATACACCCACTCACTAACTCACTTATTTACCTAGTTACTCACTTAATTACTCACTTAATTACTCACTTACTTACTAACTAATTTACTTTCTTACTCACTTAATAACTAACTAAATTACTTACTCATTTACTAACTAACTCACTTATTTATTTGCTTACTTACTTTCTTACTTACTCCCTTACTAACTAACTTACTTACTTACTCACTTACTAACTAACTTACTTACTTACTCACTTACTAACTAACGTACTTATTCACTTACTAACTTACTTACTCCCTTACTAACTAACTTACTTACTTACTCACTTACTAACTAACGTACTTATTCATTTACTAACTTACTTACTCACTTACTAACTAACTTACTAACTTATACACTAACTAACTAACTAACTAACTTACTAACTTACTTACTTACTAACTAACTTACTTACTTACTCACTCACTTACTAACTAACTTACTTACTCATTGATTAACTAACTAACTTACCAACTCACTTACTAACTTACTTACTCACTTACTAACTAACGTACTTAGTAACTAGCTAACTTACTTACTTACTTACTAACTCGCTTATTAATTAACTAACTTACTTACTCACTTACTAACTAACTATCTAACTTGCTTACTCACTTTCTAACTAACTATTTAACTTATATACTAACTTACTTACTTTTTGTTTACTCACTTTCTCTCTTGTTTAATTTACTGGATAACTTGCTTTCTTACTTAGTTACTTTCCTATTTACTTACGAACTTACTTCCATATTTACTTACGAACTTACTTCCATATTTACTTACCAACTTACTTCCATATTTACCTACGAACTTACTTCCATATTTACTTACGAACTTACTTCCATATTTACTTACCAACTTACTTCCATACTTACTTACCAACTTACTTCCATATTTACTTACCAACTTACTTCCATATTTACTTACCAACTTACTTTCCTATTTACTTACTAACTTACTTCCAAATTTACTTACCAACTTACTTTCATATTTACTTACGAACTTACTTCCATATTTACTTACCAACTTACTTCCATATTTACTTACCAACTTACTTCCATATTTACTTACCAACTTACTTCCATATTTACTTACCAACTTACTTCCATATTTACTTACTAACTTACTTTCATATTTACTTACCAACTTACTTTCATATTTACTTACCAACTTACTTTCCTATTTACTTACTAACTTACTTCCATATTTACTTACTAACTTACTTTCCTATTTACTTACTAACTTACTTCCATATTTACTTACCAACTTAATTTCCTTTTTACTTACGAACTTACTTTCATATTTCCTTACCAACTTACTTTCCTATTTACTTACGAACTTACTTTCATATTTACTCACTTACTAAATTACTTACTAACTTACTTACTTACTAAATAACTAACTTACACATTTAGTTACCTACTAAATTAGTTACTTACTCTGTCTCTTCTCTTCTACCACGTGGTGTAGATGTTTCCATTTTCATTTTCTGAAGTCGTGTAGCTTTTACATAATGGGTTAGCCGGACCCATACCCAACCTATAGGACATGCGCGGCAGGTTACAGCATAACTAATTTTACTCCTTGACCGGGAGCCCAACATGTACCGAAGCACATAAACAACAGGCCTGCAACTCTCGTGTAGAACTAAGCTCTTAGAGACTACGTCCTCAGCACTGTCCATAACATTCAATGACACGGGGCAAAGTATAAATGAATACAGGTCACTGTGGGCTATGATTTGACACTGTCTCAGAAATGATACCAGATGGCCTTTGGGACTTTTCCCCCCTTAACTTTCTTCCCCCCCCCCCCCACCCTTCGCCTCAGACACGAGCCTTCACATATTCTCATCCGTGGCCTGAAACAAGCTGCTTTTCTTGGTGACATGCCCACGCCTGTTCTGATGTCTGTACTCCGCTGCCTGCTAAGTGAACCATGACAACAGACTAATAAGTCAAATATAACTAGACTTTGCTTGACCCTGCTATATTTAAGAAACGGATTGGCCTCATCTACAGCTATTACTTTCAAATGCTCCTTCACAAAACTAGTTAGATATTTTCAAGAATTGAACCACACATCCATCAATGGAAACCGTTTATTTAACACACATTACAATTAATAGGATTTTAACAAAATACGCATTTTATTTTAAGCACTTTAATTTATACCACGCCGTTGCTTAAAAAAACATAATATATTATGTAACAACTGTTGATTTAATGTTAACGCCCACCTGAGTGGTACCGAATGTCCTGTGAGCTCCACTTGACAGCCTGGCAGGCTGCCTAGTTACTGAGACTGTGTCACAGCCAATCAGTTCTATTTTCTTGTTCTATTTTTTAGGGAGTTTTTGGGCTGCTTGATTGAGCAAGATGAAGGGGAGCATGTGAATTGATACTTTAGTCTACCAAGCGTTGTGGAAGGCGTGACTAAAGCAGATTTTGTATGGGGCTAGCAACCTCATCATGCAGAAAATTCTATTGAAACTACCTCTGCATGTGCTAGGACACAGGCTTCCTGAAATGGGCTCGGTGTAGTGGAGGCGATATGCATGTGGGCAATGAGTTGTGATTTTGGTTAACCAATCAAACGTACCAGGTTAAAATCACGTTTGACAGACCCTGTCCGTTTCATGGTATGCCCATTTTTTTCAGTCAACTTAGTTGTTACTGAGTATCTGATGAAGTCAAAGGAAGATTTGGGAGCCGCCGCATAAATAAGAGTTTAGCGTGTCCTCAGCACTTACAGCAGTACCAATGAATTGATCACATAAGAGGGCGACTCATGTGCAGTGAAGTATGTTCTATGAGCCATTTTCATTTGACTTCACAAAAGATACACACATAACTGTGCATCCTACTACTGTACTACTGCTATTCTCCAAGTTTTATTTAGTTTGTAGAATCTTCTCCTCTCGAATAAATACTTCCAACAACAAGTTTGGGTTACGTAGACAAAGGCAAACATTCAACAAATATAATAGCACAATCTAGGTTTATAGTGACGGGTCTTTATACAGAACAAAGGAGAGCACGTGTGAAATTATGTTTGGCTTTCCTTCGTTCGTTCTCTATCTCCCACTACCAAAACCTGAACGGTCTTAAGTAGCAGAACGGAATGCGCTGGTTTACAGCTTTATTGCGAGATTTGTACGTTTCGGTCCAACACATCCGACTTCAGCAAGCATTTTTATATTACCGGGTTAGCATTCCCTCTTCGATCCCTTCTCCTTAGACAGTCTGTCCTACTGCAGATCACCTACTGCAGAATCACCGCGTGGAGGTGTAGAAGGCGCTTGGCAGCTTTGGTTCGCTGGTCCTGACGCTAGCAGTCACCTATGGGTCGCTGACCCTGACGCTAGCAGTCACCTATGGATCGCTGACCCTGACGCTAGCAGTCACCTATGCGTCGCTGACCCTGACGCTAGCAGTCACCTATGGGTCGCTGACCCTGACGCTAGCAGTCAGCTATGGGTCGCTGACCCTGACGCTAGCAGTCACCTATGGGTCGCTGACCCTGACGCTAGCAGTCACCTATGGGTCGCTGACCCTGACGCTAGCAGTCACATATGGGTCGTTGACCACTGCATCTCTTGCGCTGCTCATTATCTTGATCCCACATTATGTATTAAGTCTAAAGCAAAGAAACCATTTATTACTTAGTTAAATTTGTGTTGATCTCTGTTGCCGACAAAGACTGTTTGGTCGTAACCTACATTTTCGTTCGCTTATAATGTATGTTCACATACACATTTCATGTTACGGTCATTCACTGCGTTAACGTACGCAATGTACACAGCAAGTACGCATACCGAAGTGTGGTTAAAGAGAAGCACTGACATCTTTTCTCACTCAGTGACGATTGGACTGCACTGTATGTGCCATATATTGGCATAACTGTAGGGGCCATATATTGGCGTAATTGGGCGTAGAAACACATTTATAGCTAATGGGGGAGGGAATTATGTTAAGAACAAAGATCCACTTACAAATCAGCGGATACTATTTGACGAAATATGGATTTAAAGAATAACCTAGCATGCTGGGACATTTCGACTTTCCTGGTCATATAATAATATACTGGCTTGCTGGGAAATTTCGACTTTCCTGGTCATGTAATAATAGACTGGCTTGCTGGGACATATCGACTTTCCTTGTCATATAATAATAGACTGGCTTGCTGGGACATTTCGACTTTCCTTGTCATTTAATAATAGACTGGCTTGCTGGGACATTTCGACTTTCCTTGTCATTTAATAATAGACTGGCTTGCTGGGACACTTCGACTTTCCTTGTCATTTAAGAAGATATTAGACCATTGTCTTTTACATATAATTCATGACTGAACCGCTTTCCTGCTTTGGTTGTTAATCTTCTGACGAAGACATTTGCTTTATTGATCCGCCCGACTTGTTATGTAGTCGTGTCGTTTTAATATACATTCATGTTGGTTTTAAATAGGTTACATTATATTTGCACGCAATGCCTTCCAATTGTGGTTGATGTTGATCGATTTGTCCATAGAGTCATAAGACAGCAAGACATAATAGAGAGGCATATAAATTGCTGAAATATGGAACTTCAATAAATCACTAACAGATCATTCACCAGAACGGGTGATCGGTTTCAAATCAGAGCCGCAATTGATATCGAAACATAGCGTCTGCGCATGGGACAAAGTGCATCAACTGATGCCTTCATTTCATACATCAGCGCGAACATTGTCTGTAATCGTATGTCCAAACTGAGTTATCGGTCCGTGTGAAGTGGGTTAGTGAAGTTCAATGTTGACTGATGGATGTTGCTGTTGATTACCCTCGGGGTAGTGGGGATGTTTGATTGGGAGCCAGTTGTAGGAGAAGGTTATAATAACTGGAAGCTGTTGTAGATGGTGTTGTTGATACGGTTGTAGATGGTGTTGTAGATGGTGTTGTAGATAGGGTTGTAGATGGTGTTGTTGATGGTGTTGTTGATAGGGTTGTAGATGGTGTTGTTGATGGTGTTGTTGATACGGTTGTAGATGGTGTTGTTGATACGGTTGTAGATGGTGTTGTTGATACGGTTGTAGATGGTGTTATTGATACGGTTGTAGATGGTGTTGTTGATACGGTTGTAGATAGATTTCTAGATGGGGTTGTAGATGGTGTTTTAGATGGTGTTGTTGATGGGGTTGTAGATGGGGTTGTAGATCGGGTTATAGATGGGGTTGTAGATGGTGTTGCAGATGGCGTTGTAGATGGGGTTGTAGATGGTGTTATATATGGTGTTGTCGATGGGGTTGTTGATGGGGATGTTGATGGTGTTGTTGATGGGGTTGTTGATGGGGTTGTTGATGGTGTTGTTGATGGTGTTGTTGATGGTGTTGTTGATGGGGTTGTTGATGGTGTTGTTGATGGGGTTGTTGATGGTGTTATTTTTGTTTTTTTAATTGTATTTTGCGTTCGCACTATTTTCTCTAATCCGCAACGTGGTGTGCGTTGCACTGTGGTTTTTATTTTGCGCCTGTCGGCCCAGTGCCTCCGATTTCAGCATGCATTTTATGTAAGGGTCTGCTTCCTCCGGCATTTTCTAAGGGTTTGCTTCCCCGGGGTAACGGCCGGTGCTGTGATGGGGATCGAACCAAGCACCTTCGGTTTGTGAGCCGTGCAACTTAACCACTAGGCCACGCCGTCAACTTGTTGATTGAGTTGTAGATGGTGTTGTAGATGGGGTTGTTGATGGTATTGTAGATGGGGTTGTTGATGGTATTGTTGATGGTGCTGTAGATGGTGTTGTTGATTGTGTTGTAGATGGTGTTGTAGATGGGGTTGTAGATGGTGTTATAGATGGTGTTGTAGGTGGGGTTATTGATGAGGTTGTAGATGGGGTTGTTCATGGGGTTGTTGATGGTGTTGTAGATGGTGTTGTTGATATATCCCTCTTTCTGTTAAAAATATATGTTTAGCATATATTTTCTGTGTCCTGTTTGCTTTTCTCTGCAATGGTGGTTATCAGCCCAGAAAGTCTAATTATAATATCAGGTGTGCTCACAATCATTCTTTGTTTTTCAGTGGGGGCCTGCTCTATCGTATGTGCAACAATAAGCATAATCAAACATATGACTGACTATGTAGCCGTTGTAAAGCGCATGTTGTAACTTATTGTCTTGTTTACAATATGTCTTCTTCTTTGACCTCGTTTCGTCACGAGCAGGATGTTCCGTTACAATGTATCGAAGTTTAAGTGCGGCTACGATATTTGTCCAACACATCCAATTTCAACACGGTACATTTTTCGGACCGGGTTTGCCTTCAATTTTCGATCCCTATTCTCTCAGTCAGACATCTCACATGCAACATATTTCGATAGCAGCCACTTGGAGACGAAATAGAATCTTGGACGGAAAAGAGTCTCTGGTTCGCTGACACTAACGCAATCAGTCATCTATGAGTCTCTGGTTCGCTGTCACTAACGCAACCAATCATCTACGAGTCTCTGTTTGCTGACACTAACGCAACCAATCATCTACGAGTCTCTGTTTGCTGACACTAACGCAACCAATCATCTACGAGTCTCTGTTTGCTGACACTAAAGCAAACAGTCATCTATGAGTCTCTGGTTCGCTGACACTAACGCAATCAGTCATCTATCTCTGATTCGCTGATACTAACGCAATCAGTCATCTATGAGTCTCTGGTTGCTGTCAACTAATTCACTGCGCCATATTGTTTGAATTATAACACGTATATTTTGGTAGGTTCAAAATAATAAAAACATATGTAATCGAGTAGTACTTATACATGCATACACGCGTTTTGATAATGTTGTACATACGAGCTGTCTATGCTCAGCTTTACCAGAAATCATGACCAAAGACTGTGACTTAACTATCGTTTACATATGAGCGAAGAGCAGTTGTTTAAGTGTAGGGAGCAGCTAGGTCTTGTCATTATTATACATGTGGGAAATACATGACATCGTTAACAGCGACATTTAGATAACGGATGAAAGGAAGAGCCTCTATACCAGAACATGGCAAGATGAAGGAAAATAGAGAAACAAAAACGATGATTGAAAATTATGTTAGATGGAGATACATTGCCATATACATTTCTCAGTAGTTATTCAATAATGCTATCGGATCTTCCCGCACAGTTAACTGGGTTTGGTGAGTAAAAACCAAAGATAAAGACATGAAAAACAACGAAAACCATAAATGGAATATTATTTGACAACCTCTGCAAGCGAGACTTCTTTGATAAACGTGATAGTATTTCTACTTTCTAATTGTTTATTATTCCTCTTCTGTTACTTCTTTTTCTTCACTTTCTTCCTTTCCTTCATCTTGTTATTCTTCTTCTTTACGTCTTCTTCGTTTGAGGTTTACGTCATTATTATTAAGCGTAAAACTCATTGTATCTCTGAGGACTCTTATATCTGCGCCTTTTGATTGTCTCCCAGAGGACTCTAATATCTGCGCCTTTTGATTGTCTCCCAGAGGACTCTAATATCTGAGCCTTTTGATTGTGTCGCAGAGGACTAATATCTGCGCCTTTCAGCCACACCAACATACCGAACGAAGATCTATACACTCCAAGGTAGAAGAGACGCCACTAGGACAAGTCGAGGTCTGAGAGAATTTAGCTAGAATTGATATCCCGATCTCAATTCCATTGCCACTATGACAGTACGTATCTGCGACTTGTCTGGGGAGAGGAGACTAACGTCTGGTCAGACAAAACATACTGATTAATGTTAGTCATGGTCAAGTGAAGCATACTGATTAATGTTAGTCATGGTCAAGTGAAGCATACTGATTAATGTTAGTCATGGTCAAGTGAAGCATACTGATTAATGTTAGTCATGGTCAAGTGAAGCATACTGATTAATGTTAGTCATGGTCAAGTGAAGCATACTGATTAATGTTAGTCATGGTCAAGTGAAGCATACTGATTAATGTTAGTCATGGTCAAGTGAAGCATACTGATTAATGTTAGTCATGGTCAAGTGAAGCATACTGATTAATGTTAGTCATGGTCAAGTGAAGCATACTGATTAATGTTAGTCATGGTCAAGTGAAGCATACTGATTAATGTTAGTCATGGTCAAGTGAAGCATACTGATTAATGTTAGTCATGGTCAAGTGAAACATACTGATTAATGTTAGTCATGGTCAAGTGAAGCATACTGATTAATGTTAGTCATGGTCAAGTGAAACATACTGATTAATGTTAGTCATGGTCAAGTGAAGCATACTGATCAAAACTCCGCCTCATTTCCACACAGTTCTCACTAGAAACTGGCTGTTTCGTAGCAGTCTGACTAACGAGGTGGGGATTGTCGTGATCCCCATAATAATGAGCGACACGCAGATGAAATCAAGCAAAGTACAACATCCTGGAGGATGCCAGTCTACCTTCATTAGCACACTCGGAATGTTAGGAAAGTTACAGCCACGCGTCATTTAACGCAGTTTTCAGGTCGCACACAAGAGTAAGCATACTCATCGTTAGCACTACCCAACAATAACAACAGCACTAACAATAGCACTAACAACAGCACTAACAACATCACTAACAACATCACTAACAACAGCACTAACAACAGCACTAACAACAGCACTAACAACATCACTAACAACATCACTAACAACAGCACTAACAACAGCACTAACAACAACACCAACAACATCACTAACAGCAACAGCAACAACACCACCACCAACAACAACACCACTAACAACAGCACTAACAACAATAACAACAACAGCAACACCAACAACAGCACTAACAACAACAACAGGAACAATAACAACGTCCATTTTTGTTTCCTTATTGACACATGTTAAACTGACGTCATTGTTAGTTACACTCTTTGATACCGTTGACAGTTTTGTGTGTGACATCTCCTGTTAGTAAAACTCTTTTCTTTGACTGCCCTGCTATTGACATCTTTAGGTGAAGTTATTTTATCTTATACATACTCACACTCCTTTTAAGACAATAATTGATGGCTTGCCTTGTTAATGTGCCTACGTTCACATACGTGTGTATCATTTAGTAACGTATTAAGCGTTACATTTTAAATTTATTTGAAACGTATTTTTTTTTTTTTTCATCACAACACTTCTTCTTCTTCTCCTTCTTCGTCTTCTTCGTCTTCTTCTTCTTCTTCTTCTTCTTCTTCTTCTTCTTCTTCTTCTTCTTCATATTTCTTCTTCTTCTTCGTTTTCCTATTCTTCTTCTTCTTCATATTTCTTCTTCTTCGTTTTCCTGTTCTTCGAAGTTTTTCCTGAAAAAAGCCTTCTGACATTGTCTCGAAAATTACAGGGATCCTGCGATATTTGCACCTTTTGGCCAGACACATTCGATTTCAGCCAGTTTTGTGAGTATCTGTTTGCCTTTTGCACTGTGAACCCTAATGTCTTAGTCAGACTGCACTACTGCAGCCTGTTTCCAAGGCCACCATTTGAAGTCAGAAAAGGGTCTTGGTCAGCTGTAGTGCTCTGACCCTGATGCAAGCATCCAGCTATGAGTAGCTGTGGCTGTTATCAGCCCATTCACTGTGCTGCATCTTCAGTCCCACAATCCATCTCATTAAATATCCAGAAGAAATAGAGAGAGAGAGAGAGAGAGAGAGAGAGAGAGAGAGATGAAGATGAAGAAGAAAAAGAAGAAGAAGAAGAAAAAAGGATGAGGCGTATGCGAATACGAGAATGGAAAAGGTACCAAAATTCCTTTGCTTGCCCTTCCATTTGTGTCGTGCAGAGATGCGTGGAGAGGAGGTTTCCTTATTTGGGCCAACTGTGTTGCGCCTGTTGTTGTAAGCCGGTGTTGGGACGGTTGTTGTAAGCCGGTGTTGGGACGGTTGTTGTAAGCCGGTGTTGGGACGGTTGTTGTAAGCCGGTGTTGGGACGGTTGTTGTAAGCCGGTGTTGGGACGGTTGTTGTAAGCCGGTGTTGGGACGGTTGTTGTAAGCCGGTGTTGGGACGGTTGTTGTAAGCCGGTGTTGGGACGGTTGTTGTAAGCCGGTGTTGGGACGGTTGTTGTAAGCCGGTGTTGGGACGGTTGTTGTAAGCCGGTGTTGGGACGGTTGTTGTAAGCCGGTGTTGGGACGGTTGTTGTAAGCCGGTGTTGGGACGGTTGTTGTAAGCCGGTGTTGGGACGGTTGTTGTAAGCCGGTGTTGGGACCGTTGCTCCAAGCCGGTGTTGGGACGGTTGCTCCAAGCTGGTGTTGGGACGGTTGCTCAAAGTCGGTGTTGGGACGGTTGCTCCAAGCCGGTGTTGGGACGGTTGCTCCAAGCTGGTGTAGGGACGGTTGCTCCAAGCCGGTGTTGGGACGGTTGCTCAAAGCTGGTGTTGGGACGGTTGCTCCAAGCTGGTGTAGGGACGGTTGCTCCAAGCCGGTGTTGGGACGGTTGCTCAAAGCCAGTGTTGGGACGGTTGCTCCAAGCCGGTGTAGGGACGGTTGCTCCAAGCCGGTGTTGGGACGGTTGCTCCAAGCTGGTGTAGGGACGGTTGCTCCAAGCCGGTGTAAGGACGGTTGCTCCAAGCCGGTGTAGGGACGGTTGCTCCAAGCCGGTGTTGGGACGGTTGCTTAAAGCTGGTGTTGCGTCGGTTGTTGTAAGCTGGTATTGCACCGGAAGTGACATAGAGATGTGACGTAGAAGAGTGCAGTAGAGAAGTGACGTAGAGAAGTGACGTAGAGAAGTGACGTAGAGAAGTGCCGTAGAAGAGTGCAGTAGAGGGGTGCCGTAGAGGAGTGCCGTAGAGGAGTGCCGTAGAAGAGTGCCGTAGAGGAGTGACGTAAAGGAGTAACGTATAGGAGTGACGTAGAGGAGTGATGTGATCGCCTGTCACGTGGTGAGATATAAGTCATTCCAAGTTGAACCACAGTTTTCATACTTTTTAAAACAACTAAATATTCCTACTTGCAAAATAAACAACAATATTATGCAGTAAATATCAACTGGTCGACATCCTTCTGCTGTTAGAAACCGAATCAACCCTCGCTGATAAACTCTGGACCGATTCCGTATCACATCCACCATGTTTTCAATTGTCTGCTGAGGAAACTATGTCAGAGGATAATGCAATTTTACTTGATGGTTGATATGTGCTGTATACATCAAAAGTGACGTCATCATACGCATCGTACGTCTGCTCACTTAGTGTAGTTAGGTCCGGTTTCATATAAATACGCCTTGTAAATGACCATACAAGTGTTTTGGCGCAGACTTCCGTAAAATGCCAACTGTTAAGCAGATTGAAAACGGAGACACGTCGCATGATGATGATTATCAATAGTTCGGGAAATAAGTCTTCATGGTGAACTGCTCTTTTATAAATAAGAAGGGGCAAAGATGCAGCAGTGAACGAGCTGACAGCAGGCAGCGACTCATAGCTGTATGCTTGAATCAGAATCAGCGAACCGCAGATGACCGAGACCTAATTCAGCCTCCAAATGGCGACCCTAAAAACAGGCTGCACTAGTGTAGTCTGGCTGTGAGAATATGAATCACAGGGGGAAGGCAAATACTGTACTAAAAAACCTTGCTGAAATCTGGCCGAAAGGCGAAGACATTGCAGCCTCGCTGTAAATTATTAGACAGAGTCACAACGTCCATTTTAGGACGAATGCAGAAGAGGAAGAAGAAGAAGAAGAAGAAGAAGAAGAAGAAGAAGAAGAAGAACGAATATAAATACGATTAGCAATGTCTGTCAGCTGTACAAATGCTAGAGAACTGGCTCTGGCCTACGTTCCGTCGATACGTTGAACAACATGAAAAACAACGTGTTGATCTCTAGCCCAGTTAAGGTTGTCAACTGCAAAGTGAAGGGCATGCGAAGGGGAAGAAGGAATGAACTGAAAATAGCTATTGCGGAATAAAGAGATACACAGAAAAGTATGAAGACAAGTGAAAGAAAAAACACAATGAAAGAAAGAACACAATGAAAGAAAGAACAAAATGGAAAAAAAAAGAAATATACCTTGTTTTTAAACAAAAAAACAGCATCAAAGATACGAACTGCGGTTTAGATATAATTGGATATCTATAGGCTCAAACATTGCTCGCTTGTGAGTCGTTGCTCAATGTTGGATTTCTTTAATTGAATAATCACTTGTGTATACAATAACTAGAGATCAATGACTTCACACGTCGCAAAGTATTCCAGACCAGAAAGAAAGAATGTCATGCTAAAAACATCAGTTTGTCTTCCATTTTGTGACTTGTATAATAACTGTAATCATATTATTTCCATGCTCATTTCTCTTTATTACTTATTTTCATTTTTGTCTTCTTTATCCACAGAATATTTCTGTGAACAACATCTGTGATCTGCCGAAAAGACATGGCTGATGAAGATATTCAAGTTGATGCCTGCATCATGAAGTCATCAATAGATCACACGGCTACTTCGAGATCAACTGGCAAGAAAGTTTTGACATTTTCTATTGAAAGCATTATGAACAGAACTACAACTAGCTCAGCCAATCACCACACTGACTTGCCTCAGTCTCCGTGCCGAATATCCTTAGCTCATGAAGCATCTAACGTGGATGTTGTTCAAACGGCATTTCATGAAACAACGCCTCAAAATGTTCTCACCGACACCTCAGACTTCAGTTCAAGAAGTTTGAAAAATGGTGCTTTTGATCGAAAACGATCAGGATCTACCACATCGTCCCCTCCAATCCATAATAAATGTACTAGCAGTTCTTGCAAAGCATCCACTCCTATCGACCTAGCAACACTGTCACGATCCGCGACCAGCCCCAAGAGAAACTCAGGGAATAATTTAGAAAGAGACAGCAAAGTCCAATCCCCAGGTTTTGCAGCAACATCATCTCCTCGACAGACTCTAGCCCGGTCACCACGCTCAAATGACTGTCACAGATCTTCAAATCTCTCTTCGCCGTACTCCTCTCGGGATTCATCCAGCCACGCCTTCGTCCAGTACACCCGAGACATGTGTGAAGGACTGCACGATCCAAGCCGTGCTCACGCTATGCTGGCTGCATTTCCAAACGGCTTTAACGGACTGCATCCAGGCCTTCCTCGTGATTTCAGAGACTTGAATCAGGTGTATCCTGTATTTCACCCGGCGTTTGTAGGAACAATACCCATGACAACCTCGATGGAAGATTTTCAAGTGCAGCTTTTGAAGAATTATCCTTGGTTAAATACCGGACTTCTGGCGCAGATGAATCCAGGACATTTACCTAATGTTCCAGCAAATATCTTCGAAACAATGAAGCACTCGCATCTTTTTCAAAACAATCTGAGAAATTCAACGAACAATAATAATAGTAGCATCAACTTTAACAATAACACTAGTGCTCATGCATCTCATGTTTCTGACAATTCTTTTATGTTTAAATACGCACTTAAAGTGAAAGACCTGGCCTGTGAACAGATAAGCCATGGCCCACGAAACATGACTAATAGCATGCCTGTTTCCAGCTCCATGGAGAAACGAGGCGTCTCGTGTGATTCTCACAGCTCTGCCTCCAGCCAACTCATTTCTATGAAAACCGAGGACAGTAACGAAGACGACGATCATTGTGTTGACTTGTCTTCCCCGAATAGCTCCAGTGCCACCAGCAGCGTTGAAGACTCCAAGTGCAAGAAGCTCATCGGAAAATCCCAGAAAACATTTAGTTGTCCGGAATGCGGCAAGGTGTTCAACGCTCATTACAATCTGACTCGACACATGCCCGTGCACACTGGCGCTCGTCCGTTCGTCTGCAAGGTTTGTGGGAAGGGCTTCCGACAGGCTAGCACGCTATGCAGACACAAAATAATTCATACTTCAGAGAAGCCACATAAATGTGGAACTTGCGGGAAAGCTTTCAACAGAAGTTCTACTCTTAACACACACATGCGTATACATCAAGGATACAAGCCATATGTTTGCGAATTCTGCGGAAAAGGGTTCCATCAAAAAGGTAATTACAAGAACCACAAACTAACCCATAGTGCGGAGAAACAATACAAATGTAGCGTGTGTTCCAAGGCCTTCCACCAGGTGTACAATCTGACCTTTCACATGCATACACACAACGACAAGAAACCCTACACCTGTCATGTATGCGGGAAGGGATTTTGTCGGAACTTTGATCTCAAAAAGCACATGAGAAAACTTCACGACAGCAACCAGATCGGCAGCCCCGGGAACTCTTGTGATCCTCTCAGCCCACAACCCTCAGTTCCTCAATCTCCGCATTCCAGTATAACGTCCCCTCTCGGCCATCTATTCCCTGGACAGAGTGGGTTCGGTCCCTCCGCGTTTCTTCCCCGACCGCCTATGTTTGCCCACCATCAGGCAATTGCTTGTCAGAGGCGGTTACTGTCCCCGTACTTAGTTGGGCCTAACACTGCCAGCCTTCTACATAAAATATCGTCAATGATTTAAAGAAAAAATCAAAATGCAAGACTTGAGAAATCCTACCTTTTAAAGTGCAACCAAATCTACAATATTTCAAATGTTTAGTTCCTGCGAGTCTGTTTACAATGATTGTCAACGTCAGTTGTATGTTTAGGACCGGTCAATCTGTTCACCAATGATTGTCAACGTCAGTTGTATGTTTAGGACCGGTCAATCTGTTCACCAATGATTGTCAATGTCAATTGTTTGTTTAGTTCTTTCCAGTCTGTTCACCAATGATTGTCAACGTCAGTTGTATGTTTAGGACCGGTCAATCTGTTCACCAATGATTGTCAACGTCAGTTGTATGTTTAGGACCGGTCAATCTGTTCACCAATGATTGTCAACGTCAGTTGTATATTTAGGACCGGTCAATCTGTTCACCAATGATTGTCAATGTCAATTGTATGTTTAGTTCTTTCCAGTCTGTTCACCAATGATTGTCAACGTCAGTTGCATGTTTAGGACCGGTCAATCTGTTCACCAATGATTGTCAACGTCAGTTGTATGTTTAGGACCGATCAATCTGTTCACCAATGATTGTCAACGTCAGTTGTATATTTAGGACCGGTCAATCTGTTCACCAATGATTGTCAATGTCAATTGTATGTTTAGTGCTTTCCAGTCTGTTCACCAATGATTGTCAACGTCAGTTGTATGTTTAGGACCGGTCAATCTGTTCACCAATGATTGTCAATGTCAATTGTATGTTTAGTTCTTTCCAGTCTGTTCACCAATGATTGTCAACGTCAGTTGTATGTTTAGGACCGATCAATCTGTTCACCAATGATTGTCAACGTCAGTTGTATGTTTAGGATCGGTCAATCTGTTCACCAATGATTGTCAATGTCAATTGTATGTTTAGTTCTTTCCAGTCCGTTCACCAATGATTGTCAATGTCAATTGTATGTTTAGTTCTTTCCAGTCCGTTCATCAATGATTGTCAAGGTCAGTTGTATGTTTAGTTCTTTCCAGTCCGTTCATCAATGATTGCCAACGTCAGTTGTATGTTTAGTTCTTTCCAGTCCGTTCATCAATGATTGCCGACGTCAGTTGTATGTTTAGGACCGGTCAATCTGTTCATCAATGATTGTCAACGTCAGTTGTGTGTTTAGGACCTTTGCTAAGTGTTATAGATCATTCATTGATTAGAATATTCTTCTTCTTTGATTTATCGTCAATAACTGAAAAAACAAAGTGTCTACTGCCCCCGATATAGTCTTTAAAGCAAGCAACAAACTCCCTCCACCTCACCCGATTTGTAGCGCTCCTTTCTGCGACGCCCCAGCACTGATTGAAAATCTCCCATATATTGACCTAGGCCGGCCACTCTTTCACTTTCCCTCTGTAGTCTATACAGTGGCAATTCTTATCCTAGCACCCGAGGCCCGTCATCAAACATGGAGGCCCCAGTTCCGGTGTGGACGGGTTACGATGGCGTTTGTATCTTTTGACTGGTTTTGGGCAAGCAGTTCCTGATTGATTCATCCATACAATTATATGCCCTTCTCTTAGACAACTTACATGAACATATAATAATTTGGATATTCTTGTTTCTTCATTCTCCGACACTCCACACCATACAGAAGCACACGAAGTACGAAACACTTGTGTATTCATCAGTGTTTGTACTGAACTACGAAAACTTTCAAATGTTATTTAAGCTTGCAACGGTTATTTTGGTTCTGTTTGTTTGTTCCTGAAGTATCCCCATTATAGTATTCGTCTAACATTATTAATTAGAACATTTCTTTTATATTCAGTAATTATTGCAACATTGATATAACATAGAATATCATTCGTTTCACTACATATTGATACTTTTATGCATTTCTGATTCGCGGGGGAGGAGTTATCAATTGATCTGATGTTACATTTCATATTGAAAGACTCGATCCGTGAGGCGGGCCATAATTCTTGCTGGGTCTGGCATGTTTGCGATTGGTGTTTTCACATACTGTCAACTCCTGCTGTTATATACTGTCTACGTTAGCTGTCCTACATTGTCGACTCCAGCGGTCTTACATTGTCGACTCCAGCTGTCTTACATTGTTGACTCCAGCTGTCTTACATTGTCGACTCCAGCGGTCCTACATTGTCGACTCCAGCGGTCCTACATTCTCGACTCCAGCGGTCCTACATTGCCGAACAGCTGTCCTACATTGTCGACTCTAACGGTCCTACATTGTCGACTCCAGCGG
This sequence comes from Ariolimax columbianus, assembly GCA_036924085.1. Taxonomy (NCBI): domain Eukaryota; kingdom Metazoa; phylum Mollusca; class Gastropoda; order Stylommatophora; family Arionidae; genus Ariolimax; species Ariolimax columbianus. Next base: position 85,558,368 of record JAVGWX010000009.1, on the reverse strand, counting down.
TCCTACATTGTCGACCAGCTGTCTTACATTGTCGAATCCATGTGTCCCAACTGTTGACTTAAGCTGTCCCCAAATGTCGACTGCTGAATAGATTTTCTCATTACTGACTTCGGACATAAATTCCTATTACTGACTGCTGACATAAACTCCCATTTCTGACTTCTGACATAAATTCTCATTACTGACTTCTGACATAAATTCTCATTACTGACTTCGAACATAAATTCACATTACTGACTTCTGACATAAATTCTCATTACTGACTTCTGACACAAATTCTCTTTACTGACTTCGAACATAAATTCCCATTACTGACTTCTGACATAAATTCCCATTACTGACTGTTGACTTAAGTTGCCCATTTTGAGGTCACTATTACCATTATTGATGAATGACTGAAATATAAACTTCACTAACTGCTGACTAACTATCAGTTTTACTGATTGTTGACTAGATATCAGCTATAACGACTTCTGACTAAATACCAGCTGTAGTAACTGTTGATTAAAAATAAGATGTACTAATTGGTAACTAAATATCAGCTATACGGATGGCTGATTAAATATAATCTATACTGCCTGCTGACTAAATATCAGCCCTACTGACTGCTGACTAAATATCAGCCCTACTGACTGATGACTAAATACCAGCCCTGTTGACTGGTGACTAAATATCAGCCCTACTGACTGATGACTAAATATCACCCCTACTGACTGCTGACTAAATATCAGCACTACTGACTGCTGACTAAATATCAGCTCTACTGACTGATGACTAAATATCATCCATACTGACTGCTGACTAAATATCATCCATACTGACTGCTGACTAAATATCATCCATACTGACTGCTGACTAAATATCAACTATATAGTGACTGCATACTAAAATTGTTGTTCAACTTACTGCTACCTTCAGATGCCCAACACTGACGCACATTTATTATGTATTATTTCGGGAGCCCTCAAACATGTATTTCTCCTGGGAAAAGTCCGTTTTGTTATTTCAGGAGCCCTCGAACGTGTATTAGACCTGGAATAAGTCCGTTTTGTTATTTCAGGAGCCTTCAAACACGTATTAGACCTGAAAAAAAGTCCGTTTTGTTATTTCAGGAGCCCTCAAACATGTATTAGACATGGAAAAAGTCCGTTTTGTCGCGCATTTTTTGCACTTAGCATTTGATGAAATTTGAGATAGCTTTTGTCTGTGTTTGGATATGAAAGAGTGATCCATTGCGTCTAATAAACTTGAATCGTGTATATATGACATATATGATGTGTTTTCACATGCTTTATACTTTATATAATCACACGGAATTGATGACCTACCGTGATGTCCAGGTTGACAAGAACAGTAACGCTGCTACCTTTCACGAACACCGTAAAAGGCGACGTTAGAGGCATGTGGATGGGTCTGATAGCTTCAGCAGGAAAAAAAATAACACTGTCATTATAAACAGCCACTGCAAAAGTTCGGATACATTCCTCACATAAGCTTCACATTGGATCGATTAGGTCAATGGTTACAAATAGTTGAAAACATGCTTTCTTTTATAAAGGCCAGCTGCAGGGGTTGTATTCTTCTACTGGAGCCAAAAGTAGCATACATGTAACTTATTACATAGCACTTCACCCTAGTTATATTAATAGAAGGTTTATCTTTTTGAAGAACAGGAAGATGAAGAAGGTCCATGCAGTCTGCTGACCATACACACTCGTGATTTATTTCTCAAGCGTCCTCCAAGCTCGCTCGTCTTACGGTTGGTAAAAAACTTCTGCGGATTTAAGATTTATCGATTTGCAGTATCTCATCGATAGGCAGTTGGGGTGTGCATTTAGAATGTCCCAATCTCTTATTATTTGTAATGCTTTTCTCATCACCACCCCACTTTCATTATAAAATCTTCCATCGCCAGTATCTTAACCAAATTATTGTTTTTGAACCCTGACCTGCTCTGTAAGTAGATCTTGACTTTAAAGTGGCATGCCACTCATCACATAGCAATTCGTATTTGCCCTTTAGATTTAGGGACTTAAAACACAACACGATAACTGCCAATACGATCAATTTGTATCGATGAATCATCCAGAACTTGTTGAAACTATTGATCACGAAAAGTGAACTGTTGAAAAAGTATGTCGTCTCAGGAGATGCGCTGCCTGGTCGTACATCCCTTTTCTCTTTATTCATAATCTGTCTCCATTATTTCTCTGTAGTAGTACATCAGATGCTTTTATTACTCCACTGCATTGGTTCATCTGATTATTCCTTTACTCCACTGCAGTGGTACATCAAATTCTTCCATTACTCCATTACAGTGGTACATCACCAGATGATTCCATCATTCCAATATAATGATACATCAGATGATATTGACCGAAGATAATTATAAAATGAAACATCAAATAATGTTGACCAAAGATAATTATATAATGAAACATCAAATAATGTTGACCAAAGATAATTATATAGTGATAGATCAAATAATGTTGACCAAAGATAATTATGTAATGATACATCAAAATAATGTTGACCAAAGATAATTATATAATGATACATCAGATCATGTTGACAATGACAATTCTACTGAGTTCTTCAGTCGTAAAGAATTTTCTCTGGTCAATTGTGTTAGTGACTTTTCTTATATCCTGGCATGTTCACAAGAAAGTGTGCATGAACCCTCCTCGCTGTAGTTAAATGTTAGGCTTCTCAGCAAGGTCACCACTACGAGAATCACACTAACGATCCCCGTCTTGTTGGTCAGGCTTCTGTATCCAGGTTCTCGGTTAGTAAGTTGCACCTGAACCTGACACGAACGACAAGAGATCACACGTTGTATCACAAATAAATACGCAGATATTATTTAAACACTGGGTTAAGGATCAAGCACCCTCCGTTACAAATGACAAACAATAACAAATGCCAAACAATAACAAATGAAAAACGATGACAAACAATAACAAATGACAAACAATAACAAATGACAAACAATAACAAATGATCAACAATAACAAATGACAAACAATAACCAATGACAAACAATAACAAATGACAAACAATTACAAATGACAAACAATAACAAATGACAAACAATAACAAATGACCAACAATAACACATGACAGATAATAACAAATAACAAACAATAACACATGACCAACAATAACAAATGACCAACAATAACAAATGACAAAGAATAACACATGAAAAACAAAAACACATGATAGACAATAACAAATGACAAACAATAACAAATTAAATATTATAATTTGATAAAAGTCAAAATTAGGACGAAAGTTCAAAGCTGGAAGTGTACAATGATTCATTTTTAAAACCATCAAAATATTTTGTTTTCAAATGTAAGCGACTCATGATATTTGAAACAAAAATATTGTTGTTCGACGCTTCTTCTAAGTCCGACTAATTTGTGATATAAAACATGTGATTCTTTTTTCAAACAAGAATTGTTATTAGATGACATAAAATAACGTTACTGACCAAAAGTAACGATCATTCCAGAATGTGTACCTGTAGATACAAAATTGTTTTTATTCATAGGATTAAAAATAGTATGAATTTGTATTAAAAAACGGTTATACAAATGGCATAAGAAAGAATATTGCACATCACTTAGGTGTCTTACCACAGAATTGGACAGAATAGATTAGATAAACAAATGCGCAAGATGTGCAGACAAGCACAAGGACACCGAGTAAAGCCAGAATAGTAACAAATCAATCAATCAATCAATCAATCAAAAACTGTTTTAGCTCCTTGTGCAGCATATATCTTGAACCAATACACGCATGTCACCCAATGTTGACCTGTTTATATCAGAGATAGTTTCTGTGATTTACAGGTGCTGCAGCATGTGGTAGCCAGTCCCATGCCCAACAATCATTAGCTACATCTTACAGTATGCTAGACAGGTCACAGTGACTCTATTTTGCTCACTTTCAGCTCCAGTCACACTAAGGCCACTAATAAACATTAGACAATAATAAATCTAGCAAAGCAGACGTAAATAAAGGAAATGTATTATACAAAATTACAATGTAAATATTTCGGATAAATGTAAACGTTTCCAAAAAAAACGTAAGTCTACAAAAAGTACAAGAAACACACTTCATATTTTTTTGTAAAGAGTGGCAGAATCTGTCATTCATCTACTCGATGACAATACAATAATCGAAACCAGTTCAACTTTCCAACGAGAATACAAATGATAAAATCAATTCAACTTTCCGAAAAGAATGCTACAATTGAAACCAATTCAACTTCCCAATTAAAATGCAATAAATGAAACAATTTGAAAGGGAATAATTGAAAGACATCATATCGGAGGTGTAAAACCTGCAAACAATGAATCATGGGATTGACCTGAAAGTAAATGGTTTCCCTGAGCAGACTTAACTGCTGGATGGAAAGGAAGTGTTGGAGACTAAGCCACAGCTTGTTTCATGTGGTGTTCGCAAATCACTTCCTCGCTGCCTTTTCTTACCTAATTGTAAGTTAAGTACCAATTTACAGCTGAGACGACAGGAGCCTGGCAGTTGTGGGAGTTCAAACCGCGTACCCTTGCAGCGAAAAGTCAGTGACCTACGACTACACTAAGAACACGTTCGGATTGAACTACCTAGAAGTAATACTGGAAGTGCGTCAATCACGGACTTTGTTGTAGGGGATGGAATGTTATAGACATCATTATTCTGTGTATCAGCTTTCATAGAGTCGGGTGATCTGGTCCCTTTCTTGCTGCTTTTTCTTCTCTACGTGTAATGTATGTGGTAATTTATAGCTGGGTAAACTGGCGCGAGTTGAAACCAGGTATTCCCCAGTTGGTGCAGCATTTATTTATCCGATCGCTAACTTGCTCCTTTGGTCGACACAAGCCACAAAACTTGGATACCAGAACAAATATGGGAAGTAAAGGCGACCGTTGTGATACTGACCACATCACCCACTATATGCCGTCGGATGACCACATCACACACTATATGCCGTGGGTCGCAAATATTATGAACCTAACACCATATTTCCTATACGCCGCATGGCGTGAAACGGGATCTTGACTTTTGATTTTATTCAACCCGATACTTTTGATGTGAGAAACCGGCGCTCTATCCACTCTGCTGTACATATGATGACAGATGAAGCTGGTTACACTGCAATGACAGCTAGGATATATGATACAAATGTCCTGAAAGTAGGACAGTATCTTGTGAATATTATTACAAAGTAGTAATCCTGGGACATGACAATGTATCCTCTTCTTGGTCTTCGGCGTTCGTCCTTGTCAGAATAACGTGACCTTAGGTAGTCATTTATTGCCAGGTTGTCAAATATGCGCCTTTCGGCCCGCCACAACCTGTTTCAGCACCACATTTTTGATCGGATTTCAATCTCTCTGCAATCTCTTTTCTATTAGCCAAGCTGCATGGTTGCAGTACGTTTCCAGGAACACCATTTGGATGTGGTAAAAGATCTTGGCCCACTGTGGTTCGCTGATTCTGATGCAATCAGCCAACTTTGCGTTCCTGGCTGCTGTCAGTTCATCCTTTGTGTTCCATCTTCGGCCTATGTGGAATTTATGAGTAATAGTAAAATAGAATACAATAAATAGTTTAATGAGAAACCTAATTAAAGGGGGACTGAAACGCTAGTCTGGTCAGACACACGCAAGCGTCAGGCTGATTTGAAGGCAATATAGCAGAGGAGATGTGTATCCACGTGATTCCCGAGGTAGTGAGCGTCACTTAGATGAAGCTAAGCATTACCGCCTGAAGAACCATGGATGACCTTCATCAGAGATGTGAGGAAAGCTACTTCAACTCGCCATTTAACGCCTTCTTCAGTGTCCGCAAGAGTAAACTAATTCATTCTGGACATTGTTGCGTTCAGTGTCGGGCTGTAGTACCTTTCCTCACATCTCAAACGTGATGATGAAAATGAACCGTGATCCTCATTGCGGTAGTGCTTGGCTTCATCTGCGTGACTCTCACTACTACGGGGATCACGTTGAAACACATCTCGTCAGCCAGACTGCCTTAAAATCCTCATGTTTCCAGGGAACGCTCCATGGACGAGAGATATTCGTCTTGGTCAGTGTATTGGGCTTCACTCAGACGCGATGCCCGGATAGTATGGTGTGCCTAACCATTACGCGACGCTCAGGATAGTATGTTGTGCCTGACTCAGACGCGACGCTCGGGATAGTATGGTGTGCCTGACCCTGAAGCTACGCACGGATAGTATGGTGTGCCTGACCCTTACGCGACGCTCGGGATAGTATGGTGTGCCTGACCCTGACGCGACGTTCGGGATAGTATGTTGTGCCTGACTCAGACGCGACGCTCGGGATAGTATGTTGTGCCTGACCCTGACGCGACGCCCGGGATAGTATGTTGTGCCTAACTCTAACGCGGCGCCCAGGATAGTATGTTGTGCCTAACCCTGACGTGACGCCCGGGATAGTATGTTGTGCCTGACCCTGACGTGAGGCCCGGGATAATATGTTGTGCTTGACACTGACGTAACGCCCGGGATAATATGTTGTGCTTGACCCTGACGTGACGCCCGGGATAGTATGTTGTGTCTGACCCTGACGTAACGCCCGGGATAATATGTTGTGTCTGACCCTGACGCGACGCCCGGGATAATATGTTGTGCTTGACCCTGACGTGACGCCTGGGATAGTATGTTGTGTCTGACCCTGACGTAACGCCCGGGATAATATGTTGTGCTTGACCCTGACGTGACGCCCGGGATAGTATGTCGTGCCTGACCCTGACGTGACGCCCGGGATAGTATGTCGTGCCTGACCCTGACGTGACGCCCGGGATAATATATATAAATATCGTGAACATTCAACAACAATATGAAAACCCATTTGGAAATGGAAAGATTGTATTCAATTGAGAAAAGTACTCATTGTTGCTGGAGAAACATGTTAATGGAAGCTACAATGTGCAAGCTGCCAGATCGCTACCAATTGACGAAAACCTGAACACTGATCATGACCATTCTAATGTACAAGAAGGGAAGGGAAAACCTGAACACTGATCATGATCATTCTAATGTACAAGAAGGGAAGGGAAAACCTGAACACTGATCATGACCATTCTAATGTACAAGAAGGGAAGGGAAAACCTGAACACTGATCATACCCATTCTAATGTACAAGAAGGGAAGGGAAAACCTGAACACTGATCATGACCATTCTAATGTACAAGAAGGGAAGGGAAAATCTGAACACTGATCATGACCATTCTATTGTACACGGAGGGGAGAGGAGGGGGTGAAGATGCGGGAGAAGAGACAAGCCCTGAACTAAATCCATTGGGTAACATCTACGGACCGACGTATCTGTTCGAACAAACAAATTTGGGGAAGTTGGTAGATAACGTTACCGTGTGGTAGCGAGATTGTCTCTCTTAGATACAATATTCCAAGCGCGCTTTCCGGATAGAAACACTCTACCCATCTTTAAATAGGTACCTAGTAGAGTCACTAAAGGCAGGACAAGAAGAGAGAAATTGATCTTCTCACTTTGCAGGAGTCTGAAGCCGTTTACAATGAAGCACTTCATCGTCAACAGCAGTGTTGGCTATAGGACTCATCTGTCCACACATATCGGGGAAACGGGATGGGGGAAGGGGGAAGTTAAGTGCAGTCTTATTCCGTGGGACGTCTCTTTAGTCGTTGATATTTTAAATCCATGCCTCTGTAACAATATAATTTCATAGTGTTCTTGGTCTCCCTCTGCTCTGAATTTTTGTTATTGGTTCGTGGGATGAGAAAGCTTGCAGACATTCTTGTGACGTGACCAAACCGCTTACTCCTATGTTTATCTACATATGTCATACATTAAGGACAGAAACTATGAAACTCGGCAGATGACCAGGCCCCCTAAACATACATGTCTAGAACAGGTTCAAGCTGGTGCAAGAGCTCAAACTTCTAGAAAGTATTTTCACTAAGAAAGGGTGATTGAACAGAGAAATCTAAACCAGATGACAAAAGCAAATGCAGTGACCTACCAACTTTTACCACTACACAAACATCATAACATCACCACTACACAAACATCATAACATCACCACTACACAAACATCATAACATCAGTATAAAAACGGCAACTGATAAACACAATGTTCGTATCATGTCTGTCCTATCAACGTCAAACATGTCTTCTGTCTATGGCACAAGAAACAATAATTGAGATTTCTGAGAAAAGTCATTAACGTCACCATCAGAGACAGAATGAAAAATTGAAACATCAGAGAAATGTTTGGGACCAACATCCTTACAAGAATACACGAATAGACAGAAGGTTAAGTGGTTTGGTCATCTCATGAGAAGGAAACAAGATTGGGTGCCAATGAAACCACACAACAGTAGGAGATCGGGGTTCAGAACAAGGAGAATACTATGAAGCAAATGAATAGACAACATCAGCGACATCATGTACCAGCATGCGCTTATATTAGCCCCAGTAGTGGCCAAATGGCCTGTAATCCTCTACCTTACCAGCATGCGCTTATATTAGCCCCAGTAGTGGCCAAATGGCCTGTAATCCTCTACCTTACCAGCATGCGCTTATATTAGCCCCAGTAGTGGCCAAATGGCCTGTAATCCTCTACCTTACCAGCATGCGCTTATATTAGCCCCAGTAGTGGCCAAATGGCCTGTAATCCTCTACCTAAACACCCCTTGACTGCCCCAGACACAGGAATAAAGTTGTACAACAGCTTTTTGTTGTTGTACAATGTTGTACAATGGACTAGACATCATTTACCAGCATGCGCTTATATTAGCCCCAGTAGTGGCCAAATGGCCTGTAATCCTCTACCTAAACACCCCTTGACTGCCCAGACACAGGAATAAAGTTGTACAACAGCTTTTTGTTGTTGTACAATGTTGTACAATGGACTAGACATCATTTACCAGCATGCGCTTATATTAGCCCCAGTAGTGGCCAAATGCCCTGTAATCCTCTACCTAAACACCCCTTGACTGCCCCAGACACAGGAATAAAGTTGTACAACAGCTTTTTGTTGTTGTACAATGTTGTACAATGGACTAGACATCATTTACCAGCATGCGCTTATATTAGCCCCAGTAGTGGCCAAATGCCCTGTAATCCTCTACCTAAACACCCCTTGACTGCCCCAGACACAGGAATAAAGTTGTACAACAGCTTTTTGTTGTTGTACAATGTTGTACAATGGACTAGACATCATTTACCAGCATGCGCTTATATTAGCCCCAGTAGTGGCCAAATGGCCTGTAATCCTCTACCTAAACACCCCTTGACTGCCCCAGACACAGGAATAAAGTTGTACAACAGCTTTTTGTTGTTGTACAATGTTGTACAATGGACTAGACATCATTTACCAGCATGCGCTTATATTAGCCCCAGTAGTGGCCAAATGCCCTGTAATCCTCTACCTAAACACCCCTTGACTGCCCCAGACACAGGAATAAAGTTGTACAACAGCTTTTTGTTGTTGTACAATGTTGTACAATGGACTAGACATCATTTACCAGCATGCGCTTATATTAGCCCCAGTAGTGGCCAAATGGCCTGTAATCCTCTACCTAAACACCCCTTGACTGCCCCAGACACAGGAATAAAGTTGTACAACAGCTTTTTGTTGTTGTACAATGTTGTACAATGGACTAGACATCATTTACCAGCATGCGCTTATATTAGCCCCAGTAGTGGCCAAATGGCCTGTAATCCTCTACCTAAACACCCCTTGACTGCCCCAGAAACAGGAATAAAGTTGTACAACAGCTTTTTGTTGTTGTACAATGGACTAGACATCATTTACCAGCATGCGCTTATATTAGCCCCAGTAGTGGCCAAATGGCCTGTAATCCTCTACCTAAACACCCCTTGACTGCCCCAGACACAGGAATAAAGTTGTACAACAGCTTTTTGTTGTTGTACAATGTTGTACAATGGACTAGACATCATTTACCAGCATGCGCTTATATTAGCCCCAGTAGTGGCCAAATGGCCTGTAATCCTCTACCTAAACACCCCTTGACTGCCCCAGACACAGGAATAAAGTTGTACAACAGCTTTTTGTTGTTGTACAATGTTGTACAATGGACTAGACATCATTTACCAGCATGCGCTTATATTAGCCCCAGTAGTGGCCAAATGGCCTGTAATCCTCTACCTAAACACCCCTTGACTGCCCCAGAAACAGGAATAAAGTTGTACAACAGCTTTTTGTTGTTTTACAATGTTGTACAATGGACTAGACATCATTTACCAGCATGCGCTTATATTAGCCCCAGTAGTGGCCAAATGGCCTGTAATCCTCTACATAAACATCCCTTGACTGCCCCAGAAACAGGAATAAAGTTGTACAACAGCTTTTTGTTGTTGTACAATGTTGTACAATGGACTAGACATTATTTACCAGCATGCGCTTATATTAGCCCCAGTAGTGGCCAAATGGCCTGTAATCCTCTACCTAAACACCCCTTGACTGCCCCAGAAACAGGAATAAAGTTGTACAACAGCTTTTTGTTGTTGTACAATGTTGTACAATGGACTAGACATCATTTACCAGCATGCGCTTATATTAGCCCCAGTAGTGGCCAAATGGCCTGTAATCCTCTACCTAAACACCCTTTGACTGCCCCAGAAACAGGAATAAAGTTGTACAACAGCTTTTTGTTGTTGTACAATGTTGTACAATGGACTAGACATCATCAACGAAAATACGATAAATGCCTCCCAAGGCACTTCCGGTGAAGGTGAACCCAAGACAGGCATGCGGTTAATTATTGGGGGGACAGAAGAAACGATACATGGACTCAATGCAAGTGGCTATGAATAGTTTCAACACTGATGTCAACTCTTGGGAGACCCTGCACAGGACCGCTCTTCCTGGTGCTCTACCATCATGTCAGCTGTTCATATCGGAACACGATCGTTGAAGCTCAGATAAAATGTGCTGACACAAGTAACATAATATGCCGGTCAAAAGAGCAATTGAAAAATTTCACAAACCTTCGTGTTTTTTTTACAAAGTACAAAGGAAGGTAACAAGATATACACAATACCACATGTTTAATAACTATCAATATATCAAACAAATATTACAATTAGAAAATGTATAATCTTTCGACATTTTTCAAAAAGGATTTCTGGCTTCCTGAGGATTTCCCAAACCTGTTCATTTCCTGTGTGACGGTTTCTATAGCTGTGTTTCTTGCTGACAGATAGACTAAACCGCAGAACCCCGCGGCAGGCTGACAGATAGACTATACAGCAGAACCCTACAGCAAGCTAACAACATAGACTAGACAGCAGAACCAAACAGCAGGCTGACACATAGACTAGACAGCAGAACCCGACAGCAGGCTGGCAGATAGACTAGACAGCAGAACCCTATAGCAGGCTGGCAGATAGACTAGACAGCAGAACCCTACGGCAAGGTTGACCCATAGACTAGACAGCAGAACCCGACAGCAGTCTGACAGATATAGACAGCAGAACCCTATAGCAGGCTGACAGAGAGACTAGACAGCACAAACCTACAGCAAGCTGACAGATAGACTAGACAGTATAACCCGACAGCAGTCTGACAGATATAGACAGCAGAACCCTATAGCAGGCTGACAGAGAGACTAGAAAGCAGAACCCTACAGCAGGCTGACAGATAGACTAGACAGCAGAACCCTATAGCAGGCTGACAGATAGATTAGACAGCAGAACCCTACGGCAAGGTTGACCCATAGACTAGACAGCAGAACCCGACAGCAGTCTGACAGATATAGACAGCAGAACCATATAGCAGGCTGACAGAGAGACTAGACAGCACAAACCTACAGCAAGCTGACATATAGACTAGACAGTATAACCCGACAGCAGTCTGACAGATATAGACAGCAGAACCCTATAGCAGGCTGACAGAGAGACTAGACAGCAGAACCCTACAGCAGGCTGACAGATAGACTAGACAGCAGAACACGACAGCAAGCTAACAAGTTAGACTCGACAGCAGAACCAAACAGCAGGCTGACACATAGAATAGACAGCAAAACCCTACATCCGGCTGACAGATAGACTGGACAGCAGAACCTACAGCAGGCTGACAGATCGACTAGAAAGCAGAACCCTACAGTAGCCTGACAGATGGACTAAACAGCAGAACCCGACAGCAGGCTGGCAGATAGACTAGACGGCAGAACCCTACAGCAGGCTGATAGATAGACTTGACAGTAGAACCCAACAGCAGGCTGACAGATAGACTTGACAGCAGAACCCTACAGCAGGCTGACAGATAGACTTGACAGCAGAACCCTACAGCAGGCTGACAGATAGACTTGACAGTAGAACCCGACAGCAGGCTGAAAGATAGACTAGACAACAGAACAGCAGGCTGACAGATAGACTAGACAGCAGAACCCTATAGCAGGCTGACACAATCACAAGACTGATGAACCACCCAGTGCGCCAGACTAAATTGACCTTGGAGAGGCATGTTCAAGTAAAGTAACTTTGCAGTGCAGGCAAAAAAGAAAACCAGAAATAATACAAACACAAACATAAAACCAATCCCAGCATGCTCTATCCACCAACTCTTGAAACAAATACTTCCCCAAGCGTATATGCAACATTCTCCAAGACGAAGAGAAAGGTCTCAAACTAAAGAACAAAGAAAATTGATAACCACAAAACATATCAAGCAGAAATGTCCACAAAATTCATGAACCCATGCATTTAAGAACTCTCAGCAAAATATTCCACATATAATAGAGGCAGGTGGCATCGTCAGAAAACTGACAAAAATTAAATCTTCTAAAATGCAATTCCCACTGGACAATACCGTAATAACGTTAATGTCAAAGATACATCTCTAAAGCAGACAGTCGAAGGCCTACATGAAACGCAAGGAGCAAGAAGAACAGTACATTGTTGTTTTCACGGCTGCCCTTTCACTGCTAACAACATTCAAAAACAGCACAAAAACGAACTCGGCGCTCTAGAAGACTCACTCAAATGCTTGGCCCAGTGGAATACAATCCAGTGGATACATATGCACTGCAACATTGTTGGCAATGAAGACGCAGACAGATTAGCCAAAAAGGAAAGAACACTGCAACAAAGTGACACATCAACGACATATGCCGACACAAAAGCAAATTATATTATCAAGGCCACGCACAAATCAAAATGGAAAAGGTATTAAACCCACTCCTCCTCTCCCCCCCCCCCTTTATATTGCGATGTTAACCACGAACTTACAGCAGAGATCAGGAGACCGTATTCAGACTGCGCCCATGACACAACAGACAGACTGAGATGCAATCTTTATCATCAATTCAAGATGGACACTACGGACATGCGGCAGACAGAAATGCAAACACTAGTGAACGAAGCAGCACTTGGCAACAAATTATGTCCTTCCATGAAAAACTGTAGTGTACAGAGCCTCGAATTGTCTGATGCCTTGTTAGGCTCATTGAAATCGAAGTCTAAGAACAAACGCAGAAGAAGAAAAAGAAGAAGAAAAAGAAAAAGAATAAGAAAAAGAAGAAGATGGCGACATAATTAAGAAAATAAGAGGAATACATAAAAAAGAGGAAGACAAAATGAAGAAGAAGAAGAAGAAGAAGAAGAAAAAGAAGAAATAGAAGAAGAAGAAGAAGAAGAAGAAGAAGAAGAAGAAGAAGAAGAAGAAGAAGAAGAAGAAGAAAATCATACATGGAATAAAACAAATAGCAAATCCATCATCTATCTAAACATGTCATGAAGTCAATCAAGATATTATCTGCTTTGATTAGTTCCAATTATATCCACCAATCAGCGTTTGGTGATATTTATTCTCTAATTATCAAGAATGGAACATTCCAGCCATTGACATGAATTGCCTGGATCTTTTAACAGGTCGTCCTTATGTAGTTTAACACCGGATAACTGTAGGAAAACATTGACACTTTTAATGTAGTACACCGCCTCCTAAACACGAGCAAGCATTGATGATTAAAGGCACGTTTATGACCATGTCAGACAAGGCGTCTGTTTATCTCTGACGGAAAGAACCAACGAGCAATCAGGGTCACCTGAAACATACTGACCAAGACGAGACCTCTTGTTCTCGTTGGAGCTCGTGAAAGGATGTATCATCGAGGTGAGTAGCGATACTGCAGCCTCTATAGTGATACGTTTAACTTAACTTAACGTCTTTATACTGGTTTAGAAGACTCTGCAGAGTCTGTAAACAACCAGTTCCAATTACATCACCTTGCTCTAGAAGCTGTACGCATCCAATCTATTCTTAAATGCATTAACCGTCCCAGCCTCCAACACCTCCCTTGGCAATGCATTCCAAGCATTCACAACTCTCTAGCTAAAAAAAAATACTTCCTAATATCTAATCTGGACCTCACCTTAGTCAACTTGTAGCTGTGCCCTCTTGTTCTTGTTAGTGGTTGTATTTTTAAAAACTTGTTATAGTCTACTTTATCCATTCCTCTGATCATCGTATACACCTGTATTAAGTCACCACGAATTCTTCTCTCTTCTAGACACTGTAGGCCGGTTCTTTTTAATCTTTCTTCATAACTGTAATTCTGGAATCCCACTATCAGCTTTGTCGCTCTTTTTTGTATTCTCTCCAGCATGTCTATATCCCCTCTCTGATAAGGACTCCACACCTGTACACAGTACTCCAATCTAGGTCTTACTAATGCTTTATACAGTTTGACTATCACCTCCTTGCTCCTATGTTTAATATTTCTTTTAATCATCCCTGACATTGCATTTGTCTTTTTTACTGCTACCTGAACTTGCTCCCTCACCGTACATGTATGATCTATTATAACCTCTAAGTCCCTTTCTTTATCTATCTTTCTAATATTCTTCTCTCCCATTCTGTAATTATGTTCCATATTGGATCTACCCATGTGCATGACTGTAAGTCTATCTACATTAAATTCCATTAGCCAGATTACAGACCATTCTCGAATTTTATCTAAATCCGACCTCAATATATCCACTTCTGCTTTAGATGAGACATAGTTTTGTGTCATCAGCAAATTTTGCAATCATGGATCTCATATCAATGTCCAAATCATTTATATATATCAAGAATAAAATTGGTCCCAAAACCGAGCCATGTGGACACTCCACTTTTCACTTCACACCACTCAGAGTACTCCTTATTTATACCAACCCTTTGTCTTCTTCCCGTTAACCAATTTTCAATCCATTTGGCAACTTCCCCACCTATTCCATGTGATTTTAACTTTCGAAATAATCTTTGATGACGTACTCTATCAAAGGCCTTTGCAAAATCCAGACAAATAACTTCCACTGGCTCCCTTTTATCTAACATTTTGGTAACCTCCTCCATGAATTCTAATTGATTTGTTAAGCATGATCTCCCTCTGGTAAACCCATGCTGACTATTTCTAATTAGATTAAATTTATCTAAATGCATTACAATGTTTTCTCTGATTATTGACTCTAACAATTTACAGACTATGCTCGTTAAGCTCACAGGTCTATAGTTTGCTGGATCTGTTTTTTTTGCCCTTTTTGAATAAGAGGATCACTCCCGCATCTTTCCAATCCCGTGGAACAATCCCTTGTGCAAGTGATTGAGAACATAATATAGCCAATGGTTTTGCTAATTGGTCTCTAATTTCAAACAGCAATTTTGGATAAATACCATCTTGACCTGGACATTTATCCACTTTCAACCCTCCAATTTTTTTTAAACCATTTCCTCGGTAATACAGATTGATCCTAATCCTGCTGTATCCATGTCTCTTTAAAAAATATCTACAGGCTCTGGGATCTTGGAGCAGTCCTCTTTTGTGTACACTGTGCCAAAGTAGTGATTGAGTAGATTTGTTGCCTCCCTATTTTCACATATTTTTTTTCATGTGCTGTTTATGAGAGGGCCTACTTTGTCCTTTGATCTCTGTTTATTTCTAACATAAGAGAAGAAGCTTATACTATCAGTCTTGATCCTCTGGGCAAGTTTCTTTGGGAAGTCTATTTTTGCTGTTTTATTCGCTTTCTGAGATATGAATTGCTTGTCCAAATATTTTGAATATGTTTCTTTTGACTTACCTGCCTCTATATATTTGTTTCCATGCTTTATTTTTAGCTCTTCTACATTTAACTACAATTTTAGTTATCCACTTTTTACGCTTGGGGTTTACCTCCCTATATGGAGCACATTCCTCTTTTAGCGTTCCGAGAACTGTTTTAAGACTCTCCTACTCCTGTTCAACATCTGTTCCTCCGACAATATCTTCCCAGATTATGTGGTTCACTGCCTCTTTCATCCTCTTAACATCTATCTTAGAGTAGTCGTATGTTCGCGTGTTTATGTTTACTTCTTTCCATTCAATAAGATCCCATTGGATGATTTGATGGTCACTTGAGCCAAACAGTTCCTCTACTGTAACGTTTTCAATCATATTTTCCTCTGTAGTAAAAACTAGGTCGAGTATGTTTTTGCCTCTGGTGGCTGCTTCTACATGTTGAATTTAAAAATTGTCAGTTATGCATTTAACAAAAGGTTTTGACTCTATAAGTGCTTCTGCCATATCCCATTTTATTTCTGGAAAGTTGAAATCTCCCATTAATAATAATTTCCCTTCACTTGCCTTTGCTATGCTACTAATCAGCTCCTCATCTACCTCCTTTTGACTTGATGGACATCATTAGCACACTCCAATCACTGTTTTTTCACCCCCACTTTCTATTTCTCCCCCTACACTTTCAATGTTGTTACCACATGATACATCCTCTCTGCTCGTTATGTTAACAGAATTTATACAGTATAATAAAACACCACCACCTCCCCCCCCCCCCCCCTCCCCTTAGCCTTGTCTCCAACTATCCTATCTTTCCTTAACATTGTATATCCCTCTATTTCAAGTTCACCATCTGCAATGTCCTCATATGCCCATGATTATGTTAATCCTATTATATATGGTTTTTCTTCCTCTACATACAGTTTACCGAGGAACCTCGAAATGCATTATAGCCAGAAAAACTCGAGAACCAGAGAAACCAGAGAAATCTCGTCGTGAGCTTGCTGAACTCACACGAATAACTTCCAAAAACAATAACAGCAACGGACAGCAGCAAAATCAACAACATCACCATCTCTGAGGGAGCAAAAATGGCGGTTAATATTTCTGGAGTTTCTGCCGCTGTATAGATGTGATCTGTCTCTGTGTGTGTGTGTGTGTATGTTTGTTTGACATATATTCTCTGTATCGATGCTAGGCTAGCGTATGTGTATGCGTGTTTATGTGTTTGTTAAAAGGTGCCAAGCCTCGCCTCGTGGCCAGGGGCAATGTATTAACCAAGACCACACCTCACGTCAACGTCGTGTACCTGAACACATGTAATGTTACATCCGCCTGGCCATCGAAGTGGAGGTCGACAGTGTTTGTCCCTTATGAATGAGGCTGCTCGGAATTCATGCTTGTACTGCAGCAAGCAGAACTCATGCCCACCTTCTTCAGAACGCAGCAAGATGTGAGAAAATATCCTGCACCCCAGACACCCCACCCCATCAGATAAAGGTAGTCGGGCATGAATCAACGATTTATGTGTACCTCAGAATAACACACAAACAAACAAACACACATATATTGTTGATTTGTGTTGCTCTTTATTAGTGCGGCATGTTAAAATTAACATAATATTATTAAAATTGGACAAATACTTCAAGTGACTGGTCCTCGAGGATGTTGCAGTTCACCACTGACCCCATGTATCAGAGCGACACGCCCCTTCCCTCAACACAGTGTACCTCTGGATCTGAGTGTTGATATACCCCGTTGTTCTTACAATATGGTTGCTATATTGTCACGCATGTTGCCAAGCAAATCAAGCTGGTAAGTCCCATATCTTCACCTGAGTACTGACAGAGTGAAAGACTTGAACTACTTTAGCCATAAAATGCGATTATAGAAGTTTATGCATGGGGCTAGCAACCTCATAATGTCAAACCACTCCTACAGAACTGTCCCTGCAAATTCATGGCCGTATGCTTTCTGCAATAGAAGTCAGCTGTAGTTGTGACCCTATCCTTACATCTAGAAAATGGAGAGATAAATGAGGAAAGAAGAACAAAGATTGAGTGTTAAAAGATAAAGGATGACGGATGAATCATGAAAGATAAATGATGAATGATGAAGGAGGAATAATAAAGGATGAATGATGAAGGAGGAATAATAAAGGATGAATGATGGAGGATGAATGATGAATGCTAACTGATGAAGGATGGATGATGAATGATGAAGGATGAATGATGAAGGATGAATGATGAATGCTAACTGATGAAGGATGGATGATGAATGATGAAGGATGAATGATGAATAAAGAATGATGAATGATAACTGATGAAGGATGAAGGATGAATGATGAAGGATGAATGATGAATGATGAAGGATGAATGATGAATGATGAAGGATAAATGATGAATGATAACTGATGAAGAATGAATGATGAATAATAACTGATGAAGGATGAATGATGAAGGCGGATTGATGAAGGATGAATAATAAAGGCTGAATGATGAAGGATGAATGACGAAGGATGAATGATAAAGGATGAATGAAAACTGAAGAATGATGAATGATGAAGGATGAATGATGAAGAATAAATAATTAAAGATGAATAATAAAGGATGAATGATGAAGGATGAGTGATGAAGGCTGAATGATGAATGATGAAGGATGAGTGATGAATGATAACTGACAAAATATGAATTATAAAAGATTAATGATGAATGATGAAGTTGAGAACACGAGTGCAACAGCGCATGCGTGTGTATGTGTATGTGTATGTGTTGCCGACACCAGACTGCTAAGAAGGGATCAATACAAGAGCAGACACACATCAACAACTTTACAAAAAACCAAACAGTTCATAACCAGCAAACAAAGAAACTTGACTGAACAGATGGGAAATGGAAAACACGGGGAGAGAGCTCTACAGACATATAGCAAGCAAGCCCGAATCCAAATGACAGTATAAATCAATTCAAAATGAAGGATCATACCACAATTTTCTGGATGAGAACCCAACACATCCCACTAAACAAGCATCTGAACAGAATACAAACGCAATACACTCATAACTGCCCGCTGAGTGCTCGGCGCTTAACGATGTTAGGGAAATGATTCTTCTTTCGAGGCTAGAAAAATGGAGCTCTACTCTTTGCATGGCACTAGACAATAGCTGACATTCACATGCGGATAATATGACATGGCATTGGGCCGAAAGGTGAGAACCCAGAGGCTGCTGGATCCATAACAACGCCCACGCCACACTGGATCTGTGCTGCTGGATATACTGTTGTGATCGCCCGCTGTTGATCCTTCCCCGTACGACACTTAAGGAGGCTACATAGGTCACCTGTTGATAAGCAGCGGTCGAGACGTTTTGATCCCCGTGGACAGGCCTGCAAACATTATTAATGAGGCAGTTCAGAACGAAAGTGTCACTCGGACGTTACTTAAACTGTCTTTATAGAGGGCAACCTAGAACAAGGGCTAATAAGTACAGTTCTTAGTCAGTGAAAGATTGAGACGTCTCACCAGATTATCTTCCCCTTGCTACGGTGCCTGGTGTGCATGTTTTGTTGTATGTCCATATCTCTCCGCTGGTGGTGGGTCAAGTACGATTGTACAAGTGTCAGGGTGACAGGGTATAGTGGTCAGTATCCTATCTGGAGGTGTGCGATTGTTCCCGGACTACAGTGCCGTCTGTTTTACCGCCGTGGCTCCCCATTGTTTGTCGTCAGCAGGTAAGTGAGTTAGATCGGTAGTGGCCAGGTCATGCTGGTATCATTGTGACCAGCCGGTCTCTCCCGTTATTATTTAGACTGGAAACCAGACAGCTTGCGGTTTAGTCGATTGTTTCCAAGGGTGACAAGTTGGGCATATTATAAATCTGACACGAGTAAGAGTTCAGACAATATTCAACAATAGGTGATTCCGTGACGCGTGGACAGACATAATAACGGCAAAACAGAACTTACATCAAAATACCAATGATTGAAAGAAGAAGAAGACGAAAAAGAAGAAGGAGAAAAAGAAGATAAAGTAGAAGAAGAACAAAGAAAAAGAAGAAGAAACAAAAGAATAGAAGAAGAAGAACAAGAAGAAGAAAAGAAGAAGAAGAAGAAGAACAAGGCGAAGAAGAAGAAGAAGAAGAAGAAGAAGAAGAAGAAGAAGAAGAAGAAGAAGAAGAAGAAGAAGAAGAAGAAGAAGGATAAAAAGAAGAAGTGGAAGAAACCAGAAAGGTAGTTAAATAAGATACCAACTAATGTCTTGCAAGTCTGGAGAGTGTTGGACTCCCAGCGATTACATCAGCCCAGTCACCTTATCAAATAATATAAACAGTTGTAAACAATGTTGGACTAAAGTACGGACACACAATCAACATATTATCTAAAGACCTTTATCAATGGGCAGTACAAATGAAAACAGCCGGTCAAAAGTACCGCTAAATTATGAACTGAAACCTGCAAAAGAAATGAAAGCCATAAAGTCCTGCTTACAGATGCCCTGGCCGTAGTCACAGCACTAAAACGCCAGAAAAATACTGAACTTAATGATTTAAGAGCAGTACTCTGTCAACTATGCCAGCAGTTCGCACCAAAAAGAGTAGTGGTACAGTGGGTTCCATCCCACTGTAACATCCAAGGCAACGAGGAGACAGACAGACTGGCAAAAGAAGGTGCAAGACTACCACAACCAGATACTAGTGTGACATACGAAGAGTCAAAAAGGCTTATTAGAGCTAGATACATGACCAAATGGGAAACAGAACATACTGGCTACACAAAAAACGATGCCTATTACCAGTTGAACAGAAGAGAGCAGGTCGTGGTCTTCAGACTTCGAACTGGCCACAATAGACTGAGGTACCACCTATTCAATGAATTGAAGATAGGTGGTACTGACGAATGCACGTGCGGTACTGGGAAAATGACCGCTGAACATCTGTTGCAAAACTGCCCGACATACGAGTCCCAGAGAAAGCAGATGTGGCCATCACCAGTGGCAACACTAGACAAGCTCTATGGCAGTGTCGACAGCCTCAGGATGACCACTGCTTTTTTCGAAAAAATACAGGTTGACGTCTGACAGCGTTCGAAGAAGAAGAAGAACTGAAACCTACATGAGAAACAATCTAATATACATGGAATAAAAAAACAAAGTCAAGGTTGTTCAACAGCCTAGACAGGTGGCGGGGATGTAGTTTTGGGGAGTTGGCTAAAACTAGACCTCAGCTGTTCATGAGGTCTGGTGGCCATTTTCTCCCCCCACCCACCCCTCCCTCCGAACCCCCTCCCTCTGGTTTTCTTTTCCTAAAAGTAAGACAGGTACCAATTCGCAGCTGAGTCGACTAGAAAGTATTGATATCAGGGATCGAACCAGAAACTTGGGGAGGAAGAATAACATCTGGTCAGGCGAAATATACTGGCCAAGACCCTCACACTGACCAAGACCCTCACCTCGGCTTCCCCGTAGTCCTTCCTGGAAACGGGCTGTCCAACGAGGTAAGGGATCAACGTCATCCCCGTAGTCTTGATCAACATGCAGATCAAGCCAAGTATAGCACAACCACCTGGAGGACTCCGATTCACCTTCATCAGCACGCTCGAAATGTGAGAAAAGCTACTACAACCAGCCACTAAACCTTCTTTTTAGGGAGCACAAAAGAGTAATCCTACTCATTGTGGGCATTCAACGACAACAACAACAACAACAACAACAACCCTGTACACTACCGTGAGGGAGGAGGGATCTACCACTTGGCTGCTCAGACGACCTCACCTGGTGAGTGAGGGAAAACAGTTTCCCAATGCACCGAGTTCGATTCCCACCGTGTCAAGTTTGGGAGACGCTGGGCTTTTTCTCGAGCGATTGCTTCTCCACGAACGGAAAGTAATGGCAATCTACTGACCTTCACATTTGCCCAGAAACATAAAACAGCCAAATAGGTGGCGGTTGTACGAAGCAACGTTCTGTAAAGGACAAGCTACCTACATGCCTACCTACCTGCCTACCTACCTACCTACCTACCTACCTACCTACCTACCTACCTACCTACCTACCTGCCTGCCTACCTACCTACTTACTTACTTTGAAATGACGTCAACAACTGGCAGTTACATGCACGGACTTCAAATAAAAACATATTTCTCGTCGTTAGGAAGGGCCCAAATATTTGGATGAGAGAGCCAAGTGATCTTGCCACCCTACCACTCAGACACTCAAACAAACAAAACATAACAAAATACTTCAGTATCAAATAGGGACAAGAATAAAGGAAAAACAAGTTAGAACTAAGTGTAACGGAAATGTTGAACCGACTATTGAATGTAAGTGTAATACAAATGTTAAACTGACTGTTGTTACTAAACATAGCGGAAATGTTAAACCGACTGTTGAATGTAAATGTAATAAAAATGTTAAACCTAATGTTGTTACCAAACATAACGGAAATGTTAAACCAACTGTTGAATGTAAATGTAATAAAAATGTTAAACCTACTGTTGAATGTAAATGTAATAAAAATGTTCAACCGACTGTTGAATGTAAATATAATAAAAATGTTAAACCGACTGTTGTTACCAAACATAACAGAAATGTTAAACCGACTGTTGAATGTAAATGTAATAAAAATGTTAAACCAGTAGGTTGAATGTAAATGTAATAAAAATGTTAAACCGACTGTTGAATGTAAATGTAATAAAAATGTTCAACCGACTGTTGAATGTAAATATAATAAAAATGTTAAACCGACTGTTAAATGTAAATGTAATAAAAATGTTAAACCGACTGTTGCTACCAAAGATAACGGAAATGTTAAACTGACGGTTGACGGTAGGGACATCGTTTGAAGCATGTACAGTACAGTTATGATGAGAATAAACTGGTGAATTGAATTTCTAATACTTTAGTCTCTATCAGAAGTCATTACTTCACTGAGTCACTCATTTGCTACCACAAAGTTTAGAGATGACTGAGTTGATCTGAGCCACTACTCTGCTTCCACAGAGTGTAGATGTTGCTGAGTTGACCTGCGTCGCCCCTTTTCTCTCACATTGTAGAGGTGATTGACTTGACCTGAGTCGCCTCTCTTCTCCCACTGTGTAGAGGTGATTGACTTGACCTGAGTCGCCTCTCTTCTCTCACTGTGTAGAGATGATTGACTTGACCTGAGTCGCCTCTCTTCTCCCACTGTGTAGAGGTGATTGACTTGACCTGAGTCGCCTCTCTTCTCCCACTGTGTAGAGATGATTGACTTGACCTGAGTCGCCTCTCTTCTCCCACGGTGTAGAGGTGATTGACTTGACCTGAGTCGCCTCTCTTCTCCCACCGTGTAGAGATGATTGACTTGACCTGAGTCGCCTCTCTTCTCCCACTGTGTAGAGATGATTGACTTGACCTGAGTCGCCTCTCTTCTCCCACTGTGTAGAGATGAT
The DNA here is from genome assembly GCA_036924085.1 of Ariolimax columbianus. NCBI lineage: Eukaryota > Metazoa > Mollusca > Gastropoda > Stylommatophora > Arionidae > Ariolimax > Ariolimax columbianus. The sequence goes on along the minus strand of JAVGWX010000009.1, from coordinate 85,534,866 downwards.
TGACTTGACCTGAGTCGCCTCTCTTCTCCCACTGTGTAGAGATGATTGACTTGACCTGAGTCGCCTCTCTTCTCCCACTGTGTAGAGATGATTGACTTGACCTGAGTCGCCTCTCTTCTCCCACTGTGTAGAGGTGATTGACTTGACCTGAGCCTCCCTTCATGTCCCACAGATAGTATGTGTTACTGAGTTGATCTGAGTGGCTACTCTTCCCCTACAGAGCCCAAAGCCAAACGCAACCATTAGTGGATTCCTACGACATGCCTGGCAGGTTACAGTGTTACTATTCTTAGGAGCCATTTCGTATCCAGGTAACACACACGGTAATAAACACCTATTGTTTGTTCGTGCGATATTCCCAGTCCAGGTATTTGGGCTAAATGTAGTTGGCGCTCAGCGAGATAATTGTTTAGAACGCAGGCAGGGTACATAGGGCGTACAGGGTAGCATCACGGCCGTCTAATTGGCTCTGGCAGCAGCATGGCCGTCTAATTGGCTGTGGGAGCAGCATGGCCGTCTAATTGGCTGTGGGGGCAACATGGCCGTCTAATTGGCTGTGGGAGCAGCATGGCCGTCTAATTGGCTGTGGGGGCAACATTGCCGTCTAATTGGCTGTGGGGGCAACATGGCCGTCTAATTATCTGTGGGGGCAACATGGCCGTCTAATTGGCTGTGGGAGCAACATGGCCGTCTAATTGGCTGTGGGGGCATCACAGCCGTCTAATTGCCTGTGGGAGCAGCATGACCGTCTAATTGCCTGTGGGAGCAGCATGACCGTCTAATTGGCTGTGTGAGCAGTATGACTGTCTAATTGCCTGTGGGAGCAGCATGGCCGTCTAATTGGTTGTGGAAGCAGTAAAAGTAAAGCAAAGTAACCCATACCATTACTGCCGTAGGGGTGTGAGGTGTTAGCGATCTCATATTTCAAAGGCTCGGCTATATGAGTGTGGTAGCCATCTTCTCTCCTTCGCCACTTTTACGTCCCGGACTGAACCGGTACCCAATTAAGGCTGGGTCGACCCGGGAGACGTTGCGGTCTGAAAAAAATATTACCGCCTCATCTGGGGAATGAACCCAGGACCATTCAGATGCGAAGCCAGAGCGCTAACAACTGCGCTACGCGGCTCCAGTATGGAGCAGTATAGCCGTCTAATTGGCTGTTGGAGCAACTGAATCTGTGCCGAGCAACCAATTGCTTGAGAACCTGTTGCAATAAAAGCACAGAGCCCGGGATGTCTTCACAACTCATGTAACAAATAAAGCAGGTGTGAAGTGTGCTTACATACCCCACTGACTGATATCACAAGTGGTCTATATTGCATGCGTTCGTTCGAGATGAGGCCAAGAGAAGAACCTACGTTACGATCAAATGGTCTTCATCAGTGACAAATGATACATATATGAGAAGAGATGATCTAAACGACAAGTGATACAAAAGAAGTAGATTGTTTACATAACTGGCACACGAGTTTCTATTCAGACGATGGGAAGATGAGACCAATGTCTGGTCAGGCAAAATATAATGATCAGAGAATATTAGCCAGGGTCAGGCAAAATATAATGATCAGAGAATATTAGCCAGGGTCAGGCAAAATATAATTATCAGAGAATATTAGCCAGGGTCGGGCAAAATATAATTATCAGACAATGTTAGCTAGGGTGACCTAAAACATACTGATCGGACAATGTTAGTCAGTGTCAGCTAAAACATACTGATCGGACAATGCTAGCCAGGGTCGGGCAAAATATAATGATCGGACAATGTTAGTCAGGGTCAGCTAACACATACTGATCGGACAATGTAAGTCAGGGTCAGCTAAAACATACTGATCGGACAATGTTAGTCAAGGTCAGCTAAAACATACTGATCGGACAATGTTAGTCAGGGTCAGCTAAAACATACTGATCGGACAATGTTAGTCAGGGTCAACTAAAACATACTGATAGGACAATGTTAGTCAGGGTCAGCTAACACATACTGATCGGACAATGTTAGTCAGGGTCAGCTAAAACATACTGATCGGACAATGTTAGTCAGGGTCAGCTAAAATATACTGATCGGACAATGTTAGCCAGGGTCAGCTAAAACATACTGATCGGACAATGTTAGTCAGGGTCAGCTAAAACATACTGATCGGACAATGCTAGCCAGTAGGGTCAGGAAAAATTTAATTATCAGACAATTTTAGCCAAGGTCGGGTAAAATATACTGATCGGACAATGATAGTCAGGGTCAGCTGATACACACTGTCCAGGACCGTACCTGACCTCTATTTCCAGGACCCTACCTGACCTCTATGTCCAGGACCCTACCTGACCTCTATGTCCATGACCCTACCTGACCTCTATGTCCAGGACCCTACCTGACCTCTATGTCCAGGACCCTACCTGACCTCTATGTCCAGGACCCTACCTGACCTATATGTCCAGGACCCTACCTGACCTATATGTCCAGGACCCTACCTGACCTCTATGTCCAGGACCCTACCTGACCTCTATGTCCAGGACCCTACCTGACCTCTATGTCCAGGACCCTACCTGGCCTCTATGCAATTCTCCCTGAAAACAAACTGTTACATGACAGTCTGGCTAAGAAGGCGCAGATCGGTTTGATTAATGTAGTACTGGGCATTTGACAGATGAAGCCAAACATAGCACAACAGCCTGGACGAACCCGGTACACCTTCATCGTAGTGCTCGAGATGTGAGGAAAGCTACTACAACCAGTCACTTAACGTCATCTTTCAGGATGCGTGAAAGAGTAAACATACTCGTCATAGGTCGCTGTGGTCGCGCAGTAAAATATTCGCCTCACACAGCGATGAACGCTAACTGTGGGCGATCGAGTCCTGTAGGTTTCAAGACATCCCGGATCGCATGCTGGGTTACCTCCAGTCGTCTCGAATTATATCTTGTCACTAAGTCCAATGTAGCTCTGGACGAGAGAGCGAGGTTGATGACCAGCGCAGTTTCTACCGAACTATAATTCAAATACATCACAAGTTACATAAAGACAAAACCGTCTGACTAGGTCGTCATCATCGCTTGCGATGGGAAACTATCTAGTTCCTTAAACAACAACCATTTAAAATACTAAAGTGGACACGGGTATGACAGAAAGCGGATGTGACATCATGTGTGCAATGCATGCCTAACCTCGTTAGCCGCAAAATAGATGTAGTTCCTCAGAGGAAAAGTATGAATACCTTGGACAGCTGAATATCTAACCAAGATTTTGTTTAATATATATATATATAAACGTAAATATCACATCCTTTGCAGAACGTTATTCTTACGCGTCTATCCGTCAACCTATTTTATTGTTATAAGTTCCTTGGTAAATGTGCGGAACGGTAAATTGCCATTACTTTCCGTTAAGCTAAGGGTCTGAAGAAAACAGGTCAGAATCAGATTATGGGTGTCTTCCATAGAGTTTGTCCAAAAATGATATTTATGTAGGCCATATGTGCTTTCTTCATTCACTGTACGTTGAACACTTTGTATGTATTCTTTGGCGAGCTTTAGTCGGACAAGCGAGCTCGCGGTGGCCAAATAAAACATTACAAAGATACTCTGAAAGCCTCACTGAAAAACTACGACATTGACTCTGATAATTGGAAGAACATTGCTGCCGATCGCTCTGCCTGGCCGTAGTGTAATCTCTGCCTGCCATAGTGTAATCTCTGCCTGCCGTAGTGTAATCTCTGCCTGCCGTAGTGTAATCTCTGCCTGCCGTAGTGTAATCTCTGCTGGCATGACACATATGGAGCAGATAATAATCAAGGATGCTGCACTGAAACGAACGACACGAAAGGCAAGAGACGAGCTGCCTCCGTCTGACGGTCAGACAGTGCGTGTCTGCTCTCTGTGTGACAGGCGCTTTTTCATTCGGATTGGTTTGATCAGCCACCAACGAACCCACTCCAGGATTGACAGATGCCAATGTGGTCCTCTTCGGATACGATGGACAAACAGCAACGTGTATTTCATTAGTGTGTGTACCCATTAATTGGTATCTAGTTCGTGTGGCCTGGGACGAGTAAAAAGAACCAGCGGTTGACCTCTGCTTACCTGGTATACTGATTTGTTCCAGTCGCTACTTCTGGTAAACCGCTTGACCTATTCAACATGAATCAGGTTGAGGTAGCTTTCTACCTTCTCTTGCCAGTCTGTCAGCCTCTTCACCTCCAAGAATGTTACATTGTGATGGAATCACAGTATCAGAACGCTCTTGTACCAAGCATGCAGTTTTTAACTATTAATCTTAGTTCATTTAGGCCTAGGGACTGTGCGACTTGGTTAATAAACACATGGTGCCAAGTTCACAATAATAATGTTCGGTAAGGCCTCTAAAGCCCGTTGCGTCGATCAACCACTACCATGTCCAACTGCTGCGGCTTGTAGCCAAACTTTGTTTACTGCTGAAGGAGAGACTGTTATCTGTCGGGGAGCTATGTAGAACGGGGTCGGCCTCTCCCAGGCCTCCAATCGGCCGGTGGATGACCGTTGTTACACATAGCAGACTTGGACATTATCTGGTGAGCCCGTACTGCCTGGTCCAGTCGAACCATGTGACTAAACAGAGACAGGCGGCGGCGGACCAGAGTGTCCAATATTGGAGGGAAGACTCGTCTTTGCAGACACCTAGACATTACGGACGAGATCGAGACAATGGATACCGAGGATGCGTCGCTGGTTGCGCATATGGAAGTCACGTTATATGTTCTGTATAAGCGGAGTCCAAATTTCTGAACAATACAGGACAGAAATCAGACACGTCTCATCAATACAGGACAGAAATCAGACACGTCTCATCAATACGAATGTTGGATCCGAGAGAGAGAGAGAGAGAGAGAGAGAGAGAGAGAGAGAGAGAGATAGTTTGCCATTATTCCACACTATATTAACCATTAGGGGACGGCGTGGGCTTGTGGTTAAGTGACACGGCTCACAACCAGAAGGTGCTGGGTTCGATCCCCATCACAGCACCGGCCGTTACTCCGGGGAAGCAAATCCTTAGAAAATGCAGGAAGAAGCAGACCCTTACATAAAATGTATGCTGAAGACGGATGCACTGGACCGACAGGCGCAAAATAAAAACCACAGTCCAACGCACACCGCGTTGGGGAATAAATAAATAGGGCAAACGCCTAAAAAATTAAATTACAATTTTTTTTTAAATGCAACACTCGACGAAGGTCATTAATAGCGAAAGCAGCAAACCCGATTCGCCTTAACTGTCAGGTGCGATGCGTCCATCGGAGGAAAAAGAACTCCACAGGTTGTGAATTCATTGGTACACTCCCCCATGTGACTACGGACAACAAGGCTGTGAAGACCAGTGTCGGAATCAAGGTTCTGAATTTTCGTCTTGGCCCAGGATATTGATAGACCCAGGCTTGATGTTTCGAGATCCAATTTCTCGAGAGACTATTGCAGAGCTACATTGTCTGGGTCGACTAGGACTATGTCACCAGCTTAAGCGAGGTCTGTGATGAACGTTTGGTCTATGACAATGCCCAGATGGTGGGAGTCAAGTCGATGGAGAATCCAGTTGATGGCTCGGCAGAAAAGGTCAGGGGCAAGGACGCAACACTGCCTGACCCCCGAAGAGGTTGGGAACCTGTCCGAGAGAGTGCCACCTAGGCGGACTATGGCCCCGATGTCGGTGTGTAGCTCCTTTATCAAGTTCATCAGTGGGCAGGAGTGCCGATGTGTTGAATGGCTTTCCAGAGAGCGGACCTATCGACCGAATCGAATGCAGCCTTTAGATCCACAGATGCAACGCAGAGTGGGCGGTTGAATGCATGGTGCAGCTCAGCCAGGAGCCGGAGAGCAGGAATGGTATCCACAGTTGATCTACTTGGGGTGAAACCAGACTGATGTGGAAGGCGTTATGCGAATAGGAGAGGGGATTGAGCCAGGCCAGCAGCACATGTGCAAATACCTTGTCTGGAACTGAGAGCAGTGTGATTGGTCTATAGTTGTTGCAGCCCTTACGGCTTCCCTGGCCTTTGAATAGGGCAACAACTATTCCATCTAGCCAATCTGCGGGAACGTGTCCTGTTCTCCAGACTTGTCAACAGAGGTGGTGAAGATCGCAGCTGATTGAGGTCCATGGCGTACTTCAGAAGCTCTGGCGGAATATGGTCCGGACCTGCAACGTGTCCATCCTTAAGGCTCCGTTTGGCGGTTTCAACTTCTGCCAATGTTGGAGGGTTAATGCACGTCTCCACGTTTGGGGGAGTATACACACATTCCAAGTCTAGGTCGGGGCAAGTCGTTGTTGGAGGATGATTGAGGACCAGCGTTTAGTGCTCCTTCCATCCGTCCGCTACTTCTTCGTGTGTCGAACATGGGGAGCCATCTGCTCAATTGACAAACCCGGTATTGTTAGACGCTTTCTGCTTGCTTCTGGGTTGGAGGAGCCTGATGGCTTGGTATGCAGGTCTAAGATCGTTGGATCTAAGACCTGTTTCAACTGTATTGGCGATTTCGTTGAAGAAACTCTCCATATCAGCCATAGCAGCCGCACGGAACTGGCTTTTCGGTCGCCGGTGAGCTGACTCTGGGTCGTCAGAAAGCGAGCCTATTGTGACAAGCTTGTCTCCTGCTGGTGAGGCGAATTCATCTGCTAAAGGGTGGTCAATGTTGAGGTTCTGGACATTCTACCTTGGTGTTAGTGCTGGCCTTGGCGGAGCGTATATACTGAAAGAGTTCGTAGACACCAGTAGGTGATTGTCTGTGTCAGCAGGTGCCTCAGCGCCACGATAGACACACGGAAGAAGCCACACGGTTAAGTCCCCTCACGAGAATGTGGTCAAGCTCCTTCCTTGTGATGTGACCGTTGAACGGCGGAACCAGTGGTCACCGTGCTAAACGCGACACAGAATGACAGGAACCAGTGAGACTTGTCATTCGCGGTTCTGCAGACAAACGGACACAGGACAGGTTCGTAGCCACTGCGATTGGTCCCCGGAAGGCGATGAAATCCCCCAGTAGAATAAATTAGACGTGCGGACAACATTCGCAGAAGCATTTGCCAAATCATGATATAAGTCATCTTGTATCTGTAGTTGGGCTCCGTGCGTGGGCACGTAAGCGACTATTATTGATAAGTCACCATGTGCACAATGTACCAGCTTTATTTCCTGTCTCGATTGCTATTACAGAACAGTTGTGTTGTGGGTTTTCTCATGATGTGACTGCTTCGCCCAGTCTAAATAAGTAGCATGTCCTTTTACAGAACGTATCTTCTTACAACCGCCAGCTATTTGGCTGTTATAAGTTTCTTGGCAAGTGTGCAGTACGGTAGGTTGGCAAGTGTGCAGTACGGTAGGTTGGCAAGTGTACAGTACGGTAGGTTGGCACGTGTACAGTACGGTAGGTTGGTAAGTGTACAGTACGGTAGGTTGGCAAGTGTACAGTACGGTAGGTTGGCAAGTGTACAGTACGGTAGGTTGGCAAGTGTACAGTACGGTAGGTTGGCAAGTGTACAGTACGGTAGGTTGGCAAGAGGTCAGTACGGTAGGTTGGCAAGTGTGCAGTACGGTAGGTTGCCAAGTGTGCAGTACGGTAGATTGCCATTACTTTCCGTACGTGGAGGAGCATGAGCCCGAGACAAAAACCCAGTGTCTGCCAAACTGGCCACAAGTGGGAATCGAACCCGGAACGTTGGGATTGTCAACACCGAGCGAGTTTCACCACTAGGCCACGCATCCTCCTTTATCACAGTCTTCTCAGCTGACAGTTGGTAGCTGACGGAGCCAAGATACAAATTTGAAGAAGCCGCAGCAGCTACGGTGTCCGTGATCTATGGTCGGTACTTTGTGTAATGGAAGGTACTAAATGTACCAGCGCTGAGACAAGTGCTCCCTGCACTTTGCCACTGCTCCAGTCACAGATACCGCTCACCCGACAACTCTAGATCGCATGTACAAACTGACCTTAAACCTGCAAATGTAACGCTTCCTACGCCGCTTCAACTCTTGAGTAGTATTGTAGCAATTGGACTAACCCTGACAAAAACAACTTCCTCATTTTGTTGTTTGGTTGTACGAAGAAGAAAGGGACACTTGGGATAAACACCATTTTTGGAAACCATTTGTCTATTCCTCTGGGCAAGCGTCCTGGCAAGCGTGGAGTGCACGTGACATAACCATGAGTAAACACGTGCTTCCTCCCTCCCACAGTCACACCTGTAATTATGTAATTATGTGCAGCATTTACAAAACGAAGCCGGCATATTGGAGAGATAACCCTTGTGTGTACCCATTGTTAGGGTTACCGGCTCTTGTTCATCAGGCCAGAATGGACAAACAAGAGATGATTAAAAAATGCCTGTCAATCACTGGTTCTCCTCTTCCATTCATTCTGTTGAAATCGGGAGAAGACGCTTGCTAGTAAACGTGGGGATGTTGCAGTAATTTGGGAAGACCCCATATTAGAAGAGCAATAATGTCGTCCCTACATAGAAAACTTAATAGAGGATGTTTGTTAAGGTACACGTGACGAACCACACAGAATATGTTATTTAGTTGAATAGTTGATTCGCTAAACAGCAACGTGTTTTTAAACAAGCTTGCAGGCTGTGTTTAGGGGAGACGGTATACAATATATTTTTCACATTATATTCTTATCCTTATATTCTTATTATTTGTTATTTTTTTCGTATACCCTTGTTATATGTTATCTTATTTTTTTAATATCCGTATTATTATGCAGAAATATTGACGTGTGAACCTGTACTGAAATGTAAAAGATTGATTAGGGTAGGTAAGACATGCTCTGATAACAAGTATAATTGACTAGCTTGACTCGTGTATCCATATCATGTGTTATATTATTGTTAAATCATTAGTATTTATTATCTGGTCTTCGTAACCCTTTAATTTAATATCGGTTTTTTTGTTCTTATAGGGCGAGGATGCGGCAGTGCTTGAGCTGACAGCAGACAACCACTCATAGCTGGTTGTTTACAACAGATTCTGCGAACTATAGTTGGTCAAGATCCTATTCCGTCTCCAAGTGGCGGTCCTGGAAACAGGCTGCACAAGTCACTAGTGTGGGCCAGTCAGGGGATAGGGATCGCAGTGGGAAGGCAAACCCTGTACTATAACACAGGCAGCTGAAATCGGTTGTGTCGGGCCGAAAAGGGTGGGGGTAGGGGCAGATGTGAATTACAGGCCTCGTTCATTTTGAGGAGTTAATATGAACAATGGATCCAACTATACAAGTTCTAAATGATGACTTAGGAAGATTGTCAGGTGTAGACAGTTCCATAGTGTGTACTGTCGTCGGAGATGAAGTGTTGGAAATGGGATTGTAGTAGGTCTAAGCTTTTTAGGAATTGTGGCGACCAGCTCTCCGTCTTGGCCTCTTACACTGTAAATCATCTTTTTATTTACAGCTGGCTAGACATGACCTTATTGCTGTTAAACTCGGGGTCTTTATTTCGAGAGATAATTACTTTAGCTGCTCTTACACCTTAAATCAATTAAGGAAACTGTGTGTGAGATAGTATAGCAATCTAGTAATATTAAATACAGTGCTACAGAAACCTGCAGGACAATCGAAATGCGTGGATTCATGACGCGATGATAATAATGACGATAGTGATGATGATGATGATTAGGTTGATAATGGTGGTGATGATGATGGTGATGGTTATGACGGTGATGGTGATGATGGTGATTACGATGATGATGACGGTGATGATAGTGATGGTGAATGCGATGATGGTAAAGATGGTAGTGATGATGATGATGGTGTTGACGGTGATGATGGTGATGGTGGTGATGGTGTTGAAGGTGATGATGGTGGTGATGTTGGTGATGGTGGTGATGTTGGTGATGGTGGTGATGGTGGTGATGGTGGTGATCGTATTGAAGGTGATGATGGTGTTGAAGGTGATGATGGTGGTGATGGTGGTGATGGTGGTGATAGTGTTGAAGGTGATGATGGTGTTGAAGGTGATGATGGTGGTGATGGTGGTGATCGTGTTGAAGGTGATGATGGTGGTGATGGTGATGATGGTGGTGATGGTGGTGATGGTGATGATGGTGGTGATGGTGGTGATCGTGTTGAATGTGATGATGGTGGTGATGGTGATGATGGTGGTGATGGTGGTGATGGTGGTGATGGTGGTGATGGTGTTGAAGGTGGTGATGGCGGTGATGGTGGTGATGGTAGTGATGGTGGTGATGGTGGTGATGGTGTTGAAGGTGGTGATGGCGGTGATGGTGGTGATGGTGGTGATGGTGGTGAAGGTGATGATGGCGGTGATGGTGGTGATGATGGTGATGGTAGTGGTGAAGGTGGTGATGGTGGTGATGGTAGTGGTGAAGGTGATGGTAGTGGGGAAGGTGATGGTGGTGATGGTAGTAGTGAAGGTGATGGGGGTGTTGATGGTGATGGTTTTGGTGAAGGTGATGGTGGTTATGGTAGTAATGAAGGTGATGATGGTGACTGTGATGATGGTGGTGGTGAAGGTGATGATGGTGACTGTGATGATGGTGGTGGTGATGATGGGGACTGTGATGATGGTGAAGGTGATGATGGTGGTGATAGTAGTGGTGAAAGTGGTGGTGATGGTGAAGGTCATGATGATGGCGGTGGTGATTATGGTGACGGTAATTATTGGTGATGATGGTGGGGTTTTTTTCATTCGCCTTATTTCTCTAATCCCCGAGGCGGTTGCACTGTGGTTTTTATTTTGCGCCTGTCGTCCCAGTGCATCCGACTTCAGCATGCATTGTATGTAAGGGTCTGCTTCTTCCTGCATTTTCTAAGGATTTGCTTCCCCGAGATAACTACCGGTGCAGTGATGGGGATCGAACTCAGCACCTTCTAGTTGTGAGTCGTGTCACTTAACCACTAGCACACGCCGTCGCCGGTGAAGGCGATGATAATGGTGGTGATGTTGAGGAAGGTGATGATGGTGACAGTGATGATGGTGGTGGTGATGGCGGTGGTGATGGTAGTGGTGATGGTGATGATGGTGGTGTTGAAAGGGATGATGATGACGGAGATGATGGTGGTGATAGGAGTGGTGAAGGTGATGATGGAGAGGGTGATTATGGTGGTGATGGTAGTGGCGAAGGGGATGATGGTGGTGAAGGTAATGATGATGGCGCTAATGATGATGAAGGTGTTGAAGGTGATGGTGATGATGGTAGCGGTGATAGAGATGATGGTGATAGTGATTATGATGTTGTGCTGATGATGGTGATACTGGCCGTGATGATGGTGTGCTGATGATGGTGATACTGGCCGTGATGATGGTGTGCTGATGATGGTGATACTGGGCGTGATGATGGTGTGCTGATGATGGTGATACTGGGCGTGATGATGGTGTGCTGATGATAAAGATCGCAAGGATGATGTACATCCCCAAGATCTTATAATCATTTTTTTTTAAACGGACGGGGGAAGGACAGTGGACAGAAAAATAAACATAACAGAGTTTCTGGAAACAAACTAGATCAAACACAAAAAAATGTTCTGGAATTGAAATCGTTGTGCCTCGCCTAACAAACAGCAAACAAAAACAATACCTAATAAATTCAAGAAACATAAATCAAATAAGACAATTGAATAGATGATCTATCTGGTAACAAAGTAATTATTTCACGTGCAACATAGTAACAATATATTCTAAAACAGCCGGAGAACAGTTGACATTAGCAAGTGAGCAGGCAACACTGATATTTGTAACCGACGGACACTATCAACAGCGTGTTTGTTTGTCGAGCTCTCTGGACCTCTAATCCAGGCCCGGCTTGCCCATTAGTAGGTCGCTGGGCCGTGGCGAGGTGACGAGATAACGTGTATTACATTCCATTCCGTTTGTCAAACGTATTGGGAGCCTTAAATCAACAAAGCGGGTTCGAGTAAGGTGTCTGAGGACAATATGGTATTAAGTCATCCATTTGCAGTAATTAAAAGGGCATTTCGTTCTTAAACCGACACAAAAACTCAATAAACAACCCAAAAAAATTAAAGATAAAGGAAGAGTTAAAATAAAAAATTAATTTGATTTTTTTGTAAAAAGCGAAACGTGTAATATCGTCATATAAAATAAACACTGATCAGAAAACAACAAAGAAGAAAGGCCGTTATTCGCAGCTATTGGTTAATGCATTAAAAAATGAGCTCATAAATGTGAAATAAAAGATGTTATTATCAGTTTTCTATTTGTTTTCATCGGTCATGTGCCAGGGCTTAAAATCATACACGCTACCATGATTTAGGTTAGGACGCATCTTCAGGCCTGCTAACAGTTTCAGTCCGATAAGTTTGGCTTCATAAACGGCTTTGCTTCTCCTAGCTCTATCTGGTTTTACCAACACGCGATTTGTTTGTGAGTTCCATGTACCCCACTTGATGTCCGATTCTCTCCTATAGGCATATATTGTGCATCATCATTTGTATTGTGTGTCTCTAGGAGTGGACTGATCTATGGTTCTCTAATCGTCATTGAGGGCAGGGTCACCACTTGACAGGAAGACAATCGAGGGCAGAGTTATCACTTGAGCGGAAGGTCATTGAGGGGAGTGTCTTCACTTGACAGGAAGGTCATTGAGGGGAGTGTCTTCACTTGATAGGAAGGTCATTGAGGTCAAGGTCACCACTTGACAGGAAGGTCATTGAGGGCAGAGTCGCCACTTGACAGGAAGGTCATTGAGGGCAGTGTCATCACTTGACAGGAAGGTCATTGAGGGCAGGTCACCACTTGACAGGGAGGTTATTGCGGGCAGGGTCACCACTTAACAGGAAGATCATTGAGAGCAGATCACCACTTGACAGAGTGGTCATTAAGGGTAGAGTCAACACTTGACAGGAAGGTCATTGAGAGCAGGCCACCACTTGACAGGGAGGTCATTGAGGGCAGGGTCACCACTTGACAGGGAGGTCATTGAGGGCAGAGTTAGCAATTGACAGGAAGGTCATTGAAGGCAGAGTTATCACTTGACAGGAAGGTAATTGAGGGCAGTTATCACTTGACAGAAAAGTCATTGAGGGCAGAATTATCACTTGACAGAAAGGTCATTGAGGGCAGAGTTATCACTTGACAGAAAGATCATTGAGGACAGAATTATCACTTGACAGAAAGGTCATTGAGGACAGGGTCACCACTTGACAGGAAGGTTATTGAGGGCAGAGTCGCCACTTGACAGGAAGGTTATTGAGGGAAGTGTCATCACTTGACGTTGACAGGAAGGCCATTGAGGGCAGGGTTATCACTTCACAGGAAGGTCATTGAGGGCAGGGTCACCACTTGACAGGAAGGTCATTGAGGGCAGTGTCATCACTTCGCAAGAAGGTCATTTAGGGCAGTGTCATCAGTTCACAGGAAGGTCATTTAGGGTAGTGTCGTCACTTGACAGGAAGGTCATTGAGGGCAGGGTCATCACTTGACAGGAAGGTCCTTGGGGGCATAGTTATCACTTGACAGGAAGGTCATTGAGGACAGGGTCATCACTTGACAGGAAATCATTGATGGCAGAGTTATCACTTGACAGGAAATGATTTAGAACAGTGTCATCCTCTGATTGGTGATAATTATTTACTTAGTTAATTATTTAATTACTTACATAATTACTTAGTTACTTAAGAAAGTATGTAAGGTGATCATTGATTCATGTCGCCGTATCTTTTCTGTCCCTATCTCCTATCCTCGGCTTTGTTCTTGTGTAGTTACAGGTTCAGTTACTTCTTAGCAATGATCGCCATCATGTCTACTTTGTTGCTTTGATATTTTCAATTCCCGGATAACGAGCGATCTCTCTACTTTTTCAGTTTCACACCACGTCTTCATCTCTGCAGTGTTGGCTTGGCTTGGCTTGGCTTCGTTCGTTCTCAATCTCCCTCTACCAAACCATGAAAAGGATTAAGTAGCAGAATATAGTCCAGAGAACGGAATGCGTTGTGTCGTAGTTTACAGCTTGACTTGGAAATTTGCATCTTTCGGTTAAACACATCCGACTTCAGCAAGCATTTTTTGAGTACCGGATTAGCATTCCCTCTTCGGTCCCTTCTACTTGGCCAGTCTGCTCTGTTGCATCCTGTTATCCAGGATCACTGCGTGAAGGCGTAGAAGGGTCTTGGCAGCTCTGGTTCGCTGGCCATGGCGCTAGCAGTCAGCTATGGATCGCTGAACACTGCAGCTCATGCGCTGCTCGGCATCTTGATCCCTCTGCAGGATTAAACCACACTTTTCATGTGAGCCGCCACAACCACCTGCATCTCTGCGGGATTAAACTACCGTTGTCACGAGTGCTGCCACACACACCTGTATGTCTGTATTTGTATGGATCGAGGTGAGATTTACACTTAAAATTAAAGATAGTCTTATAGCAGACACTGCTATCGAGGATGAAGTGTTAGGTTTAAATGTATGAAGCTACATGCCGTTTGTGATATAGGTTGGCCAGTCCTAACTGCCTTTCCTCACGTAATAGTAAGCCAGGTACCCATATAAACTCGGTGGACTGGATCGTGTCGAAAATAAGAGTTGAATTCAGTACATTTTCCAGTTTACTGTTATCTGAGTCTGCCCTGCATGTGGACATGTCATGTATGGCTGCAACCGAGAGAAGGGATTTATAAGAATTGGAGGAGTTGGAAGTGCATGTCCAGGTCAAGATGGTATTCATCCAAAATTGCTGTTACTTACTTACTTCCCCTGTTCAAACACCATGTCACACAGCATCCGTCCAGTATTCAGCAACTTTACTGCCTTGTCGTTCGCCTCCATCATGTCGTTCATGTCACAGGTTTCAGGGAGGTTGAGGCAGGTCATCAGATGATCCTGAACTGCGCCGCATTCACGTGTGTCGACATCTGAGTATCCCCATTTATTCAAGTTCGCTCTGCATCTTGAGACACCAGTTCGAAGTCTGTTCATTGCCTTCCACACAGCGTAGGGCAGGTGGTGTCCAGGTGCAGCCTCTTCCTTGAACTCTATCCATGGATCCTGCATTGTTTCGCGCCACCTCTAGATGCGTCGACCTTCCGGGCTTGTCTGGATGGTCTCTGTCGATTTTTAGAAACTGTGTCTTGATTTAAGTCTTGTGGCTTGTTCCTGGTGGCCAAACATCGGGTGTCTAGGGTCGTTTTCCTGTTTCCCTCGTTCGATTTCCGCAGCTACACATATTCTTTTATATCAGGTGGTGCAATGCCAATTAAGGTATATATTTTATTTGTGGGGGAGGGTTTAAGGCACCCCGGCACTATCCTACCCATCCCGTTCACTGCTGTATCAAATTGTTTTGCATGGGCGGAGTTTTTCCAGACTGGTGCTGCATATTCCGCTGTGGAAAGGCACAGGGCAATCGCTGATGTGCGTAAGACTGATGGCTGAGCACCCCATGTTGTGCCAGTCAATTTTCAGATAATGTTGTTTCTCACATGTACCTTACGGTTTGTCTCCTGACAGTGTCATATATGATAATGTGCGATCCAACTTTACACCCAGGTATTTGGGAGCCGGGCAGTGTTCAAGATCCTGTCCTTGCCATCTGATCCGCAGTTCTCTGTTTGCCTCTCTGTTCTTGAGATGATAGGCGCATACTTGAGTTTTGATAGGGTTGGGTTTTAGTTGGTTTTCCCGATAATACTCTGCGAGGTCATTCAGAGAGCATGTTAGTTTACCTTCTACCTCATCGAAGCCATAACCTGAGCAGCGACTGCTGTGTCATCGGCGTATATAAATTTACTTGTGTCTGTATCCATAGGTTGGTCATTGGTATAGATGTTGTATAGCATGGGAGCAAGAACACCTCCTTGAGCCAGGCCGTTGGTTTGATTTCGCCATCTGCTCTCTTTATTCCCCAAGGTTACATAGAATCGCCTGTTTTGAAGTAAGCATTTGATTATGTTAGACAGACGCCAGTCTTTCGTCATGTTGTATACCTTTGCCTGCAACCTACGATGATTTACTGTGTCGCATGCAGCGCTTATGTCTATATATGCCACTCCAGTCACCTGGTTGCGCTCGAAACCATCCTCTATCAGTTGTCTCAAGTTGAGGATTTTACTACTGCAAGATCTCCCAGGTCTGAATCCAGCTTGTTCCTTGATCAGCCTCTAGTCTATCCAGGGAGAGATGCGGTTCAGGATCATCTTTTCAAATACTTTGTATAGGTGGCATAAGAGCGACACTGGTCGAAAATTCTTTGGGTCTGTTGGAGTTTTTCCAGGCTTTAACAGGGAAACCATGTGTGTGTTCCTCTAGATTTTTGGAATATTCAAGGATTCCACGCAAATGTTCATGAGATTTAGTAGCCAATTGATTGTTATTGATCCAAACTGTTTTATTTGCTCTGTTCTCAAGTCGTCGATGCCGGCTTCTTTATTGGATTTTGTTTGCTTTATTGCTGCACTTAACTCTTCAGTTGTGAAAGGTGCGCCCAGTATATCACTTTCTACCGCGCGTTGTCGTTGGGTCCTTGTTTGTCCCGTTTTATAGTTGGTTTTGCCACTCATCAGTAATTGGTGGGCCACTTGGTTAGGAGTAACTTGCGTTATCCCAGGGGGAGCACATGTTGGGTCATTGCTTAGGTTCTTAATGAGTGCCCATGCTCGTCTGCTGTTTTGCTTCATGTTCAAGTCTTCCACCAGGCTACGCCACTTTTGCGTTTTCAATTCTGAGATGGCATGAAGGAGATCTCCTCCGGCCTGGATGGTTTCCTCGCCGAAGGGGTCTGTTTCGAACAGCAGTTTATATTGCTCGTACAGTGCCTTTGATCCATCGTTTAATGCAGGTATGTACTGTGATCGGCATCCGCGTGGGATATGTCTTCTGGAGATTGATTTGGTTAATTCTATAAAAGCGTCATAGTTTGCAGGCTTAGGTTCTAACTTGGCCACTTCTGTGCCTAGGTCACATGCAAATGGGACCTAGTTGGCGCGTTTGAAATTAAACCGTCTTTTGAAGACTACGTTCTCTGGTTCGACCATTGCTTTAACACTACATATAATGGGTCTATGTTGCGTTCTTGGTATAGGTTCTCCCATGTCTTTTGTCACATGATTAAATATTTGAGTACTGACAAAAATATTGTCAGGATTATATCCCCTTTTCCATCTGCCACTGTGAAAGGAGGCTGGTAGTTTTGGGTCATGTAAGAGTAGTAGGCCAGTGTTCTCAGCCCAGCTCTATAAAATTTCACCATTGACGTCTGTCTCATTGTATCCCCATGCTGTGCTGTGGCAGTTGAAATCGCCCATGATTATTTGTGTTTTCCTGGTTCTGAAATTGACAGGTTCTTGAAACTCGAAATCGTCATTGGGAGGCTTGTATATTGACGTCACTGTGCAAGCCTTGGTTTGGATTGTAATAGTCTCTGTGTTTCCTCCATGAGACTGGTATGCTGATTCGATGTCTAGGTCTGTTGAGGCGAACATAGCGCTTCCATATTTCTCATGGGATATCTCCGCAACAAGTTTCATTCCCTGTATATTCGGTCTTTGACCAGCGATTGCGCGATGGGTCTCTTGGACCATTAGGACATCGCAATTACGCTGTTTACATATCTCGGATAATATTGCTTCCTTTTCGCTGGTTAGCCCCTCGATGTTGATTGAAATCAACACTAGTGCTGGTTTATGAATTGGTTTGTGATTCATGGTGGTTTGGTGCTGAAAGAATTAGCCAACTGATAGTTGTTTCCAAAGGACGCCAAGCGTGGAGGCTTCTTTCGTGTCCCCCAAAATTGCTGTTTTAAATTAGATTCCAACCAGCACAACCATTGGCTATATTATATTTTCAATCACTTGCAAAAGGGATTATTCCACGGGATTGGAAAGATGCAGGAGTGATCCCCTTATTCAAAAAGGGTAAAAAATCAGATCCAGTAAATTATAGACCGGTGAGTTTAATGAGCATAGTATGTAAATTGTTAGAGTCAATAATCAGAGAAAACATTGTAATGCATTTAGACAAGTTTAATCTAATCAGAAATAGTCAGCATGGGTTTACTAGAAAAAGGAGATCGTGCTTAATAAATCTATTAGAATTCATGGAGGAGGTTACTAAACTGATAGATAAAGTGGAGCCCGTGGGTGTTATTTATCTAGATTTTTCAATGGCCTTTGATAGAGTACTCATCAAAGATTATTTCGAAAGTTAAAGTCGCATGGAATAGGCAGGGAAATTGCCAAATGAATTGAAAGTTGGTTAACGGGAAGAAGGCAGAGGGTGGGCATAAATTAGGAGTACTCTGAGTAGTGTGAAGTAAAAAGTGCAGTGCCACAGGGCTCGGTCTTGAGACAAATTTGGTTCTTGATATAAATAAACGATTTGGAAATTGATATGGGATCCATGATTGCAAAGTTCGCTGATGACACAAAAGTATGCAGTAGTGTCTCATCTAAAGCAGAAGTAGATATATTGAGGTCGGATTTAGATACAATTCGAGAATGGTCTGTAAGCTGGGAAATGGAGTTTGGCTTAGCTTGCCTTCGTTCGCTCTCAATCTCCCGCTTCCAAACACTGACATGGGCCTAAGAAGCAGAACATAGTCCAGAGAACGGAATGCGTTGTGTCATAGTTTACAGCTTGACTGCGATATTTGCACCTTTCGGTCCCACACATCCAACTTCAGCAAGCATTTTGTGAGTACCGGGTTAGCATTCCCTTTTCGATCCCTTCTCCTTAGCCAGTCTGCTCTGTTCCACCCTGTTATCCAGGATCACCGCGTGGAGGTGTAGAAGGGTATTGGCAGCACTGGTTCGCTGGCCCTGACGCTAGCAGTCAGCTATGGATAGCTGATCACTGCAGCTCATGCGCTGCTCAGCATCTTGATCCCAAATGGAGTTTAATGTAGATACATATACAGTCATACACATGGGTAGATCCAATATGGAGCATAGTTACAGTATGGGGGAGAACAATATTAGAAAGATAGAAAAGGAAAGGTGCCTAGGGGTTATAATAGATCATACAGGTAAGGTGAGTGAGCAAGTCCAGGTAGCAGTGAAAAAGGCAAATGCAAAATTAGATATGATAAAAAGAAATATTAAACACAGGAGCAAGGAAGTGATTGTCAAACTGTATAAAGCATTAGTTAGACCTAGATTGGAGTACTGTGTACCGGTGTGGAGTCCTTATCATAGAGGGTATATAAGCATGCTGGAAAGAATACAAAAACGAGCGACAACGCTGATAGTGGGATTCCAGAATTACAGTTATGAGGAACGACTCAGAGAAACCGGCCTACAGTGTCTTGAAAAGAGACAAGGAAAGAGGGGTGGAGGGGGGTGGGGGGTGGTGGTGGAGGGGGTTTTGTTCTTTCCCAAGTCTCCTGCATTAGTCTGTGGTTACTCTTTGCTATTTCAGAATGATGTGCTTTTTCTACACATGGAATAAACTGATTTGGTCATTAAATTAGTGATTATTACAGTCATTTGTTAGCAACTACTGGGAAGTGAGTTCTTGTCATGTTTATGAAATTATGCGAACGTAGCTAAATGAGCCAGCTCTGGCCAACTGTTGCCTTCTGTATAGAGATATTAATTCTTTCAGCTATTTGCTAATGCCTGCTTTATCTACGAGAAGTTCCTTGATCTATTAATACCGTACCTCATATGAACATGCAACGTTCTTGGTAGTAAATAATTGGAACACCCCATTCGTCTTAAATACTAGGCCCATTAAATAGCCACACACGATGGTAGTGTCAAGAATAAATTACTAGACGTGGTCACCTTCAGATACTAATTACCACCGGACTATGGTCACCAACAGATACTAATCACCACCGGAATATGGTCACCAACATATACTAATTACCACCGGACTATGGTCACCAACAGATACTAATCACCGCCGGAATATGGTCACCAACAGATACTAATCACCACCACAATATCGTCACTAACAGATACTAATCACCACCGGAATATCGTCAACAACAAAAAACTAATCAGCTCAAGACTTTGGTCTCCTTCAGATACAGACACTGATCACTGTCAGACTTTGGTTACCATGAGACACTAATCACTACGAGAACGTGGTCACCTTTAGATACTAATCACTACCAGAACGTGGTCACCTTCAGACACTATTCACCACCAGACGGGAGTAACCTTCAGATCCTAATCACTACCAGAATTTGATCCCCTTCAGATACTAATCACCACAAAACTGTGGTCACCTTCAGATACTAATCACCGCAAGACTGTAATCCCCTTCAGATACCAATCACCACTACATTGTGGTAACCTTTAGATCCTAATCATTACCAGAATGGGGTCACCTTCAAATACTAATCCCCTAAAGAATTTGGTCACCTTCAGATACTAATCACTATCATAATTTGGTCACCTTCAGATACTAATCACCACAAAACTGTGGTCACCTTCAGATACTAATCACCGCAAGACTGTAGTTCTCTTCAGATACTAATCACCACTACACTGTGGTAACCTTTAGATCCTAATCACTACCAGAATGTGGTCACCTTCAGTGACTAATCCCCTCCAGAATTTGGTCACCTTCAGATACTAATCACTACCAGAATGTGGTCCCCTTCATATACTAATCACTACCAGAATTTGGTCACCTTCAGATACTAATCATCACCAGAATGTGGTCACCTTCAGATACTAATAACCACCAGAATGTGGTCACCTTCAGATACTAATCACTACCAGAATTTGGTCACCTTCAGATACTAATCACTACCAGAATTTGGTCACCTTCAGATACTAATCACTACCAGAATTTGGTCACCTTCAGATACTAATCACCGCAAGACTGTGGTCACCTTCAGATTCTAATCACTACCAGAATTTGGTCACCTTCAGATACTAATCACTACCAGAATTTGGTCACCTTCAGATACTAATCACTACCAGAATTTGGTCACCTTCAGATACTAATCACCACCAGAATTTGGTCACCTTCAGATACTAATCACTACCAGAATTTGGTCACCTTCAGATACTAATCACTACCAGAATTTGTTCACCTTCAGATACTAATCAATACCAGAATTTGGTCACCTTTAGATACTTATCACTACCAGAATGTGGTCACCTTCAGATACTAATCACTACCAGAATTTGTTCACCTTCAGATAGTAATCAATACCAGAATTTGGTCACCTTCAGATACTAATCACCACCAGAATGTGGTCCCCTTCATATACTAATCACTACCAGAATTTGGTGATCTTCAGATACTAATCACTACCAGAATGTGGTGACCTTCAGATACTAATCACTACCAGAATTTGTTCGACTTCAGATACTAATCAATACCAGAATTTGGTCACCTTCAGATACTAATCACTACCAGAATGTGGTCACTTTCAGATACTAATCACTACCAGAATTTGGTCACCTTCAGATACTAATCACCGCAAGACTGTGGTCACCTTCAGATACTAATCACTACCAGAATTTGGTCACCTTCAGATACTAATCACTACCAGAATTTAGTCACCTTTAGATACTAACCACTACACGAATTTGGACACCTTCAGATACTAATCACTACCAGAATTTGGTCACCTTCAGATACTAATCACTACCAGAATTTGGTCACCTTCAGATACTAATCACCACCAGAATTTTGTCACCTTCAGATACTAATCACCACCAGAATTTGGACACCTTCAGATACTAATCACTACCAGAATTTGTTCACCTTCAGATACTAATCACTACCAGAATTTGGTCACTTTCAGATACTAATCACCGCAAGACTGTGGTCACCTTCAGATACTAATCAATACCAGAATTTGGTCACCTTCAGATACTAACCACTACACGAATTTGGACACCTTCAAATACTAATCACTACCAGAATTTGGTCACCTTCAGATACTAATCACTACCAGAATTTGGTCACCTTCAGATACTATTCGCCGCAAGACTGTGGTCACCTTCAGATACTAATCACCACCAGAATTTGGTCACCTTCAGATACTAATCACTACCAGAATTTGGTCACCTTCAGATACTAATCACCACCAGAATTTTGTCACCTTCAGATACTAATCAACACCAGAATGTGGTCACCTTCAGATACTAATAACCACCAGAATGTGGTCACCTTGAGATACTGATCACTACCAGAATTTGGTCACCTTCAGATACTAATCACCGCAAGACTGTGGTCACCTTCAGATTCTAATCACTACCAGAATTTGGTCACCTTCAGATACTAATCACTACCAGAATTTGGTCACCTTCAGATACTAATCACTACCAGAATTCGGACACCTTCAGATACTAATCACTACCAGAATTTGGTGACCTTCAGATACTAATCACTACCAGAATTTGTTCACCTTCAGATACTAATCAATACCAGAATTTGGTCACCTTTAGATACTAATCACTACCAGAATGTGGTCACCTTCAGATACTAATCACTACCAGAATTTGGTCACCTTCAGATACTAATCACCGCAAGACTGTGGTCACCTTCAGATACTAATCAATACCAGAATTTGGTCACCTTCAGATACTAATCACTACCATAATTTGGTCACCTTCAGATACTAATCACCACCAGAATTTGGTCACCTTCAGATACTAATCACCGCAAGACTGTGGTCACCTTCAGATACTAATTACTACCAGAATTTGGTCACCTTCAGATACTAATCACTACCAGAATTTGGTCACCTTCAGATACTAATCACTACCAGAATTTGGACACCTTCAGATACTAATCACCACCAGAATTTGGTCACCTTCAGATACTAATCACTACCAGAATTTGTTCACCTTCAGATACTAATCAATACCAGAATTTGGTCACCTTTAGATACTAATCACTACCAGAATGTGGTCACCTTCAGATAGTAATCAATACCAGAATTTGGTCACCTTCAGATACTAATCACCACCAGAATGTGGTCCCCTTCATATACTAATCACTACCAGAATTTTGTGACCTTCAGATACTAATCACTACCAGAATTTGGAGACCTTCAGATTCTAATCACTACCAGAATTTGTTCACCTTCAGATACTAATCAATACCAGAATTTGATCACCTTCAGATACTAATCACTACCAGAATGTGGTCACCTTCAGATACTAATCACCACCAGAATTTTGTCACCTTCAGATACTAATCACCGCAAGACTGTGGTCACCTTCAGATACTAATCACCACCAGAATTTGGTCACCTTCAGATACTAATCACTACCAGAATTTGGTCACCTTCAGATACTAATCACCACCAGAATTTTGTCACCTTCAGATACTAATCACCACCAGAATGTGGTCACCTTCAGATACTAATAACCACCAGAATGTGGTCACCTTCAGATACTAATCACTACCAGAATGTGGTTACCTTCAGATACTAATCACTACTAGAATTTGGTCACCTTCATATACTAATCACCAGACATAGACTCTACACCCCACGGTATATAACTCTAGATGACTTCACACGACAAGTTATACATGACTTTAGCTATTTCTACACCCCACGGTCTTTAACTGTAGATGCCTCTACGCTCGACAGTACATGACTCTAGCTGACTCTATACTCCACTGTACGTGTATCTATTTGCATATATCTTCTTCTTCTTCTTTTGTCCCATTGCTCTTACCTTGCGGCGTCGCAGAGAGGAGGTATGCGTAGACCTTTGTTTTGCGCTAGGAGGGAGGCTTGTGTGATTGTCATATTGAACTTTTGGAGAGTTTCCTTGACCCCTTCGATCCAACGACGCCGTGGTCGCCCTTTTGCTCGAGGACCATCCACCTTCAAGAAATATGATTTCGCTGCTGGTTGTTCATAATGCATTCTAGTCAGATGCCCGAACCACTTTACCCTCTGTGCTTCAATATAGTGGTATACTGGTGTAGTCCCCACTATTTTTCTAAGCGCGTCGTTTCTGATTTTGTCCCAAATCGTCTTTCCTGCAGCATTTCTGATCCCTCGCATCTCACAAGTCTCAATCTTACGCCCATGCCTGTCTAATAGTGTCCATGTTTGACACTGATAACACAGCGTAGGGATGATCAAGGTGTCGATTAACTTCCGTTTTGTGGCCATGGCTACATTTCAGTGTTTCAGTATCGGTGCCAATTTGTATCTATACTCCATGGTATTAGACGGTCGTGGGAGAAATCAATCGCTAACATGCTGACGTGCAGACGGTCGTGGAAGACACCAATCTTTAACACCACCACGGGCAGACGGTCGTGGAAGACAATAGTCGTTAACACCACAAAGGACAGATGGTCGTGGAAAACACCAATCGTTAATACCACAACAGGCAGACGGTCGGGGAAGACAATAGTCATTAACACCATAGAACAGACGGTCGTGTAAGACATTAGCCGTTAACACTACAACCGGCAAACAGTCGTGGAAGCCATTAGCGGTCAACACCACAACGGTCATACGGTCGTGGAAGGTACCAATCGTTGACACTGTAAGGCACAATGCATAATGATGATATTAGAGATGTAACCTAACTGTTGTCTTGTTATTGCCATTCGTTCCTGTATGCAGCTAAGTGTATCAGCGACCAACCAAATGTAAACACAATTACGATTCTATTAATAGACTAAATGGCACACACATAAATGAACAAAACGCCAGTGCAATTAATTCACCAGAAGAGGGGAACGGGATTTTTCAGCAGACAATAAATAAAATAAAGAGAGAAATACAAGGAATGAAAGGGAATAGTGCTCACGAAGACATGACAGAGCGGGAGATAGAGGGGGAAAAACATGATGAGAGAGAGAGACTTTCTAATTTGGAGAAGAGCTGTAGAGAAACTCCAAGAGTGGAAGACAGAAGCATTTTAAGTCTGTGTGTGCTAAGTGTGTGATGGGAGAGTGGGGCTGAAGAGGTCGCTCAGGGAGTTAGAGAACATGCATGACCAAGGGGAGATAACAATGTGAGAACTCACGCGAGAGAGCAGTTTGTTTACCTTGACAAATGAAAACCGTTGTTTGCCAGATCCTTGGTCTGTTAGCACAGCCTTTAACTAATGGCCGCAAATCATTTTAGCGATTGGGACCCGCTGGAAAAGGAACCAGGAATGAAAACTGCTAGAAACAAAAGCTGCGTGGAAAATGGTTCTGTTTTACAACTTGTTCCGGTCATGCTCACTACAGGAGATCTGTAGTCTCGCGGGGTCCATGCCAAGCCGGAAATGATACGTGGGAATGATGAATTCTGTTTGTTTTATTCTTGTCCGCTTGCTTGATTCCACGACTGAAACAAAAGAAGAGTAGTCTAGCAATGAATTCAGCGATCCGTGGCGGAACATTTGTCATTATTTTCTGTGTAGTAATGGTCTGTAGGGCAAATATAACATTGGTTTGAACGTTCTCAAACACCTGATAGTTGTCACCTGTAATTTGAACGTGAGATTAAAGCGGTTTATAAATATTTAGAATGAAGACCACAGACTTAGCGTGTAAAGTCCAACATAAATTGATTGTAATTAAATTTCAAACACAGGGAGTATTCAAACGTGGGGTTCTGCAGAAGAATATTAAGGATCGCATGAACTGTTTGAACATATTTGTGATTGGGATATGAATAGACAGTCTAGTATCAAAAGGAGAGTTTTACACATAACAGAAAAAAAAAGTTATTTTCGTTTGCTAGGGTGGGAGAGAGGATGTTAAATGACTAGGATGGCCAGAGCATATGTGGCGATCTGCACAACTTCTAGAAAAATAAGCAAAGAGGTGAAAAATAGAGAAGTTGCACAACGATATGACAGTATAACATGTACAACAGAATTGTATACACATTGTTATTAACATATCTTTATCTGGAAAACTATTTTCGCATATGCAAGTAAGTTTGGCGCTGGAAAAACGAAATCATGAAGGAAACTCGACATTTCGCTAAATTCAAATATCATGTTTAATGGATAGCACTGAGTCTAGCTAAGATGCAAGTTAAACCGCAGCACAATGTCAACAGATCTTCCACAATACAGTTTCAGTTATTTACAAATTTAATACAAGAATGCAAGGTTTATAACCTTTCATACACACTAACACGCGCTCTCAGGATGAGGCCCTTCCATTCCAGTTTGACCACTGAGATCGCGCTAACTATCATAGGTACATACAGACACACACAAACACACATGCATTTAAGCACTTGTTCATACGGCCTGATAACGACTAAAAGACGACGATCTGAGGTGGACAAGAGTGTGCCTCCGCCAGTAGAACATATAGAGACGAACTTTGAACGAAAAAAAATTAATTTGTAATTGCATACAATAATAAGTAATTAAACTGGCAAGAAGATTGTGTAAAAATAAATGTATTGTTAAAGGAAAAATAAATGTATTGTTGAATGAATAATACATGTGATGTTGAATTAATAATACATGTAAAGTTGAATGAATAATAAATGTGTTTTTGAAGGAATAATAATAGTCCTGCTTACAGATGCACTGGCCGTAGTCACAGCACTAAAAAGCCAGAAAAATACTGAACTTAATGATTTAAGAGCAGCACTCTGTCAACTATGCCTGCAGGCCGCACCAAAAAGGGTAGTGGTGCAGTAGGTTCCATCTCACTGCAACATCCAAGACAACGAGGAGGCAGACAGACTGGCAAAAGAAGGTACAAAACTACCACAACCAGATACTAGTATGACATACGAAGAGTCAAAACGGCTTATTAGAGCTAGATACATGACCAAATGGGAAACCGAACATACTGGATACACCAAAAACGATGCCTATTACCAGTTGAACAGAAGAGAGCAGGTCGTGGTCTTCAGACTTCGCACTGGCCACAACAGACTGAGGTACCACCTATTCAACAAATTGAAGATAGGGTGTACCGACGAATGCCCGTGCGGTACTGGTAAAATGACCACTGAACATCTGCTGCAGAACTGCCCGACATACGAGGATCAGAGAGAGCAGATGTGGCCATCACCAGTGGCAACACTAGACAAGCTCTATGGCAGTGTCGACAGCCTCAGGATGACGGCTGCATTTTTCGAAAAAATAATGGTTACTGTCTGACTTCGTACGAAGAAGAAGAAGAAGAAGAATGAATAATAAATGTAAAGCTTAATGAATAATAAATGTAAAGTGTAATGAATAATAAATGTAAAGTTTAATGAATGATAAATGTAAAGTTTAATGAATGATAAATGTAAAGTGTAATGAATAATAAATGTAAAGTTTAATGAATGATAAATGTAAAGTTTAATGAATAATAAATGTAAAGTTTAAGGAATGATAAATGTAAAGTTTAATGAATAATAAATGTAAAGTTTAATGAATGATGAATGTAAAGTTGAATGAATGATAAATGTAAAGTTGAATGAATGATAAATGTAAAGTTTAATGAATGATAAATGTAAAGTTTAATGAATGATAAATGTAAAGTTTAATGAATGATAAATGTAAAGTTTAATGAATGATACACGACAACATCAATACGGCACCTGAAGAGCACATGATGGCCAAATTAACAATGAGCGAAATGGAAGAGGCTATGAGAACATTAAAGAAAAGGAAATCTCCCAGAAAAGACGGGATAACAAACGAAATGCTGAAGGGGCTGAGCCAAACAGCGAAGAGGAAACTGCTATCGGTCCTGAACCAAAGCTGGAAAAGGGGAATTGTACCCCAGGCATGGAAAAACGCAGTACTGGTACCAGTACCAAAAACAGGAAAGGACAAAACAGATCCAAATGGATACAGGCCCATCAGCCTACTGATCTGTGTCGGCAAGCTGATGGAACGCATGATAAACACCAGACTGATGTGGCATCTGGAAGAAAAACGAATACTAATTCCACAGCAAGCAGGCTTTAGACAGCACAGATCCACTGAGGACCAGGTCATCCTCATAGCCCAGGAAATAGAAGATGCCTACCAGGCACAAAAACACACAGTAGCTGTTTGGGTGGATCTGGAAAAGGCATTTGACAAAGTCTGGAAAGATGGACTTAGAGTCAAGCTAAGAAGAAGTGAGGTTTGTGGTAAAATGTACAAGTGGATCAACCACTACCTCAAACAAAGAACGGCCAGAGTCCAAGTACAAGGGCAGATGAGCAAAAAGGTGACACTCGAGCAGGGAGTACCCCAAGGGGGAGTACTGTCACCCACACTCTTCCTGGTATATATAAACGACATTACAGAGAATATACCAAGGAGAGTCCATAGCTCAATGTTTGCAGACGACCTGGCTATGTGGACCTCTGAAAAGAACCTCACCATAGCAAGAAATCGGATGCAGCAGGCCCTAACATCGCTGGAAGAGTGGGCGAACTCATGGCTGGTCAAAATAAACGAGGAGAAAACCACATGCACAATATTCTCGCTTTCAATAAAACCCCAAAATACCAAATTAAGTTTAAATGGCAAATTCCTGCAGCCAAACGACAACCCAACCTATCCGGGAGTTACATTTGATCGGCGCATGACATGGAAAAGTCAGATCGAGAGAAACCGAATAAGAGCCAGAGAAAGAATGGCAATCATGAGGAAACTTGCTGGCACAAGCTGGGGAGCAGACGAAGGCATACTAAAGAAACTGTACACTGGAAGAGTGAGACCAGTTCTCGAGTATGGCATTGCGGCATGGACAACAGCAGCAAAGGCCAACTTCGATAAAGTTAGCAAACTTCAAAACCAAGCCATGAGAGTTATAACAGGAGGCATGAAGTCAACGCCAATTGTAGAACTTGAAAAGATTACAAAACTACAATCCATGACCGATAGAAGAGACTGCAGAGCCCAGCTGCAGTCAGAGAAACTCCGAAGACTGACTGACCATCCAATGCACCAGAGACTAAACAATTTGGGAAATGGGAAACTAAAGCGGAGAAACTTTGCAGAAATAGCCAAAGCAAAGATGCACGAAGATCCCATAAACGCACTAACAACACCAAAACCCATCACTACTGTACGAAAATGTACCTGCAGGCAGGATATATTTCCAGAGGTGGTAGAAAATATACCAGGTATTGTAAACAAAAACTGCCAGACTGAAAAAGAAAGGAGAGATACTACCCTAAGCTTTATATCGAAAAGCTACCCAAGCATGGACTGGACCCATGCATACACCGACGGTTCTGTAACAAACACTACACAGAACGGAGGGGCAGGAGCATTCCTGAACCTACCAAATGGCAGAAAAATAACACTGTCATTCGCTACTGGTAAGTACACAAGCAATTTCAGAGCGGAGGCAGAGGCACTGAGGGCGGCAGTGGAAGAAATGGTGACACACAATGAAAATGAAAGCCATATAGTCCTTCTTACAGATTCTCTCGCCGTAGTCACAGCACTAAAAAGCCAGAAAAACTCTGAGCTTAATGACTTAAGAGCAGCACTCTGCCAACTGTGCCAGCAGTCCGCACCAAAAAGGGTAGTGGTACAGTGGGTCCCATCACACTGCAACATCCAAGGCAACGAGGAGGCAGACAGACTGGCAAAAGAAGGTGCAAGACTACCACAAACAGATACAAGATTACGTACGAAGAGTCAAAACGGCTTATCAAAGCCAGATACATGACCAAATGGGAAACCGAACATACTGGATACACCAAAAACGATGACTATTACCAGTTGAACAGAAGAGAGCAGGTCGTGGTCTTCAGACTTCGCACTGGCCACAACAGACTGAGGTACCACCTATTCAACAAATTGAAGATAGGGTGTACCGACGAATGCCCGTGCGGTACCGGTAAAAGGACCGCTGAACATCTGCTGCAGAACTGCCCGACATACGAGGATCAGAGAGAGCAGATGTGGCCATCACCAGTGGAACTGCACGACAAGCTCTTTGGCAGTGGCGACAGCCTCAGGATGACCGCCGCTTTTTTCGAAAAAATAATGGTTACTGTCTGACTGCGTACGAAGAAGAAGAAGTAATGAATGATAAATGTAAAGTTTAATGAATGATAAATGTATTGTTGAATGAATGATAAATTTATTGTTGAATGAATGATAAATTGATAACAACACAACACATATACACCAGACAACAGAAAGCATATACGTCAGACAACAGAAAACATATACGTCAGACAACAGAAAACATATACGTCAGACAACAGAAAACATATACATCAGACAACAGAAAACATATACACCAGACAACACAAAACATATACACCAGACAACACAAAACATATACACCAGACAACAGAAAACATACACAAGACAACAGAAACCATAAACACCTGACAACAGAGAACATTTACATTTACATGCCGAAGGCTTTTCTCGTCATATTTAAACAAGTATTAACATACAAATAAATAACTTAGATAATAACAATGAGAATATATTTGAAGTGTTATGTACACTCTACACTACAAAATGTCTTGGAATCATGGACAATATGCAAACAAATTAGAGAGAGAGAGAGAGAGAGAGAGAGAGAGAGAGAGAGAGAGAGAGCATTTTTATTTCACGATTGGCAGTCCATTAAACAAAAGTCAATGAGATACAAACTTGAAAACTATTGATTATTACGCCATCATTGTCCCTTATTTCTCACAATCATTTCATCCAACATTTGATATACTAAAGACATTGCTTTTTCAGTGCACCAATACCTGCAGCATAGAAGTATTCGACCCGATGTTTCTGCCCCATTTGTATTTCTCGTTCAAACCCTTCGCTATTCACAAAACTCTTCCGCCATGGTAGGTGTTTAATGCACCAAACAGGTGAAAATTGCTTGGGGCTCAGTCGTTGATGTTCAAGAACATTTTTCTCACGAGTTAATCGAGACGAATTTGGTCCGGCATTGCCACTATGGAGCAGTACTCTTGTCAGCAGTTTGAGCGTTTTCTACAAACTGCATCTCGAATCATGAAGAAAGCTTCACAGTATTATACAGCATTCACATTGTCTACTTTCTCCTGGACATTGCTTAAGAGTACTCCGGTAGAATCTCAAAACACTGTAACGATAACCTTCTCTGTTGATGGTGAAACCTTGAATTTATGGCAGAAGTTGAAAAAGTATTTTTTCATTGCACTGAAACATGTTTTGATTCGGATTGGTAATAATGCACACATAATTCTTAGCCAGTTACAAATTCTATTTTGCATTTCCTCTCTTTCATCGGCATACCAATAGCGAGACTGTAATTCGGTATGTATTCCGTTCCATTTCGTTAATTCTCTGTGCAAATACCGTGAGTACCGGACATCCAATTGATCATGCATTATGCTGTAAGCTAAACCTTGTGAACTACATATTGCAGTCGCTACACTGTCTATCGTTGCTCGTCTGTCAGCTAAAATCATAACTACCATCAACTATACATATGCTTTTATTGTAATCTGAACGGGACTACCAGACCGGGTGTCATTAGCAATATTTGAGCATCAAATTACCCCAAACACTTTTCATGAAGCAGTTCCTTATACATATCCTTTGCCAAAAGTTGTTTTTTTTCATACACAGGAAAACAAGGCAACAGCACACAGTTCTTTGGTTATACACTTTGTGAGCACGAGCACCATTCTTCATTTGTGCTGCGCACATGCATGTGACAAACACCTAGCGTCTTCTACTTAAAGTAATCGCAAAGCTGGATGCTGCTGCCACATAATGACACCTTAAGAAACTACTAACTACCAACTACCTTATTTAACTTCCCTATATCAGTTTGTTACCCTACTTTCTGCCTTACCATCTTGTGTGTATCTGTGTATATATATATATATATATATATATATATATATATATATATATATATATATATATATATATGAAGTGTGCCTCATGTTATATATATATGGAGTGTCCATCATGTTATATATATGAAGTGTCCCTCGTGTTGATAGATAAAAACAGAAGCACAAGTTGAGACGTGTTGTGTACAAAGTAAATTATTAACCGAAATAAGTATTAGAGAGTTAACCAATTTGACGATATCAAAAGGCATAAAATGGTGCTGAAGGGTAAGAAGATGGTGTACTTGTAGAGGAAATCGATGCTGTCAGTACGAGGATGACATGAAGAAATCTATCAGACTACACAATGTAGATAACAGACAGACGATATTGGAGATCGATTGTAGTCAACCTTTGATGTGAAAATGGCAACTGATCTGATTTGATGAGAGTGTCTTCAACAATTACTTGATCATGACGAGGGAATGACAGCTATTAGTTTTTTTGATTTTTGCTTAGATGTTTGCCTCACTTGTTTCTACTGGCGGAGGCGCGCCATTTTCCACCCCAGACCGTAGTCCATTGGGCGATATCAGGACGCATAAACCAGTGCTTGGATGAATGTGTGCGTCTGTATGTACCTATGCTAGGTTTGTGCGCCCTCAGAAGCTAGCCCAACCAAAGTGCAATGGAAGGGCCTCACCATGAAGACGCGTGTGAAAGTTGTGCAAGAGTGCGACTGTAGGACAGAGTCAAATGAAACAGAGGGAGGTGAGAGAAGAGAGAGAAGGGGAAGAGTGGCCCCTAGGGTGAGCCTCCCTGAGAATCGAATGACAGCTAAGAAAGAGCCAATGTTTTTATAGGACATGTATGAAGGCCATTGGTTGTTTTTATACTGGGGGAGGTGGTCACCCAACGCTGTTAACAGTTTTGATTGTAGCCCTTGCTTATTTATGTGTAAAGACTTTAAGTCTCGACTTTGATTATTTTCTCATAAATTACAAGTCCTGATAATGCTAAAGAGACTGTTGGTAGTTTAAAAGTTCGTTCCTCTGTCAAATAAGTGTTATCCAGTAGCCACATTAGAGAACGAAAGAGATGATATTTTATAGATATATATATATATATGAGGGACGTTCAAATTATACCGGGACGTTTTGTTTCAGTTCTACCTGAATGGGTTATAGCGTGCTGGAACGGCTATCATTAGTTGGGGGCACTTGTGTCCTATGACTGCTAGGTGGGCCACGTGCCTTGTGCCAGTCATGTGACAGATAAATAAAAATGGCTGACTACACTGCTAGTGCTTACAGGTAACAGCGTTTTGTGATGACGTTTCTTGTGAAAGCAGGCGTGACGCCTGCAGAAATTTACAGAAGACTGCCATCACAACACAGTGATGAGACATTTAGCTGCAGTTAAATATTTGAATGGTGCAAACGTTTTAGAGAAGGCCGCACATCCGTGACTGACGATCCCGAGACCATAGTGGCTCTCAATTCATCAGTCATTCCTGTGAATATCCAGATTGTGGAACGCCTTATCCTGCAAAATCGACGCATTAACTTTCGTGAAATTACACAAGAGGCAAGTCTTTGTCTGGGTACGGAGAACACTATTGTTCATGAATATTTGCATTTTCGGAAGGCTAGTGCACGTTGAGCGCCAAGACAGCTTTCAGCTTTTGACCGTCAGAGAAGAGTTTAAGAATGCACTGAATTGAAAGCCATTTGACATGGAATAGCATGACATTACAAGTGACGAAATATGGGCGCATCATTACATGTGACGAAACATGAGCGCATCAGTATACTCCTGAATCGAAACGAACATCTAGTCAGTGGAAACACACGCAATCCCCACTACCGAAAAATTTACTGACAATTGCGTCTGCAGGTAAAGTGATGGCGAGTGTTTTCTAGGACAAACTTGGTATCATTTATGTTTA
Source organism: Ariolimax columbianus (assembly GCA_036924085.1). Classification (NCBI taxonomy): domain Eukaryota; kingdom Metazoa; phylum Mollusca; class Gastropoda; order Stylommatophora; family Arionidae; genus Ariolimax; species Ariolimax columbianus. The sequence continues at coordinate 85,501,299 of JAVGWX010000009.1, read as the reverse complement.
TTTTCTGCCTCGTGGTGCCACTATCACAGTGAACAGTACATACGCATTTTGAGTGATGTGCATAACCTTATGTGGACAAAAAACGGCCTGGTTTGATGACAAAGAGCGTCCTGCTCATGCAAGATAACTTGCGATCCCATACAGCTCACCGCAATATGTGCCATTTGCTGCAACGGCTGGGAGGTATTTCCATATCCAGCTTACAGTCCAGAACTTGCTCCAAGCCATTTTCACCTGTTTGGACCCCTAAAAAAATTACTTCGGAGGTCAGCATTTCAGCATTGTTGAAGAAGTGAAATAGGCTGTCCTGGATTTGTTTAGACACATTGACAAATCTTTATACACTGAATCTTTTCAAGCATTACTTAAACGCTGGGATAGGTGCATAAACATTGCAGGAGATGATATCGAAAATAAATGGTATTTTAACTAATTGGAATTTCTTTCTTTCTCCAAAATAATAAAAAAGGCTTGACTTGAACGCACCTAGTGTATGTATATATATATATATATATATATATATATATATATATATATATATATATATATATATATATATATATATTTATATATATATATATAATCATCATCATCATCAAAGTAGCAAAGTAAACTCGCATTCAGTTACGGCGCCATCTTTGTTGCACTCTGATCTCTCTCTCTCTCTCTCTATATATATATATATATATATATATATACACACACATTATATATATATATATATATATATATATATATATATATATATAGAAAGAGAGAGAGAGAGAGAGAAAATGGGGGAGCGTTAGCGAGAGAAAGACAAAGAGAGAGTAAGGAAACAGCGTGATAATGATATCGATTATACTACTAGTGCAAAGTGTCATAATGGCAAGTGATATCAGAAATGTTGGACAGTGCTGATCACTTGATCAACTTGACGCCAAAACCAGATTTTAACGCTAGTGGCTCCGTATTCCCAAACACATTACTGGACCAATCACTCATCGTCGTGGCCTGAAGATCTGAGGTGATCTGTGACCATGCGGTAGAGACGAGCCCCATACCCAAAGTTCTGTCGACAGGGGCCATCAGTTTGCTGGAGCATTTCCCCAATTATTGTTGTCAGTTATCGCCGTTGCAGTGGAAGGGAGGAAGAGGAATCTACTCATGCGGTAAATACTCCATCTTGCCTATCGTAACAAACCATCGCTTGCTGCCCTCTCACTGTCCTCCCTAGAGGCTGTCCTCCAACAATGTCTGAGATCCGTGACGATCCGTCACACAATCATTTCCCCCCAGGCTTGTTCCTGTATTTCTGTCATAGCTATAAATCTGACACTACACCGCCGTACGACTTCTGGCAGCGTCCGCTCCGTCTCCTAGATACCAGACCGAATCAAGTGTTAGCACACCACTACCTTATCTGCTAAACAGTGACATGCAGTCCATGCAGGCCAGCTACTGATTGCCTAGGGCTATACACTAAATGAGGCACTACTATCCAGAAAGTGTATTTAACTCACAACCCCAACCCCAGCCTGCCCTGGAGGCTTTTGTCTGTGTACTTGTGTGTCGCTGGTCGAGCACAATTCTCGGGTCGCTAGTTGCATTGCTTGTTTAAAGCTCATGTTAACCAATTGAATGTTGGCTCTGCAATTAGGATTTCCTCAGGTCAATCTTTCAAGGACACTCCATTTTTGTCATTTACAAATGGGAAAACCTAGTTTCAGATGCCTATGTACACATTTCTCTTCTTTCCTGTTTCTTTCGATAGTTGGAATGTATCATATGTTTTATAACTATACACATGTCCTCAGTATGTCTGTCCGGACGAACTATTCTTTTAATCACACCACTACTCTCTTACATACATCTACATCAGCCATGTCACCTTTAACCAATCAGTTGTATTTGATAAGCCACGTTGTAATATCTCATCAACACTGAGCCATCTTGAGTTGGACCTTCTCTTCATATAATGTTAGAAATGATATGAAATGTATGTTATCCTAGTCCAGGTTACTAAATGTGACACATTGAATCAGCTAATATAGCAGTTGTTTCAAATATAATTCCCGCTAAATTAGAAGTTTCATTAAAGGATACTTTCGTGGAAGTATTTCATGTTTTTAAACAGATGGAGCGTGCAGCCTAGTCGACAGTGAGCTGGAATGCTAGACTGGGATTACAGCCTGCCAAGGTTCGATTTCACGGATGGAAAGAAACAAATCTAGGCTGTGGATCGAGCCTGGTGCGACCGCCCCTCCAGAAGACCCAGTTTTAAATGGGCCCCTATGAATTTAGTAAGGTAGTAACAACACCCTCACATAGGCTGCCACTTAGTTCATGAAGAGTTACCTTTATCCCCGACTGCATCTGTTTCTATGGGACTGACCTTCACCTTTTAAATTGCAATACTGATTATGATAATTATATAGAAATGTACTAGTCGCCATTAAACACACATCTCTTTATTTTATTAACTGGAACTAGTGCTAAATTTAAAGTAACTGAAACCTACTGATTTTATTTATTTGATCCATTTACTGGCCCACATTAGTGGTTTTCTTGAACATGAGATAATTCAGAGGCGTCTCCTAAGTAGTTGTCAACCATAGGGGTAACAACAAAAAGTCGCACTATCAGGAAGTCCCAGCCATCATTAAAGCAGTGTTTGGATCCCCCACCCTCCCCCTCCCCCCGGGCCTCCCTGTAGAGTCAATACAGACTTGGCATCGGCGTCTCATGATATTGCAGAGTGTCTCGAAAAATTTTTGGAATATGGCCATACATTCTTGCTATGAGAACCCTTTCCAGATCATTCTCATTCTTGGTGTCATGCTGGCGGCCCCTTCTGCTCAGTTCATCCCACATGTGTTCAATCAGGTTCATGTCAGGAGAGATTGGAGGCCAATTCAGTACAAGTAAAGGTCACAGTGCTAGGACGTTCCTGGTAACGTTAGCTATGTGAGACTTCGCGTTATCCTACTGAACGATTTTCAGATCTAAGTGATTCTGGAAGAAAGGCACTACCATGGGTCGCAGTACTTGATTGACGATGACTTTAGCGGTAACGTTAGCTGTGAAAACATGAAGGGGGTATACGGTGGTCATTAGACACCTGCATACGACTCGAACAGTGATATACTAGATCACTCGCCAAGTTATGTCAAGGAGGATTTGCTGAGTGTGAGATAACTCTTCTCTCAGATATCAAAAGCAAAGGCCGCCGTCCATCGTAGACGATGATGGCATAATTTATTTCTTAGCGCTATTTTTAGTAAGGATTAACTGCGCTACTTTTTATCCTTACTCTCTCGTCTCGAGCCGCCCGACCCCAGTGGCAAGTCAAGGGCGAGACGACTAGGGGGCGACTACGAGTCTCAGGGAAAGACGGCGGAGTCGTCAGCATATTCTTGCACCTCATCCATGTGCTTCCTGTTCGGCTGGAGTGGGTGTCATTGACAGAAAGATTCCCGCCAGCTCGTCAGTTTCACTGATTTCCTTCAGTCCGGAAGTTCTCACGAGAGAGAAGACAAATCGTTTACTGCGCCTAGAGGCTGCGCAACTACTGCAGTATTTTCTCCTCTTTTTCTGTAGTAGAACAGTGTTAGTAGGCATCAGTTGAAGAAAACGGTAGTGTACTCAGAATGTAGAAACACAATTATAAAACGAGATATATCAAACTAACAAAAAGATAGTTGCAGACAAATAAAATACAGAAATCTGCTACTTCATGCAAAGTACTGAAATACATGTATTCAAGGACATAAATAACTATAAAAAATAAGCAATAATGAATGGTTAAAACAATCATTAGCTTAACACGGCAATACATCATGACGGAACCAATGTAGACTGTCTGTGGTAGGAAACAAGATTCGCCTACAAGAAGATACGTTTCTGTCAAATGTGTACAATCACACATGTGAAGTATTCAAAGAGAAGTGTTAGTCTTACATTTCAACAGCTCAACTCTCCTCATCGTGGTTATTTCATCAACTGAACTAACTTGACTCTACATATGTCAACAACTGAACTAACTTCACTCTACAAATGTCAACAACTGAACTAACTTCACTCTATAAATGTCAACAACTGAACTAACTTCACTCTACAAATGTCAACAACTGAACTAACTTCACTCTACATATGTCATCAACTGAACTAACTTCACTCTACATATGTCATCAACTGAACTAACTTCAATCTACATATGTCAACAACTGAACTAACTTGACTCTACATATGTCAACAACTGAACTAACTTCACTCTACATATGTCTTCAACTGAACTAACGTGACTCTACATATGTCAACAACTGAACTAACTTGACTCTATATATGTCAACAACTGAACTAACTTCACTCTACATATGTCAACAACTGAACTAACTTCACTCTACATATGTCAACAACTGAACTAACTTCAATCTACATATGTCAACAACTGAACTAACTTGACTCTACATATGTCAACAACTGAACTAACTTGACTCTATATATCTCAACAACTGAACTAACTTCACTCTACATATGTCATCAATTGAACTAACGTGACTCTACATATGTCAACAACTGAACTAACTTGACTCTACATATGTCAACAACTGAACTAACTTCACTCTACATATGTCAACAACTGAACTAACTTCACTCTACATATGTCAAAACCTTAACTAACTTCACTCTACATATGTCATCAATTGAACTAACGTGACTCTACATATGTCAACAACTGAACTAACTTGACTCTACATATGTCAACAACTGAACTAACTTCACTCTACATATGTCAACAACTGAACTAACTTCACTCTACATATGTCAAAACCTTAACTAACTTCCCTCTACATATGTCATCAATTGAACTAACGTGACTTTACATATGTCAACAACTGAACTAACTTCACTCTACATTTGTAAAACACTGAACTAACATATGTCAACCACTGAACTGACTTGACTCTACATATGTAAACCACTGAATTAACTTCATTCTAGATATGTCAACAACGGAACTGACTTCACTCTACATATGTAAACCCCTGAACTGACCTCACTCTACATATGTAAACTATTGAACTGACCTCACTCTACATATGTAAACAACTGAACTGACCTCACTCTACATATGTAAACCACTGAACTGACCTCACTCTACATATGCAAACCACTGAATGGACTTGACTCTACATATGTAAACCACTGAACTAACTTGATTCTACATATGCAAACCACTGAACTGACCTCACTTTACATATGTCAACCACTGAACTGACCTCACTTTACATATGTCAACCACTGATCTGACCTCACTCTACATATGTCAACCACTGAACTGACCTCACTCTACATATGTAAACCACTGAACTGACCTCACTCTACATATATAAACCACTGAACTGACCTCACTCTACATATGTAAACCACTGAACTGACCTCACTCTACATATGTAAACCACTGAATTGACCTGACTCTACATATGCAAACCACTGAACTGACCTCACTCTACATATGTCAACCACTGAACTGACTTACTCTACATATGTAAACCACTGAACTGACCTCACTCTACATATGTAAACCACTGAACTGACCTCACTCTACATATGCAAACCACTGAACTGACCTCACTCTACATATGTAAACCACTGAACTGACTTGACTCTTCATATGTAAACCACTGAACTGACTTCACTCTACATATGTCAACCACCGAAATGACTTCACTCTACTTATGCCCACAATTGAAATGATCTCCCTCTACTTATTCCCACAACTGAACTGACCTCCCTCTTCTTATTCCCACAACTGAACTGACCTCCCTCTTCTTATTCCCACAACAGAAATGACCTCCCTCTACTTATTCTCACTGCTCAACTAATCTCACTCTTATTTTGCCCTTAATTCAAATGACCTCACTCAACTATTCAACTGACTGTTGCTAATTAGAAACATGAAATTCAAATCACTAACATTAAACTGAATCTGGGATCACGATGCTGAGCAGCGCATGAGCTGCAGTGGTCAGCGACCCATAGCTGACTGCTAGCGTCAGAGCCAGCGAACCAGAGCTGCCAAGACCCTTCTACACCTCCACGCGGTGATCCTGGATAACAGGCTGCAGCAAGGCAGACAGGCTAAGGATAAGGGATCGAAGAGGGAATGCTAACCTGGTACTAAAAAATGCTTGCTAAAGTCGGATGTGTTGGACCGAAAGGCGCAAATATCGCAGCCAAGCTGCAAACTACGACAAAACGCATTCCGTTCTCTGGACTACATTCTGCTACTTAAGCCCGTTCAGGGTTTGTAGTGGGAGATTGAGAATGAACGAAGAAGAAGAAGAAAAAGAATCCTCCCAATGACTGCCTCAACCTTCCGTACTAATTGTGATGTTCTGCGTAAAACAATTCTTTGTCCTACTCACCACATCTTTTTTTGTTCGTTCATATTTTTGTGCCCGCTTTTCTTTGTAACATCTTATCCTTTTTCTTCATGAGATCCCTTATGTCTTTCTGGTCACCTGTTCGTGTACTATTTTTGCGCCTGTGCATCTGTTAAATGTGTATGTGTGTGACTATTTGCTCAAATGACTAAATTATGTATGTCATAATTCGAACACGGCGGAGTACATGTTAAGGGACTTAACTGGCCACGCATTCCCACTTTTGCAAATTTCTTCTGACCGGCTATAACTTGACCTTTAATTTCATTACTTGTCCCTTAATGATTATCTGAGGAGTACAGATGTTAAAACTACAACCTCTCACAGCAAACATAACAGGTTTGATTCCCGATATCGGAAAGCTGCAGTCTACCCAGATTTAAATGACAACCTGACTTGCAATCAAGGGAGGCAATGTAGTGAGAAAGGGGGTTCGTTTTCTAGAACAAGGATGGCTGTCTTTTCATCCTACAATAACAGAAAAGAGGATAAAATAAAGAAGTGGTGGGGAATTGAGCCCTCGACCTCCAGGTTACGAGCATGGCTTAATGCAGGAAAGAGATAAGGAATTGTAGTCTTGTTTGATCAATCACTTATACATTTCACCTGATTAGGTTGCTCACCAAATGTGCACTCTTCTTTAGTCACTTACAACATGGAGCGAGGGCTACACTGGGCCTATTATTTGTTTCCTGGTAACAATATTATTTAATCGATAGTTTTGAATGTCCGGTAATGTAGCCTATCTAAAACTAATACTTACTTTCCGTGTTTTAGGTACTATGTCACACTTCATCCTTCCAGTATTCAGCCACGTGGATTGCCCTGCTACTGGCACTCAGCAGGTCATCCATGCTACAAGTCTCCGGGAGGTTTGGGCAGATCATCAGATGGTCCTGCTCTTGTGTTACTCCACATTTGCATGTTTTATCATCCCTGTATCGCCTTTTTTCATGTTTTTCCTGCATCGTGATACACCACTTCGAAGTCTCTTTAGTGACTTCCATGTTGCGTAGGGCAGGAGATGGGTATATATGAATTTTGTCACCTCTTTTGCTATAGGTTGATCGTTGGTGTATATATTATACAGCAAAGGTGCCAGGACACTTCCTCGTGCCAGTCCCTTTTTTTTATTTCGCCATCGACTTTTTTTTACCTCCCAGACTGACGTAGAATCGCAGGATACATTTAATGAAGTTTGTGAGACGCCTATCCTTTGTCAGAGAGTATAATTTAGGACACAACTTCTGGTGTCATATGCTGTGCTTAAATCAATAAAAGTTACTCCTGTGATCTGTTTACGTTCGTACCTGTCCTCGATCAGTTGTGTCAGGTTAAGAATCTGGCCGCAATATGATCTTCCAGGCCTGGAGCCTGCTTGCTCATTGAAGCGTTTCTTGTCTATGAAGGGGGCGATACGGTTCAGGGTTATTCTTTTAAAGACTTTATACAGATGGCACAACGTTTTTCCTGGTTTTAGCAGAGCAACCACAGGAGATTTTCTCCAGATTTTAGGAATTTGCGCAGAACCGATGCATGTGTTGAAAAGCTTCAGCAGCCATGTGATAGTTTCTGATCCAACGTTTTTAATTTGCTCTGTCCTTAAGTCATCTGGGCCAGCTGCTTTGTTGTTTTTCATTTGATGTATTCCATCATTTAGTTCTTGCAAGGCGAAAGGTATCACCAATATGTCATTCTCCTGTTTACAATCTCGCTGGATATTGGTTTGCTCTGCTTTTTGAGTGGTTTTTTCCGTTCAGTAGTAATTGGTGGGTTATTTGATTGGGGGTGATCTGTGTTATGCCTGCAGGAGCGCTCGTTCGATCATTACGTAAGTTTGTAATACATTTCCAGGCGAGTCTACTGTATTGTTTCATATCAAGGTCTTCGACCAAGTGGATCTATTTTTCTGTTTTTGACTCTGATATGGCATGTAGTAGGTCTTCCCCAGCCACGATGGTTTCATCAGAGAGAGGGCCACTTTCAGATAGTGCTTGGTAGTGCTCGTTTAAGGCCTGGGATATACTGAGTTATATTACAAATGTGCTGACAGGTGTACTATAATTTTTTGTTAATTACATGAATTATCATAAGAGCGTTTATCCTTATTGCTATGATCCACTGAGAGGTTATAGGACCCAGGAATAAAGGTCGCTTGCATTTTCAGTCGTCACACAGTAAATAAGCAAGGTTTATATTTCACTTCCAGTAGAAAGACAAGTCTGGCAGTGGGCTGGCTAGCTAAGACTGGGATTACAGCGCAGCAGGGTTCGAAATCACAGACGGAGACAGACAGGAAACAATTCTTGGCGGGGTTCGTTACTGGTACGGCCACCCCTTCAGTCGACCCAGTTGTAACTGGATACCTGACGTATGAGTAGGTGAAGGTATAAACAGAAAGGAAGGGAACTGGACATCACATAGGCTGTGACTTAGTACATGAAGAGTTATCTTCATCCCTGACGCCAACTGTTGCCATGGGACTGACCTTTACCTTTGGAAAAACAAAATATACTTTACCGAGGATTTTAACCCGTGCTCCATTAGTCAGAAAGCCTGCATCCCAAACGTTCGGCACCACATCCACGCTTCTCGGGTACAGTAAAACACCAAATAAACCATCCCATATCAGAAGGAATCCCAGCTCGACCTCCGCACAATCAAGACAGTGATACGCCCCTGATCAAACCATAATGAGTACGTGCTTGAAAGTGGGAACCTCACTTATAAAAGGACGTCATTGCTTGATTCAGTGATTACACTTCAACATTTGATAGCGTCAAGCATGAAAAGCTTATAAAATGTCAGGAGGATATCAGTCTGGACGGTACGGATATCAAACTAATCTGAAACTTGTATTGGGATCAATCGGTAAGTTTGAGTACTAGAAATGAGGCGTAACAAAGTATACATATCAAAAAGAGGTTAGACAAGTGTGTGTGCTATCTCCTGGCCGTTTTAATGTATACACAGACAAATGTTATAAAGAATTAGAAGAAATGCCCGGATATAGGAGAACGAAGTATCAATAATATAAGATATGCGGACGATACGGTGTTAATGACAGATACTTCAGAACATCTAGAGGATACGATAAACAACAAGAGCCAGCAATGTGGATGATTATTCAAATAGAGAAGCAGTCCCCAATTTGACATCCACATAAATGAAGAAAGTCTGGAACAAGTGTCGAGTTATTTATAGACCAGCTAATAATGGCGGATGGGAAATCATTAAGAGAATTCCATGGCAAAGAATACATTTAACAGCGTGACCTATATACTTCAGACCAGGCAGATACCCCGTAAAGGTAAAAAAAAAACAATAAATGGTATGTGCATTTAGTTTGATTGAATGGAGTAGAAACCTGGACCCTGATACCTGGTTGTAGAGAATGTATAGGACAGTAGCAGCAGCTGGAACACATACAAACAACCAGCAACCAACCCGCTGCTGTTGTAGATACTTTGTTATTGCTGATGTTGTTGTTGTTGTTGTTGTTGTTGCTGTTGTTGTTGTTGTTGCTGAATACCGTCAATGAGTATGCTTTTTCTTTTGTGCCCTAGAAAAGTGCGTTAGGTGGTTGCTGAAGCTTTTCTCACATCCCGAGCGTGCATTACGAAGGTGGACCTGGGTCCTCTATGTGGTTGTGCTACGCTTGATCGTGTCGCTCACTACAACAGAGATCATGTCGATTCCCCACCTCGTCAACCAGACAGCCACGAAACAGTCTGTTTCCAGGGGTGAGGACTCCATGGTAGTGTGGCGGGGGGTCTTGGGCAGTATATATGGTATGCCCCCAACTAGCATTGTCGGCTTAGGATGTTTAACCTCACCAGACTTTAGTCTCCTCTACCATATGGGTACAATAACACCAGTGTGTTTAGACCTTGTCAGGGTTAAACTACCGAAAAAGTGTCTTGAAGGATGTGTTCACAATATCAACGAGTCACTGAATAGTGTTTTCTGGAAATGATATGCCACGTATAAGGACCACGGACTAGCTGATGCTCTTGTAGTGTCTGTTATAAATAATTAGGTAAGCTGCTGATGCTCTTGTAGTTTCTGTTATAAATAATTAGGTAAGCTGCAGATGCTCTTGTAGTTTCTGTTATAAATAATTAGGTAAGCTGCTGATGCTCTTGTAGTTTCTGTTATAAATAATTAGGTGAGCTGCTGATGCTCTTGTAGTTTCTGTTATAAATAATTAGGTAAGCTGCTGATGCTCTTGTAGTTTCTGTTATAAATAATTAGGTGAGCTGCTGATGATCTTGTACTTTCTGTTATAAATAATTAGGTAAGCTGCTGATGCTCTTGTAGTTTCTGTTATAAATAATTAGGTGAGCTGCTGATGCTCTTGTACTTTCTGTTATAAATAATTAGGTAAGCTGCTGATGCTCTTGTAGTTTCTGTTATAAATAATTAGGCAAAATCTTTGCTTTTCGTAATGGAGGAAATGGAATTACATACTGGCATGTATACGCGAGAGTTCTGTGAACACGTGGAAATTTCTAGAATTATAGGGGAAAAGCTACTGACCTCACATTTGGCCTGGAGGGCAAATAGAAGGAGGAGACTTGTGCTGGATGATCAACAGATAGATGCTGAAGAGTTTCCATAGCTGGCTGGAGGTCATTAAAAATAATCACGTTATTTAATCATTAGAAAATGGTTGTTGTTTGTTTTTAAAATTTGTTTCACCAAAAAAGGTCAATGTAACGAATTTTATTTATGAAAACTTTCTGTAATTTTTGAAGCAATTGTCATGCAATTGTGCACGTGTATTCCAGATAGTGATGGATTGGTTGTGAACTATGGAAATCATGCTATATTACACTGTTTTCCAATCATCATTTGTAGTATCTAAATTTCTTTTACAAAATGTGAAAAATAGTATAATTTCTATATAAATATATATGTAAAAGATATAGCTTTGGCTATAGTCTATTATGAATAGACAATCTAATCTAGAGCAGCATTATTAAAAAAACCTGAAGTGTATCTGATGAAAGACACAGGATAAATCACAAGAAAATTGTTATCATTGTTTTCGAAGATAAATGCTCAAGAAATTTGTTTAATTTAGTTTTACATCAACATTTGGACAATTACATAAAAATAAATTTCAATTAGTTGTAGGATGATCCTCTTTATAGAACCTGTCTGAATTTGATACGGATATAGCAAATTTGGTATAAAGTTACAATTATAAAAGTGATATCCCTTGTCCCTTGCCAGCTTATACTCTCCCATTTAACTCGTTCATTTAATCACAGCTTACAGTGACTTTTCTTACATCCCGGGGCGTACTTTAGGTGTTTGTGGCTCTTCCTAGCTGTAATACAATTCTAGTCTCTTCAGTAAGCTTGCCACTATGATCACAGCGTGGGTCCCCGCCAGAATGATGGGACACAGCCCGAATCCAGGAATAGAGCTGAGGACGCCAGCTGGTTTCCATCTGATCATTGATGCTAGTCTTGAGGCAGCCCAGATGTCAATGCACACGTGACTTACTGCTATAGCAGAATTAAGGAAAGTAAAGAATGACACAAAACTGGGACCTGGTACAATCAAGTGAATAACACTTCCTCCTTGTGTGCAGTAAATACTATGGGCAGCCTTTCCTTTGTTAGAGACATTGTTTTTATGCAGATCCATAATCACCCTTGCTAGTCTGTATAGTAACTGGATAAGTACCCCAAGAATTTCAAACTTTCAATGCATGTATTTTTTGTCGTTTCGAGTGGGATAAGAACGGTAGATGTATTAAAGGGGCATCAAAGAAGGACATGGAAGTGTCAATCCTGAACAAGAACGGCAGATGTATTAAAGGGGCATCAAAGAAGGACATGGAAGTGTCAATCCTGAACAAGAACGGCAGATGTATTAAAGGGGCATCAAAGAAGGACATGGAAGTGTCAATCCTGAACAAGAACGGCAGATGTATTAAAGGGGCATCAAAGAAGGACATGGAAGTGTCAATCCTGAACAAGAACGGCAGATGTATTAAAGGGGCATCAAAGAAGGACATGGAAGTGTCAATCCTGAACAAGAACGGCAGATGTATTAAAGGGGCATCAAAGAAGGACATGGAAGTGTCAATCCTGAACAAGAACGGCAGATGTATTAAAGGGGCATCAAAGAAGGACATGGAAGTGTCAATCCTGAACAAGAACGGCAGATGTATTAAAGGGGCATCAAAGAAGGACATGGAAGTGTCAATCCTGAACAAGAACGGCAGATGTATTAAAGGGGCATCAAAGAAGGACATGGAAGTGTCAATCCTGAACAAGAACGGCAGATGTATTAAAGGGGCATCAAAGAAGGACATGGAAGTGTCAATCCTGAACAAGAACTGCAGATGTAGTAAAGGGGCATCAAAGAAGGACATGGAAGTGTCAATCCTGAACAAGAACGGCAGATGTATTAAAGGGGCATCAAAGAAGGACATGGAAGTGTCAATCCTGAACAAGAACGGCAGATGTATTAAAGGGGCATCAAAGAAGGACATGGAAGTGTCAATCCTGAACAAGAACGGCAGATGTATTAAAGGGGCATCAAAGAAGGACATGGAAGTGTCAATCCTGAACAAGAACGGCAGATGTATTAAAGGGGCATCAAAGAAGGACATGGAAGTGTCAATCCTGAACAAGAACGGCAGATGTATTAAAGGGGCATCAAAGAAGGACATGGAAGTGTCAATCCTGAACAAGAACGGCAGATGTATTAAAGGGGCATCAAAGAAGGACATGGAAGTGTCAATCCTGAACAAGAACGGCAGATGTATTAAAGGGGCATCAAAGAAGGACATGGAAGTGTCAATCCTGAACAAGAACGGCAGATGTATTAAAGGGGCATCAAAGAAGGACATGGAAGTGTCAATCCTGAACAAGAACGGCAGATGTATTAAAGGGGCATCAAAGAAGGACATGGAAGTGTCAATCCTGAACAAGAACGGCAGATGTATTAAAGGGGCATCAAAGAAGGACATGGAAGTGTCAATCCTGAACAAGAACGGCAGATGTATTAAAGAGGCATCAAAGAAGGACATGGAAGTGTCAATCCTGAACAAGAACGGCAGATGTATTAAAGGGGCATCAAAGAAGGACATGGAAGTGTCAATCCTGAACAAGAACGGCAGATGTATTAAAGGGGCATCAAAGAAGGACATGGAAGTGTCAATCCTGAACAAGAACGGCAGATGTATTAAAGGGGCATCAAAGAAGGACATGGAAGTGTCAATCCTGAACAAGAACGGCAGATGTATTAAAGGGGCATCAAAGAAGGACATGGAAGTGTCAATCCTGAACAAGAACGGCAGATGTATTAAAGGGGCATCAAAGAAGGACATGGAAGTGTCAATCCTGAACAAGAACGGCAGATGTATTAAAGGGGCATCAAAGAAGGACATGGAAGTGTCAATCCTGAACAAGAACGGCAGATGTATTAAAGGGGCATCAAAGAAGGACATGGAAGTGTCAATCCTGAACAAGAACGGCAGATGTATTAAAGGGGCATCAAAGAAGGACATGGAAGTGTCAATCCTGAACAAGAACGGCAGATGTATTAAAGGGGCATCGAAGAAGGACATGGAAGTGTCAATCCTGAACAAGAACTGCAGATGTATTAAAGGGGCATCGAAAAAGGACATGGAAGTGTCAATCCTGAACAAGAACTGCAGATGTATTAAAGGGGCATCAAAGAAGGACATGGAAGTGTCAATCCTGAACAAGAACTGCAGATGTATTAAAGGGGCATCAAAGAAGGATATGGAAGTGTCAATCCTGAACAAGAACTGCAGATGTATTAAAGGGGCATCAAAGAAGGACATGGAAGTGTCAATCCTGAACAAGAACTGCAGATGTAGTAAAGGGGCATCAAAGAAGGACATGGAAGTGTCAATCCTGAACAAGAACGGCAGATGTATTAAAGGGGCATCAAAGAAGGACATGGAAGTGTCAATCCTGAACAAGAACGGCAGATGTATTAAAGGGGCATCAAAGAAGGACATGGAAGTGTCAATCCTGAACAAGAACGGCAGATGTATTAAAGGGGCATCAAAGAAGGACATGGAAGTGTCAATCCTGAACAAGAACGGCAGATGTATTAAAGGGGCATCAAAGAAGGACATGGAAGTGTCAATCCTGAACAAGAACGGCAGATGTATTAAAGGGGCATCAAAGAAGGACATGGAAGTGTCAATCCTGAACAAGAACGGCAGATGTATTAAAGGGGCATCAAAGAAGGACATGGAAGTGTCAATCCTGAACAAGAACGGCAGATGTATTAAAGGGGCATCGAAGAAGGACATGGAAGTGTCAATCCTGAACAAGAACTGCAGATGTATTAAAGGGGCATCGAAGAAGGACATGGAAGTGTCAATCCTGAACAAGAACTGCAGATGTATTAAAGGGGCATCAAAGAAGGACATGGAAGTGTCAATCCTGAACAAGAACTGCAGATGTATTAAAGGGGCATCAAAGAAGGACATGGAAGTGTCAATCCTGAACAAGAACTGCAGATGTATTAAAGGGGCATCAAAGAAGGACATGGAAGTGTCAATCCTGAACAAGAACTGCAGATGTATTAAAGGGGCATCAAAGAAGGACATGGAAGTGTCAATCCTGAACAAGAACGGCAGATGTATTAAAGGGGCATCAAAGAAGGACATGGAAGTGTCAATCCTGAACAAGAACGGCAGATGTATTAAAGGGGCATCAAAGAAGGACATGGAAGTGTCAATCCTGAACAAGAACGGCAGATGTATTAAAGGGGCATCAAAGAAGGACATGGAAGTGTCAATCCTGAACAAGAACGGCAGATGTATTAAAGGGGCATCGAAGAAGGACATGGAAGTGTCAATCCTGAACAAGAACTGCAGATGTATTAAAGGGGCATCGAAAAAGGACATGGAAGTGTCAATCCTGAACAAGAACTGCAGATGTATTAAAGGGGCATCAAAGAAGGACATGGAAGTGTCAATCCTGAACAAGAACTGCAGATGTATTAAAGGGGCATCAAAGAAGGATATGGAAGTGTCAATCCTGAACAAGAACTGCAGATGTATTAAAGGGGCATCAAAGAAGGACATGGAAGTGTCAATCCTGAACAAGAACTGCAGATGTAGTAAAGGGGCATCAAAGAAGGACATGGAAGTGTCAATCCTGAACAAGAACGGCAGATGTATTAAAGGGGCATCAAAGAAGGACATGGAAGTGTCAATCCTGAACAAGAACGGCAGATGTATTAAAGGGGCATCAAAGAAGGACATGGAAGTGTCAATCCTGAACAAGAACGGCAGATGTATTAAAGGGGCATCAAAGAAGGACATGGAAGTGTCAATCCTGAACAAGAACGGCAGATGTATTAAAGGGGCATCAAAGAAGGACATGGAAGTGTCAATCCTGAACAAGAACGGCAGATGTATTAAAGGGGCATCAAAGAAGGACATGGAAGTGTCAATCCTGAACAAGAACGGCAGATGTATTAAAGGGGCATCAAAGAAGGACATGGAAGTGTCAATCCTGAACAAGAACGGCAGATGTATTAAATGGGCATCAAAGAAGGACATGGAAGTGTCAATCCTGAACAAGAACGGCAGATGTATTAAAGGGGCATCAAAGAAGGACATGGAAGTGTCAATCCTGAACAAGAACGGCAGATGTATTAAAGGGGCATCAAAGAAGGACATGGAAGTGTCAATCCTGAACAAGAACGGCAGATGTATTAAAGGGGCATCGAAGAAGGACATGGAAGTGTCAATCCTGAACAAGAACTGCAGATGTATTAAAGGGGCATCGAAGAAGGACATGGAAGTGTCAATCCTGAACAAGAACT
This sequence comes from Ariolimax columbianus, assembly GCA_036924085.1. Lineage (NCBI taxonomy): Eukaryota > Metazoa > Mollusca > Gastropoda > Stylommatophora > Arionidae > Ariolimax > Ariolimax columbianus. Next base: position 85,485,034 of record JAVGWX010000009.1, on the reverse strand, counting down.
GCAGATGTATTAAAGGGGCATCAAAGAAGGACATGGAAGTGTCAATCCTGAACAAGAACTGCAGATGTATTAAAGGGGCATCAAAGAAGGACATGGAAGTGTCAATCCTGAACAAGAACTGCAGATGTATTAAAGGGGCATCAAAGAAGGACATGGAAGTGTCAATCCTGAACAAGAACTGCAGATGTATTAAAGGGGCATCAAAGAAGGACATGGAAGTGTCAATCCTGAACAAGAACGGCAGATGTATTAAAGGGGCATCAAAGAAGGACATGGAAGTGTCAATCCTGAACAAGAACGGCGCTATTTGCCATTTGGAAGGCAATTCATAGATTCTGGACCGGTAGAGTTTAGTTGGTTAGAGAACTAAATTTGGACTGTCATTTGGTTGTAGTTGTTGGGGCTGACACTTGAGTGGTAGGATGATGAGTTTGACCGGTGGTCAATGGGCACTTGGAGGTTAATGGCTGGGATAGACAGAGCAGTCTAGTCTTAACTCTAGTGGGTAGAGCATTGTTACTGAGACAGATTTGGGGGAAGGAGGGGGGGGGGGATGGAGAAGGACGAAGAGGCTCTGCCCTGACTGATGACAAGAACGTTACAAAAGGAGTAAAAAGGTTTGTGAGTAAAGAGGGAGTATGAGGTTGAAGAGGTGTATTTGGTGTGGGAAATGAAAAATGTGGATTAGTGTTTTAATGAATAAAAACAAGTGGAAAAAAAGCCAGTTAATGAGTTTTAATTGAAGATTGCATTGAAATACATTATATCGTTATGAAAAAGCTCAAAAGCACTATTTTAGAAAATGTTTTCTTCGTTCATATGTGATACGGCAGACCCGAAAGTGGAGGACGTCCTCTGTAACATGGCAGGTAAGAGGCGACGAAGAGGTTTGGGAATGGCGCAGGAAAATATCATCTGGTAGAAACTAAAAACCACACGAATAGGAAAATAAAATCTCTACACCATGGCAGAAGTTCTCAAAACTCCATGGCAGAGGACATCAGCACCCCAAGGCAGAGGACATTAACACCCCAAGGTAGAGATCATCAACACCCCAAGGTAGAGAAAATCAACACCCCAAGGTAGAGGACATCAACACCCCAAAAAAGAACACCTCTACTCCCCATGATAGAAGACCTCTACTCCCCATGATAGAAGACCTCTACTCCCCATGATAGAAGACCTCTACTCCCCATGATAGAAGATATGTACTCCCCGTGATAGAATACCTCTACTCATCATGATAGAAGACCTCTAATACTCATGATAAAAGATCTCTAATACCTGTGATAGAAGACCTCTACTCTCAATGAAAGAACACCTCTACTCCCCATGATAGAAGGCGTCTAGTCCCCATGAAAGAACACCTCTACTTCCCATGATAGAAGGACCTCTACTTCCCATGAAAGAACACTTCTACCATTACAGAGTACCTCTGCGCCCAATGATAGAAGACCTCTGCTCCCATGATAGAACACATCTTCTACCGTGGTAGAATACACCTACTCTTAATGATAGAATACCTCTATTCCCCATGATAGAAGACATCTACGCCCAATGATAGAAGACCTCAACTCTCCATGATAGAAGACCCATACTCCCTATGATAGAAGACATATACGCCCAATGATAAAAGACCTCAACTCCCCATGATAGAAGACCCATACTCCCTATGATAGAAAACCTCTACGCCCAATGATAGAAGACCTCTACTCCCCATGATAGAAGACCTCTACGCCCAATGATAGAAGACCTCTACTCCCCATGATAGAAGACCTCTACGCCCAATGATAGAAGACCTCTACTCCCCATGATAGAAGACCTCTACGCCCAATGATAGAAGACCTCTACTCCCCATGATAGAAGACCTCTACGCCCAATGATAGAAGACCTCTACTCCCCATGATAGAAGACCTCTACGCCCAATGATAGAAGACCTCTACACCCGTTGGTAGAAAACCTCCTGACTCCCTAGAAGAAGTATGAAAGTCGTTAGCGTCTTGTCCTGTTATACCAGGAAGTCTAATGGCTGTTTGCTCGAACTACATCCCCTGGGCACTATTGTTAGTTTACTCATACTGCTACCCTGATACTATTAGCGGTTTGGTCTAACTGCACCACCCCCTCCCCCCACCGGTTACTATCGACGGTTTCTTCGAAGTGCACTCTCACACCCCCCCCCCTCCCCCCACCCCCACCGTGACCACTATTGGCGGTTTTCTGGAAGTGCAGCTCTTTCCAAGGCGTGTTCGTCCTGTACAAGAGACTAGACTTGCATGGCCCCTATTTCTTGATGGCTCACCAGCTCTGGTATAACTTAAATGACTACCACTGATTCAAAGGTGTGTAGGTTTTCCAAAAGAGGATTATTTCAACCTTAACAAACAATACACGATTGAGCTCAACCACAGGCCAGAGTCCCACTGGTTAAACTTGTACACGGTACTGTCAAGCTCTTAGCCCCGACACTCACTAAATATGTGTCGTTGACTCGACATATTGTTCTTCCCTTATTCCTGATGCTAGTAACAGGATGCGACACAGAATGTCACGTGATTGGAGTTAGGGCCGACCATCGCATCGAGGACCTCGGCGACAATGTACATGATGCCGGTGTTTAATTATAGCCCCTAGTTGTGGTCACATGACCGCATCAAGTACCGTAACCATGTCAGGGGCCGTGGGTATCCGTCCTCTGTTTAATCACAATTTTTATCATTTAATTAGAGCCTTCATTGGCTCAGCACTTTCACATAATAACACATCTTTACCCGGTTACTTCAACTGTCCTTCAAATTAGCGACCGTTTGTTTTTATTTTAGGATGAGGGGGTGGGAGGCAGGATGGTCATGAAGAGGAGTTGTGAGAGAATGTAGAAACGAACAACACTCTCTTTGTTAGGGATGGATAGAGAGACAGAAGAACACTTAGGGCGGAATGTTTGTTTGATTTCCAGCTCTACCAAACACATAGTGTGTCTGTTCTCATTTCACTGCCACAGAAAATTGAAGACAGGACAACATATATAGAGGAAACCAGCATTTGGTCTGGCAGTGAGAAATAAGAGTAATGGTACAAACATAACTTCAAAAGCAAAAGGTACAGAGAACAGAGTCTGGTATAGCGAGCTTAACGGTTTGGTGTTAGTGTTTGACACAACAGGTACAGAGAACAGAGTCTGGTATAGCGAGCTTAACGGTTTGGTGTTAGTATTTGACACAACAGGTACAGAGAACAGAATCTGGTATAGGGGAACTTGACGGCTTGACGTTAGCATTTGACTAACAATTGACATGTGTACGCAAAAAGTCACGTACTCAGCTAGATTCAACGGAAGAGATGTGCATAATAGAGAAGCTTTATAGCTATAGAATTGCACATACTAGTTTATTTACTGTTTTGGAGCGCATCTTTCAGTGTATTTATTTGTGTTGTGTATACATTTTTAGGTTACATCAGAACTTATCAAGACAGATTGAAAATAGTGACGATAGAACAATTTGATAGAGTATTAAATTGTAAAACTGTAGCCAATCTTGTATCAGGGTCCATGATGCGCTGATGTGTATATACGAGGCGTGTTCAAATGAAACAGGACCAAACTGCAACAAGTGAACATACGCAGGATGCGCATGATGACGTCAATTCTGGTGTAAGCAGCACATATCAACCATCAAGTTTACAAAATGGCATTATCCTCCGACTCATAGTTTCCTCAGCAAACCGCTGATAACATTGCCGGTGTTATACGGAATCCGCCCAGAGTTGATCAGCGAGAGGTGATTCGGTTTTTAACAGCTGAAGGATGTCGACCAGTTGACATCCATCGCAGAATGCAGGCAATGTAGGGTGACAAAAGTGTGTCGAAGACAACAGTGAAAAACTGAACAACAATGTTTAAAGAAGGACGTGAGTTAACGCAACAATATGAACCTGACCTGGTCTCGGACGTGAATTAACGCAACAATATGCGCCTGACCTGGCCTCGGACGTGAGTTAACGCAACAATATGCGCCTGACCTGGCCTCGGAAGATCTTTCGTTAACTCACGTCCTTCTTTAAACATCGTTGTCCAGTTCTTCACTGTTGTCTTCGAGACCTGCACCGTCTATAGTCTTCATGTCGGGAAATTAAACCTATTACACATACACAGCCTGCGGAAACTACTGAGGATTAGATGGCAGGACAGGGTGACCGGACATGGTGACAGGACATGATGGTAGGATATGGCGACAGGACATGGTGGCAGGACATGGTGACAGGACATTGTGACAGGACATGGTGGCAGGACATGGTAGCAGGACATGGTGACAGGACATGGTGGCAGGACATGGTGGCAGGACATGGTGGCAGGACATGGTGGCAGGACATGGTGGCAGGACTTGGTGACAGGACATGGTGGCAGGACATGGTGACAGGACATGGTGGCAGGACATGGTGGCAGGACATGGTGACAGGACATGGTGGCATGACATGGTGAAAGGACATGGCGACAGGACATGGTGGCAGGACATGGTGACAGAACATGGTGGCAGGACATGGTGACAGGACATGGTTTGCAGGACATGGTGCCAAATAAAGATGACCTATCGCGATCGGACATGTTTAGTATACACAGCTGAGATGGGCTGGCCATGTGGCGAGCATGTCGGATCAACAGCTACCTAAAGAGCTGCACTGTGGTAACCTGCAAAATGGCAAGGAAACAAGCGGTGGGCAACAGAAAAGGTACGAGGACACGTTTAAAAAATCATGATCCAGCGCGGTATTAACCGCGATGACTGGGAAATTATTGGCACCAATCTCAGTATGGCGCAGCACTATTGCTGAGGGTGTCCAGACACATAATATATCAAGAATAGATGCATCTTTACAGAGACGGTCGTTCCACAAGTCTGCTCACGTCAACCCTTCTTCAACCCCAGTGAGTTCTAACTCCTTGTTCTAAATGTGACAGACAATTCCAGGCCCGAATTGTCTTATTTATCCACCTTCAACCTGATGTAAACAGTGACTGTTAACAAAGTGGTCCTCACCTGTTACGATGGACGAACAACAAACACAATATTTGTTATAGACAGTTATTATGTAGAGAGAACACGGTGGCTGAGTGGTTAAGATACAGTTAAAATAAACAATCAAGCCTGAACACAATGTGGCGACGGAAATAAGGAAGAATACAATGACAATAAAAAAAACAGAAGAATGAGACAAGGCAAGATAAGGAAAATGTATGAGTTGGACATACACAAATTATATAAAAGAAGAGGATAAAAAGAGGAAATAAGAAGACAAAAGAAGGAGTTAAAATTAGAAAGAAGTAGTGGAAGATAAGACAAGAGCTAGAAGAAAGAGACGCTAAGAAATAAAGTACAAATGGAAGAAAGATCAGAAAATAAAATATCAGAACAAACAGAGATAGAAGAAGAAGATGAGAAGAAAAGGAAAGGAAATAGAAGAAGATAAAACAAGATGCGGAAGGGAAATGAAAAAAAGGGAGACAGACGAAAAAGGAGATGAAAATGAGATAAAACAAGAGAAGGAAAGAAGGACAGGATATAAAAGTGAAAAGATCGAAGAACAAGTCCTTTTTTTTTTAAGATGCCATAGAAGACGTCACAGTTGTCTTTCATCGCTTCCGATAGATTTCCTGGTGAAGATCGCCTAGGAAAATTGAGAAATGGAAAATTCATTACTGATGAGACGCAGTTAATCCCTCGCACAGACCACTATTAGCACTATTTGTCTGCAGCCTTTGCTGTCCCAAGTACTCCGCTAAGCGCTTTCACTTCTGCAGATCAGAAACTACGTGGGCCATTTCCGGTAAGTCGAGCCTGCTCTGTGACCGTGTAAATGCCACGTCCTGTGGCCCCTTCTAATACGTTAAGTTCTATAGTTGTGGGACTTGAAAGCGCACTTTGCTGACCGCTCCTTTTAGCTTGTTCTGACTTCTCGCGTGTTCTGTCTTCAATTTATGACAAATTTTGCATGATTATGTGAATCCTGACGCTGGAGACAGTTCCGGACTTAAATTGTCTTCTTTTTAATCGCAGAATCACCGAACAACTGAAAATGGAACGACAAATTCTGATGATAATGTATGTAAAGAAAAGTTTGATTCATCACAAAAGAAAATGCCGAAATGGAAGAACAGTATTGTAACGCGGAAACCTGCCAGGCATATAGTTAAAGGTGACTAAAGAAAGCAAGATTAGGGTCGGCTGCAACTACCACTTGAAACGGCAAGCCACGATAAAGGAAATAAGGATCACTGGACATGACGGTAAAGGAGGAGCGAGTTAGGACTGAGAAAGTTCACAAATTGTTCAGTTTGGGAGAAAGTCAATTACGTACAATCAATGTAACAAGGCAGCAATGGTTGGGATTGAGAGGAGTAACTATCTAAATAAAGAAACTAAAGGTAATCTCTTAGTACAGTGTTTTCCTACCGTTTTACACTTGCTGATAGATGAAAATAGGCAACATTTTTCGTGGACAACGGAAAACAGGAAACTTTTTCATGAACCTGTGAAAATAGGAAGCATTTCTCGCGGAATCGTGAACAGGAAAACATTTCTCGCGAATCTGTAAGGATTGGAAACATTTTTCGTGGACAACTCAGAGAATTGATTAACATAGTAGTAAAACTGGATTATGTGATACAGGAACAGAACTCAATATGTGATACAGGAACAGAACTCAATATGTGATACAGGAACAGAACTCAATATGTGATACAGGAACAGAACTCAATATGTGATACAGGAACAGAACTCAATATGTGATACAGGAACAGAACTCAATATGTGATACAGGAACAGAACTCAATATGTGATACAGGAACAGAACTCAATATGTGATACAGGAACAGAACTCAATATGTGATACAGGAACAGAACTCAATATGTGATACAGGAACAGAACTCAATATGTGATACAGGAACAGAACTCAATATGTGATACAGGAACAGAACTCAATATGTGATACAGGAACAGAACTCAATATGTGATACAGGAACAGAACTCAATATGTGATACAGGAACAGAACTCAATATGTGATACAGGAACAGAACTCAATATGTGATACAGGAACAGAACTCAATATGTGATACAGGAACAGAACTCAATATGTGATACAGGAACAGAACTCAATATGTGATACAGGAACAGAACTCAATATGTGATACAGGAACAGAACTCAATATGTGATACAGGAACAGAACTCAATATGTGATACAGGAACAGAACTCAATATGTGATACAGGAACAGAACTCAATATGTGATACAGGAACAGAACTCAATATGTGATACAGGAACAGAACTCAATATGTGATACAGGAACAGAACTCAATATGTGATACAGGAACAGAACTCAATATGTGATACAGGAACAGAACTCAATATGTGATACAGGAACAGAACTCAATATGTGATACAGGAACAGAACTCAATATGTGATACAGAAACAGAACTCAATATGTGATACAGGAACAGTACTCAATATGTGATACAGAAACAGAACTCAATATGTGATACAGGAACAGAACTCAATATGTGATACAGGAACAGAACTCAATATGTGATACAGGAACAGAACTCAATATGTGATACAGGAACAGAACTCAATATGTGATACAGGAACAGAACTCAATATGTGATACAGGAACAGAACTCAATATGTGATACAGGAACAGAACTCAATATGTGATACAGGAACAGAACTCAATATGTGATACAGGAACAGTACTCAATATGTGATACAGGAACAGAACTCAATATGTGATACAGAAACAGTACTCAATATGTGATACAGAAACAGTACTCAATATGTGATACAGGAACAGTACTCAATATGTGATACAGGAACAGTACTCAATATGTGATACAAGAACAGTACTCAATATGTGATACAGAAACAGTACTCAATATGTGATACAGGAACAGTACTTCAAATATGAAGGGGATTGGAAAGATGCTGGAGTGATTCCCTTGTTCAAAAAGGAAAAGAAATCAGATTCAGCAAATTATAGACCGGTGAGTTCAACGAGCGTAGTGTGTAAATTGTTAGAGTCAATAATTTTAAAAAAAACATTGTAATTTATTTAGACGTTTAATCTAATCAGAAATAGCCAGTAAGGGTTTACTAGACGGAGATCGTACTTAACAAATCTATTAAAATTCAAAGAGAAGCTTACTAAAATGATAGATAAAGGGGAACCAGTGGATGTTATTTATCTAGATTTTGCAAAGGCCGTTGATAGAGTACCTCATTGAAGATTATTGAGAAAGTTAAAAACATATGGGAAAGGTGGCGACGTTGCCAAATGGATTGAAAATTGATAAACCGGAAGAAGGCAGAGGGTGTGCATAAATAAGAAGTACTTTGAGTGGTGTGCGGTAAAAATTGGAGTGCCGCAGGGCTCGGTTTTGGGACCAATTTTATTCTTGATATAAATAAACAATTTGTATAGTTATATCGGATATATGATTGCAAAATTCTCAAATCACACATAACTATGCAGTAGTGTCTCATCTAAAGAAGTAGTGGGTATACTGAGGTCGGTCTTAGATAAAATTTGAGAATGGTCTGTGAGCTGGTATAAAGAGTTTAATGTAGATAAATGTACAGTCATCCACGTGGGTAGATCTAATATGGAACATAAATACAAAATATGCGAGAACAATATTAGAAAGACAGAAAATGAAATGGACCTAGGGGTTACAATAAATCATACAGGTAAGGTGAGCGAACAAGTCCCGGCAGCAGTAAAAAGGGCAATTGCAATGTTAGGTATAAATATTAAACGCAGGAGCAAGGATGTGATTGTCAAACTGTATAAAGCATTATTTAGACCAATATTGGAGTACTGTGCACAAGAGTGGAGTTCTTTTCGTAGAGGAGATATAAACATGCTGGAAAGTATACAAAGAAGAACGACACAACAGATAGTGGGATTCCAGAATTGTAGTTTTGAGAACAGATTCAGAAAAAACGGCATACTGTGTCTACAAAAGTGAAGAATTCGAGGTGACTTAATCCAGGTTTATAAGATAATCAACGTAAATGATAAATTAGACTATCACAATTTTTTTTCTCAAAAATACGGCCACCTGCAAGAGCAACAGGTCACAGCCATCAATTAATTAAAGAGGAGTCCAAATCAGGTACCAAGAAATAATTGTTTAGTCAGAGAGGGGTGAATGCTTTGAATGCATAGTCATATGATATATTGGAGGCAGGGTCAATAAACGCAGTCATGAATAGATTGAATGCGCATACGTATTTTTAGATCAAGTGAATGTAAAATAGTAAAATAAAATAGTTGTATACAGACTCTGCAGAGTCGTCTAAGCCAGTATAAAGGCGGTAAGTTAAGTTATGATACAAAATCAGAAGATTGAATAACTGAACTCTTGGTGATCTGAAGAAGAAGAAGAAGAAGAAGAAGAAGAAGAAGAAGAAGAAGAAGAAGAAGATGAAGAAGAGGAAGAAAAAGACATAAAAGAAGGGGATCCATAAATTAGGTCAGAAACCATCGTTACCTTATCATAAACATCAGCTATTTCCAAATTTTCAGTTTTCGTCTAGAAGCGTTGTCACGTGAACATTAAAGGCGACTGCCCTGGTCCAATCAATCAATATCTCTATGCAGATCAAACCCCAATTTTCTCAGAACAATGAGGAAATAGAAAATTCACACGTCGTCACGTGTCAAGATTATTGACTGTACCGATCACTACCAACCATCTGCCATTTGAGTAGTGACGTACCGAGATCTACGAAGTTCCTAGCTACGTTGTTTACTTAAGTTTCAAGCTTCAAGTTTCAAATTTCAAACTCAAGTTTCCGATGCTACGAAAAAATGAATGTAAAAAAAAGCTACAAATGAAAAACTAAGATACAGGTAAAGCTTTAGTTAAGTTTAGTCGAAGAATCAACGTCATTGCACACGGTTTAACCCATACACGATCTTTCTTCTCCATATTGTTGTAGAAATCAGCACAATGCACGAGCTCCGTATCACCGGCGAGGATCCCGTTATAGATTGGGTAGATTTTTAACATAATTTTGAATTTTGCATTTTGCAAAATCAAATGTAAAACTAATATACAAATATAAAATTAATATTCAAATGTAAAACTAAGCCCCAAATGTAAATGAAATATTACATTATGGATAATGTAATACTGTAATATCTATCGAAGTTTTAATGGCATAAAGTTTCTACAGGATAAAGTAGCCAGGCCCATAAATAACTGTATTTAGTTGCCTAGTACAGCATGTCTGGCAGGTTGCAGTTTTACTATTACTTGCTCTCTTTTCAGGTCCCGGTATCACCTGGACCCTACATGTAAAGTATACATATTGTTTGAGATTTATGTACAGGCCATTCAATCAAGTAAAATCTTATATGATGTACACACAATATACGAACAGTTTTTTTAATGAGTGATAGAAGAATGTACAATCCTCCTGTCTGAGCAGAGACAAGTAATAGCAGGACTCATCACAGTGGAGTGTCCATACATCACCTCATATGTACGTAACACACAGCTTTGCTTGCTTAACGCAAACCAGAACTGCACGCATGTGTGTCAACTGTGAAAACTCACACTGTGAGCACAGATTAGTCCTACCAACTTACAATAGAAATATAATAATAGCTGGGGAGAAAGGCTAACGTCTGGTCAGGCAAAATATACTGGCCAAGACCCTCACCTCAGCTAACTAAAAGCCCTTCCTGGAAAGGCTATTTTCATGGCAGCCTGGCTAACAAGGTGAGGGATCGACGTGATCCCCGTAGTGACATGCACATGAAGCCAAGCATAGCACAACAGCCTGGGATGTGGGGAAAACTAATGCAACCCGCCACTTAAGGTTCTTTACAGGGCACACAAAAGAGTAACTTACTCATTGTGGGCATTCGCAAACAACAATAATAAAAGCTAGGAAGGCATGCAAGGAATCGGCTAAAAAATGAAATTACACAAGACGATACTAGTTTCCTCCAAAAGGTATTTCAACCTGGAAGGTGTGAAACAAAGAAATCGGACTGGTAATAGACACATCAAACATTTGTATTCATTAACGTGATGTAGATACTGACGTTCAAACAAATGAATCACAAATTAACATTGATAACAGCCAAGTTAGCACATAGAACATTCAAACAATCTTTTCGACTCATGGCGGACTGGTTAACAAATGAAAGATAAAAGGAATTAATCACAAGCAAAGTGACCAGTGAAGAATAACGAAGAGATAACGAAAGAACTGCAACAAGTTACCTTTCTGAGAAGTCACGGTGATAAAAAAAAAAAAAAGGCAAGAACAAACCAAGATTTGAAGGTCATGATTAACAAGGCCAGATTAGCTTTCAATTATCTTCGCCCAATCTGGAGCTGCATTCTTCATTGAGAATATGATTATGCTCTTTAACACGAACGTAACGTCGGTGTCGCTATAAGTGGTCAATGGCTCAATGACATGTTACTAAGCCTACCACACCTGGACATCAGACCTTCACCAACGAGTGTCTACAGCGCATACTTCCGGTTGGGTGGTCAGAGGTAACGGCCAACGTAATCTGTGGACAAGAACACGGCAACTATCAATACAGCAGGACATTTGGGGAGGGAATTTGGGGGGGGGGGGGGGGAATGATATGACACAATCTCAGAAGGAAGCTGGATAGTATAACTAGACATGCACTGAATAGGAACCCATAATGAAAGAGACCAGTAGGAAGGCCTAATAATGCATGACGACACTGTTTAATAAGGCAGTAATTTCAATCTCGGTCACGTGAACGTAACTCAAGAAGACGGCACAGAAAAGGAACAAATAAACAGTATCTGTTGCGGTCATGTCTTCCTATAGGAACCTAAAAGATTAATGAAGATGGTGAATGACGACTCGACATGCTCATGTGAAATGTCTCATACGCACACACACACACACACATTTACATACATACACATACATACCAACACACACATACATACATGCACGTCATTAATGTAGGTCGTGGACCGTGGACAACGAACACGCAGTTCAAAGACAGCATGTTGCCTAGGGATGTGGGTGGGCAGAGAAATGATGTGAATCTTTTGAGAAAATTAGCAGATTTTGGAGAAGATAGATTGGAAATAAATTAACAAATTCATTGTCAGTTAAGATAGCTTAGCCATGTAAAGTAACAATTCATTATCAGTTAAGATAGTTTAGCCATATAAAGTAAGAAATTCAGTGTCAGTTAAGATATTTTAGCGATATAAAGTAACAAATTCATTGTCAGTTAAGATAGTTTAGCCATATAAAGTAACAAATTCATTGTCAGTTAAGATAGTTTAGCCATATAAAGTAACAAATTCATTGTCAGTTAAGATAGTTTAGCCATATAAAGTAACAAATTCATTGTCAGTTAAGATAGTTTAGCCATATAAAGTAACAAATTCATTGTCAGTTAAGATAGTTTAGCCGTATAAAGTAACAAATTCATTGTCAGTTAAGATAGTTTAGCGATATAAAGTAACAAATTCATTGTCAGTTAAGATAGTTTAGCCTTATAAAGAGAGACAATAACGTGCAGAAATCAATATTGCGATGACCGCCACTACTTTGTTAATCAAAACAAAGCCAATGCTATTACAGGAAGGTAACGTAAATAGACAGAGAAGACAAAATCAGCCTTATAACAGGAAGGATATAATTAAGAGGCAGACAGGAAAACTGAACGTTATAAGGGGGAATAACAAAAGGAGCAGACAGCAACAAAAAAATGTCAGTTTTGAAAAATCAAGGCAAGTGATAAAACATCATATATCCTTGGTAGTGCTCACTCGATGCGGAGATGAGAGCTGATCTGATATGAGTATACGTTACATAATAAACACTATATAGTTGTAATGATTAATGTCCGTTTCTGTGTGCTAATAACCCGGAAGTAAACGCACGAGATTGCACGCGAACGTGAGCATATGAGTAATTCCTCATATATTAAATATTAATTGAAGCTTCGCTGGCACCGTTCATCACCGAGTCAGACATTGGTTGCGGAAATAAACCTGCAGATGTCGTTCAGTCAGCCTGAAAATGGCCATAACAATATGGCCGCTCTTTAAAGCAGAAGTCATTGTCCATGGTGAGATGGCCGTATGGCTTCTGATAATAGACGCCGCTTCACCCTGTCACAAAGCCCCCGGAAGATGGAACTAGCTGTGAGACTGGTATAGGTCCCAGAAGGCTACAGAGACACTTTTGTTGTTAGCGAGGCGTGCTCACAATGTCCCCAGTTATTCCATCTTGCGTGGGTGCCATATGGCAGTGCACGTGAGAACGAGCAAGGGCGGGAATTGAAGGAGAGCCGAGCGGGCAAATATTGCAGTCATGAGTGGCACTCGCAGACGAGCTCACGACTCGCATGGTCCGCGGGTCCCCAGGGAGGGCTTCTGAAAGACTGTTAATAATAACCAGAAGAAAGTGTGCCAGCAATAATGACTTCCCATCTCACAGGCCATACGTGCCCTCTCCTACCGTTTTATGTGCAAAACAGAGAAGTTGGAGACATTTTCATTAGGTTCAATCCCCGAGATCATCTCATGCGGGTTATTTACAGGCTACCACAGGGGATCAATTTAAATAGCGGCTGTTTGTCTTAGTCAAACGTTTTACAGGGATATTCAATGGTGTTTGTCTACACAAAAACCTTGACTATGGTGTATTACCTTTGCTAAAGTAAAATATTTTACGGGATGCTTCATACCTTTGTCTCCATAGAAATGTTTTACATTGATCATGTATTTTTAAAAAAAAGGAAAGATAGTCCCACAGCAGACATTGCTTTCGTGGATGAAGTGTATAAAACTTCATTGTACGAGGTGGGGGGTGACCAGTTCTCTTTTTTATTTGCGATGTTTTCCGTACCATCATGCGTGGTACCCATTTAAAACTGGTTCGACTGTAACATGTCGGTAACGGGAGTCCTATAGTTTTGTAACGAAAAGTAAACGTTCAACCACTATGCCAATCAGACGGTCAGATGGTGTATTACCTTGGTCGAAACCAAATGTGTTAAAAACATCTGGTATAACCTGTAACTAATTCAAACGTTTTTCTGTGCTCATGTGTTACAGCCGTGGCCACTCACTTAACGCAAGGCTCGTGCACGGACAAGCTGGAGACGTTTGGCTTGGCTTGGATTCGTTCGTTCTAAATCTCACTCTACCAAACCCTAAAACGGGCTTAAGTAGCAGAATATAGTCCAGAGAACGGCATGCTCAAAATGTTACAGAAAGATCCTCAGAATACACTGGACAGAGGAAAAGACAAATGTAGACATTCGGCAAGAGTTGAACATAGAAGAGAACTGGTATATAAATTCCAATTTTGGCTAGAAAATGCAAATACTTTGGTCACACCAAGAGACACAACGGTCTTGAGAGGACGGTGATGGAAGGTATAGTGCCAGGTAAAAGAGGAAGGGGTAGACCAAGAAGACGATCGCACCAAGATATCCAGGAATGCCTGGGTATGACTGTGGCGAAGACTGGAGATTTGACAATAGAACGAGTTTCTTTCAGACAGACTGTTATGGAAGCGACGTTCTATAAAGAACATGCTTCATGATGATGATGTGGAACATTTTAATTACATATACAAGGTCTCCATAATTCTGACATAAGACGATTGTCCCTGGTGAAGGATGCGGTAATTCATGCAGGCAAGACAAACATAGATGGACAGTTCACATGTTGCGACGAAACGATGGTCGATGGAGCACAGTGACAGCAGTCTGGTACCCCTGAGGCAAGAAGAGACCGCGGGGAAGGCCTCCAATGTGTTGGTCAGACTCCCTTGTTGTACCCTGCAACATCTGAGAGGAGCACTTACCACCCGCTGGACTTCCGTGGCCCAGGACAGGGTCAGTTGGAGACAAAGTTAGGACCCGCAGCTACTCTGAGGAATGGATCATCAATATCAAGGTCAAGATTATATTACCTGTGTCTAATGAAAATATTTTACCTTGACGGTAGAAAGAGAGGTCGACCTAAGACAACTTGGATGTACCGAGGAAGCCGAAACAGAAACAGTGAATCAGAGCAGGGCTCTTTGTAAAGATGGGTTGAGGTGGAAGAGATTCGTTGCTGTCCTTAAAGATGCCATTATCCGCAATAGTCCGTGGTCGCTATGCCATTCACTGAGCGAGGAACTAAGAAGAAAGCGAAATAAAAGTTCAGCCATCGACGCTGAACAGTTGTCATGGCATTGTATCAGCAGGTTTCATACAGACCAATAATTTATAGCATGCCTGTATTTTCAATCGCACGTGCAGTTTCTCTAGAACCGTTCAAGTATGTCAGGTGTCTTATTCAAATCTAGCCCCTACGCTCCACAGCCGGACACGGAGAGCAAACACAACCTGTGAAGGGTGGCATTATTCAGCCCAGGAAAATGGCAGTCTAACTATTATGATTTGTGTCCGTGATTATAAAGTCGAACTTGCAAACAGACAACGGGTGAGCTATTCAATTATTGATGTACACTTGCAGGGGAAATCAATTGGCAGCGAAAACAAGAGCCCCTATCCAGAGAACCAGATCGGATTGTTTATTATTTTGCCAGTTTATGACTGGAAATGAGAAACACTTTTGCAATCAGAGTTATTTCCCAGAAGACTGAGAGTATCAATGGCGTAGTTGAACGAAGTGGTTTTTCACCTCCTATGGCGTAGTCTCTACCAAGCAGCGGTCTTTCATGCAGGAGCAAACGGCGCCGATTACGTTGTGAGAGAACTCTGTGCGTGCAATGACGTTTATCACTTTTTGAGATATCACGAGAATGTGATGTTATAAGTGAGGAATGGACAAGACGTCTTTAGGGGAGTGTCTAGCGTTGTGTGTAAATGTGTGTTTACCTAGTACTGATGTCTTATCAAATGCTTATAATATATTATGTATCTTAGCGACCTTTGCATATGATTAGGTACGACAAATGTGTAGATAGGTAAACTCTGTTCTTATATTTTGTGTCAATAATTTGATTTTTTTCTACTTTTTTTTGTCTACTTTTCATTGCAATTTTAAAGAAAATTAATTACATTTTTTTGTCAAATTAAATATACAATATATTGTGATTGTTGGAAGCTACCAAAGCGATGTAGCGCAGTGGTTAGTGTACTGGCTTTCTATCTGCGCGATCGGGGTTGGTGTGGTATTTTCTCGATCGCAAAACTGCTCCCATTGTCCACTCAGATTACAAAAACTTGGTACCAGAATAATCTGGAAAAGTAAAGGCGACCGGCGTGATGTTGACTATAACAACAACAACATGATCAACAACAACATGATCAACAACAACATGACTAACAACAACATGGCATAACACAATATTCCCGATTGGCGTGAAATCTTAATTTGAGATGAGTTAACTCTTGACGACGTTTCTTTGAAAGCGGGTTACAGTGGCTCTTCCCATGTCCGAGGCGCACTTTATAATGTCGACCAGAGTTCTCCTAGCTCTAGTGTAATGAGAGGCTTCTAAGTAAGATCACCAATATAGTGATCGCATTATCGATTCCCCCATCAAGTTGGCCAGATTGCGATGACACAACCTGTTTTCAGGAAGCCTGTCGACGGTGGGGATCTTGGTCAGTATGTTTCACTTGGGCCAGACTCTGGTTCTTGTTTCCATATAATATAATAGCCAAATGATCAGCACATACCTTAGCTGATCTCATACCAGTTGCCACAACACAAAGAAAACTAATGCGCCCTCATATAACCACAAGGACTACATTTTTTGTTGTTGAAACTGAGGAACAAATACCAAATTTATTCTACTTCTGACTCGAACACCTTCAGAGGTCTCTTTGAATATATCTAAAAAAAAACAGTGGCTAGGTTAGCTTGAGATAATTGGTATCTATATAGAGGGAGTCCAGCTTAGCCTGAGATAATTGGTATCTCCATAGAGGGAGTCCAGGTTAGCCTGAGATAATTGGTATCTCCATAGAGGAAGTCCAGGTTAGCCTGAGATAATTGGTATCTCCATAGAGGAAGTCCAGGTTAGCCTGAGATAATTGGTATCTCCATAGAGGGAGTCCAGGTTAGCCTGAGATAATTGGTATCTCCATAGAGGGAGTCCAGGTTAGCCTGAGATAATTGGTATCTCCAGAGAGGGAATCCAGGTTAGCCTGAGATAATTGGTATCTCCAGAGGGAGTCCAGGTTAGCCTGAGATAATTGGTATCTCCAGAGGGAGTCCAGGTTAGCCTGAGATAATTGGTATCTCCAGAGGGAGTCCAGGTTAGCCTGAGATAATTGGTATCTCCATAGAGGGAGTCCAGGTTAGCCTGAGATAATTGGTATCTCCATAGAGGGAGTCCAGGTTAGCCTGAGATAATTGGTATCTCCATAGAGGGAGTCCATGTTAGCCTGAGATAATTGGCATCTCCAGAGGAGTCCATGTTAGCCTGAGATAATTGGCATCTCCAGAGGAGTCCAGGTTAGCCTGAGACAATTGGTATCTCCATAGAGGGAGTCCAGGTTAGCCTGAAATAATTGGTATCTCCATAGAGGGAGTCCAGGTTAGCCTGAGATAATTGGTATCTCCATAGAGGGAGTCCATGTTAGCCTGAGATAATTGGCATCTCCAGAGGAGTCCAGGTTAGCCTGAGATAATTGGTATCTCCATAGAGGGAGTCCAGCTTAGCCTGAGATAATTGGTATCTCCATAGAGGGAGTCCAGGTTAGCCTGAGATAATTGGTATCTCCATAGAGGGAGTCCAGCTTAGCCTGAGATAATTGGTATCTCCATAGAGGGAGTCCAGGTTAGCCTGAGATAATTGGTATCTCCAGAGGGAGTCCAGATTAGCCTGAGATAATTGGTATCTCCATAGAGGGAGTCCATGTTAGCCTGAGATAATTGGCATCTCCAGAGGAGTCCAGGTTAGCCTGAGATAATTGGTATCTCCAGAGGGAGTCCAGGTTAGCCTGAGATAATTGATATCTCCAGAGGGAGTCCAGGTTAGCCTGAGATAATTGTCATCTCCAGAGTGAGTCCAGGTTAGCCTGAGATAATTGGCATCTCCATAGAGGTTGTCCATGAATAATATTGGTGATGTCCACATTTTCTTTCTGTGTTTTCGCCCCTTCAAGTCGGGGACCCTCGGCACTCTCACTGCTTGGTTGAGTTCTACGGGATGAGCACCGCGCTGCATGCTCTTTATTCGTAAGCGAAAATTACGTTGCACTGTTTTGCTAGTAATGAGGCCCAGTGCATCCATTTCAACAGGCTTGTCTTCCCGGTTCTTTGACTGTCCCCAGTCTACCTGCTAGACAACAGATTTGTGTCTGGTCTCTACCATTTGACCTATCCGGTTTAGAAGGTCCTGCTTGTAGCTATGCTACAGTTGGTATAGCTCTTGACGTCATGACGACACATGAGCTGCACTACCTGGACAAGATCGAGACACGACAGAGAAGAGATATCTAACTAATAACAACAGGTATTGTTCTCAGTGGCTCTTAATATATATATATATATATATATATAAATCCAGCGTATCAGTTTGGATCAGGTGCTGCAAATAATTATGAAAGCTGCTTCATATCAATAATGTAAAAGAACAGGACTCCAGAAAGACAAAACTGGTGTCAGACTTCGTCGTGTCTTAAACAGATTACTCCGCATGAGCTTGCAGCGGTAAAAGACTCATAGCTGGTTGCTAGTATCAGGCTCAGCGCATCATAGCCGACCAATATCCTAGTCCACTACCCCAAACAGGATGTGCCAGCCACTAGTGTAGTCTGGCCAAGAGTAGGGATCGAAGTGAGAATGCAGTGTCAACACATGAGTCCTGACGAGATTCTTACCATCTACAAGCTGTTTTATGTTTTCTCATTATTGCAACTTGTCAGATAATTTTTACAGATAACCATTATCCCATCACAGATAATGTAGTGAGGGATAAAGTGCAAGAGACTTCATTAAACTAAGTCTGTTTGTGCGGCGAGATGGCCAGTTCCTGCCATTATGAATCTAACACGCTATCCTCCACGGCAGTCTCTTTTACAAGGCTATCTTTACCATTTTTTGAATTATGGAATCGCGGAACGAAATTGTCATGATACGTTGCGGCATCAAGAACATGGCCAATATATCATGTAATGACTGTAATGCTTCCTTTTCTTGATGGCTCCTCGTGGTATCGCTTACGTAATCGCATAGTCCAGATTGCATTACAGCTAAACCTTAGGATTTCATGTCTGGGAGCGCCTCGCTTTTAGCAGTGAATCTTCCAACACGGGACAGAATTGCTGGCAGAATTAACTCATGCTGGCGGCACGCTATAGGCACAAGCAAGAGCTTCTACAGTTTCCATGAGTTAACGGTCAATCGTAATCCTCTCACTTTTATTAGTATTGTCTGTGACACGCGTTTACTGATAGCCTGACTCGGGTTCTCCTTGCTCCATCCATTTCCCTCAAGGACACCGCCTCCTCCTTCCGCTGCGCATTTCGTCACCGGAAGTAAATGGCCGACATTAAAACCTTTACGCACGCGCAGTTTGGGGACAAAATGGCAGCTAAACTGGATGTGATGTCGCTAAGTGCGGAAAGCTTTGGGTTAAGTTACTTGCAATGTTGCCAGGAGCAATTACCATCGCCGTTCGGGTTCATCTACAGGAAATGTGCAGTCTGGCCTGAGAGCAATGTTCCTACCTGCTCGGCCCATTATTTCATTAGGCACATGATCGGTCTTTTAATTTTCGACACAGGATCTCAGCTCGCAAGTATGGTCGATTCTAGGCTTACACGCTCACGACATATTCCACTTTTTGTTCGCTATCATTGTTCTACTCTAGCCACAAACCGGAAGTCGATACATCCCATAGAATGTGCTCTTGTGACGCGCTACTTAATCTTTCGGCTCCAGTGTGTTTTAAAGTTTTGTAATGAAATTTGCTACTAGAAAGTAGAGTAGAGTGTTTAATCGATTAACGGATCTTTTGTTTCTTACATTGCTCATAAACTATTTAGGAAAGCATGGTTAACGACATCAGAACATGGCCAGCCTCATTTCCCCTGGACATTTACTATAGAGTTTACAATAGTTGAAACGGCGCCGTAGCAATAACGTCTTTCTTGCCGCGTTTAAAAATGAACAAAAAGACTCATTTATATTCAATTCATCATCATTCTATGCCATCGTCTCCACAATCACATGCCTGTTGAACGTATCAGTAATGTATGTACTGTTTTAATTTCTAAATTGTTTGTTCTTCTTTTGCTTGCTGTCTTATTTGACCTTTTCGGGTTAAGCGGAGGCCTAGAGGCAAAACGTCTGTTTGACAATCCCAACGTACCCGGGTTCGTATCACATCATCTCCAGTTGGCAGACACGCCCTCACCAGTTGGCAGACACGCCCTCACCAGTTGGCAGACACGCCCTCTCCAGTTGGCAGACACGCCCCCTCCAGTTTGGCAGACACGCCCTCTCCAGTTTGACAGACAGTGTTTTTTTTGGTGCGATCTCGCAAGTGTCTGCATCCTAAATTGTCTCTAGTCTCCCCGATTGATATTCTTACCAGTAGTCCAAGGTAGGGGATTTCGTGACGAAGTGGTTAAGGCGTATGCTTTGTGATCAGGGTTTCCTTGACTTGCCACTGGGGTAGGGCGGCTCGAGACGAGAGAGTGAGGTTAACAAATAGCGCAGTTAATCCTTACAAAAATATCGCTAGCAAAATAAATGATGCCATCATCGTTTGCGATGGACGGCGGCCTTTGCCTTTCAGTCTGAGGTAGCTCGGGACAAGAGTGTGAGTTTGATGACCGGCACTACTTCGTCATAATAATCCAGATACAGCGCTAGTCTCATTATAAGACACACATTCTCTCTAATGATGTACTAGCTTGCGATGGTCAACTAACTAGTTCTAAAACTTGTTTATGCGTAAGGCAGTAAACGTCGAGTATCATATATTGTCGGATCGGATACAGTACCAGCATACTCGTGATACTGAGACATACATAGAATATAATCGGCTGTGTTATAGGTTGCTTGTGAAGACAAGCACACATGGGATATGATGGGTGTAGTATAGGTTGTTTGTGGATACAAGCGCACATGGGATATGATGGGTGTGGTATAGGTTGTTTGTGGAGACAAGCACACATGGGATATGATGGGTGTGGTATAGGTTGTTTGTGGAGACAAGCACACATAGGATATGATGGGTGATGGGTGTGGTATAGGTTGCTTGTGGAGACAAACACACATAGGATTAGATGGGTGATGGGTGTGGTATTGGTTGCTTGTGGAAACAAACACATAGGATATTATGGGTGATGGGTGTGGTATAGGTTGCTTTTGGAGACAAACACACATAGGATATGATGGGTGATGGGCGTGGTATAGGTTGCTTGTGGAGACAAACACACATAGGATATGATGGGTGATGGGTGTGGTATAGGTTGCTTGTGGAGACAAACACACATAGGATATGATGGGTGATGGGTGTGGTATAGGTTGCTTGTGGAGACAAGCACACAAGTGACGAAGCGATTGCGCAACACTTTGGTCTTCGAGACATGCATCTCCAGTCCCGCTTTCTTGCCCTCTCCATTCAGTAACTGCATCATTTGGTTGGCTTCTACTGCTAACTCTGTGATGAGCACTATGTCATTGGCAAATCGAAGGTGATTTGAGGCGTGTGCGACCAATAAGGATACCAAAGGGGTCCCAGTTGCATCAGCTAATGACTGATTCCAAACATGCAGAGAAAGGGTTCATTATGATAGGATCACCATAGTTGACCCCTTTTTTGTATTGGTACCACAATTGGACGTTGAAAGGGACGAAATGTGGTAGTGTAGAAAACATTTCAACCTGTTGCCGCCTTATTGAGGCAGCCAGAGAGTTTCAGACGCCCTTCGTATTCACCTTCATCGACTATAAAAAGGCTTTTGTTTCGATAGAACCACATTTTGTCTGGCGTTCACTGTTAGAACAAGGTGTAGACCCTGGTTACATCAGAGTTCTCTTATACGAACTACACTACCACATTTCGTATAACTGTTGGTGAGAACTCTGATGTAACCAGGATCTACACCTTGTTCAAACAGTGAACGCCAGACAAAATGTGGATCTATCGAAACAAAAGCCTTTTTAAAGTCGATGAAGGTGAATATGAAGAGCGTCTGGAACTCTCTGACTGCCTCAATAAGGCGGCAACAGGTTAAAATATGGTCCATTCTGCTGTACGAGCTCCGACAGCCTGACTGTTCGACTGGTTGCAGTTCTTCGAGAGAGGTGCTGACTCTGGCAAGGATGCATTTTGTAACCAGCTTGTAAGTGACCGGGAGGAGAGTCATTGGACGATAGTTTACTAGATCCTCTTTGCCTCCCTTCTTGTGCAAGAGTGTTGTCCTCGAGTTGTGCCAGGCAGCAGGTGTTGTCCTCTAGCTGTGCCAGGTGTTGTCCTCTAGCTGTGCCAGGTGTTGTCCTCGAGCTGTGCCAGACAGCAGGTGTTGTCCTCGAGCTGTGCCAGACAGCAGGTGTTGTCCTCTAGCTGTGCCAGACAGCAGATGTTGTCCTCTAGCTGTGCCAGACAGCAGGTGTTGTCCTCTCTGTGTCAGACAGCAGGTGTTGTCCTCGAGCTGTGCCAGACAGCAGATGTTGTCCTCTAGCTGGGCCAGACAGCAGGTGTTGTCCTCTAGCTGTGCCATACAGCAGGTGTTGTCCTCGAGCTGTGCCAGACAACACAGCAGGTGTTGTCCTCTCTGTACCAGACAGCAGGTGTTGTCCTCTAGCTGTGCCAGACAGCAGGTGTTGTCCTCTAGCTGTGCCAGGCAGCAGATGTTGTCCTCTAGCTGTGCCAGACAGCAGGTGTTGTCTTCTAGCTGTGCCAGACAGCAGGTGTTGTCCTCTAGCTGTGCCAGACAGCAGGTGTTGTCCTCTAGCTGTGCCAGGCAGCAGATGTTGTCCTCTAGCTGTGCCAGACAGCAGGTGTTGTCTTCTAGCTGTGCCAGACAGCAGGTGTTGTCCTCTAGCTGTGCCAGGCAGCAGGTGTTCCTCCCGAATGAAGATGGCTTGTATAACGTTGCGCTAGGGCTTGGTAAAGGGGTAGACCGCAAGCCCGGACTACCTCTGCAGTAATGCCATCTTCAGCTGGTGATTCTCCAGATGGCATTGACACGACATCATGAGGAATTTCTGATGGCAGGAAGTCTTGAAGGGGGAAAAGTGGATGGGATAGCAATTTCTTATGATCTTATGATCTGAACAGGTTGGTATGGTATGGTTTTATTACTGACTCCATGACCAGCTTTGATGTTATGCCAGGTCCACTTGAAGCTTATGGTGGGACGTGTGTTATAATTTGTTTGTGGAGATAAACTAAAACACAGGATCGCATATTTCGTACACAACAATACTACATTAACGACACTAAGATTGTACTGGGGGCACATTAATTTCAGAGGTAGAATCCTCTACACATCTTTGTAACAATATCGACAAGGTCAGAGGCACTGACAGAGATTTCAAATTGAGAATACAAACAGCGAGAGGTACTTTTATTACTTTATGGAATATGTTAAAATACAAATAAATTAAATCTAACACAAAATACACATCGTCATCTCCAATGTCAAGTCTGTCCTGTTTTCTGGCTGTGTGACCTGAGGGATAAAGATATGTACAGGTGAGAAGATTCCAGCTTTCATCAATGTATGCATGTGCTGAATACAGGAGTAATAATTGAATGATAATGTCACTAACATAGAACTGTGGAAAAGAACATGACAGGTAACTAGTCGAACTTGACATGTAACCAGTGGAACTGGACAGGTAACTAGTCGAACTTGACAAGTAACCAGTCGAACTTGACAAGTAACTAGTTGAACTTGACAGGTAACCAGTCGAACTTGACAAGTAACTAGTCGAACTTGACAAGTAACCAGTCGAACTTGACAGGTAACCAGTCGAACTTGACAAGTAACCAGTCGAACTTGACAGGTAACTAGTCGAACTTGACAGGTAACCAGTCGAACTTGACAAGTAACTAGTCGAACTTGACAGGTAACCAGTCGAACTTGACAAGTAACTAGTCGAACTTGACAGGTAACCAGTCGAACTTGACAAGTAACTAGTCAAACTTGACAGATAACCAGTCGAACTTGACAGGTAACCAGATGAACTTGACAAGTAACCAGTCGAACTTGACAGGTAACCAGTCGAACTTGACAAGTAACCAGTCGAACTTGACAGGTAACTAGTCGAACTTGACAGGTAACCAGTCGAACTTGACAAGTAACTAGTCAAACTTGACAGGTAACCAGTCGAACTTGACAAGTAACTAGTCGAACTTGACAAGTAACCAGTCGAACTTGACAGGTAACCAGTCGAACTTGACAAGTAACCAGTCGAACTTGACAGGTAACTAGTCGAACTTGACAGGTAACCAGTCGAACTTGACAAGTAACTAGTCGAACTTGACAGGTAACCAGTCGAACTTGACAAGTAACTAGTCGAACTTGACAGGTAACCAGTCGAACTTGACAAGTAACTAGTCAAACTTGACAGATAACCAGTCGAACTTGACAGGTAACCAGATGAACTTGACAGGTAACCAGTCGAACTTGACAGGTAACTAGTCGAACTTGACAGGTAACCAGTGGAACTTGACAATTAACCAGTCGAACTTGACAAGTAACCAGTCGAACTTGACAGGTAACCAGTCGAACTTGACAGGTAACTAGTTGAACTTCACAGGTAACCAGTCGAATTTGACAGGTAACCAGTCGAATTTGACAGGTAACCAGTCGAACTTGATAAGTAACCAGTCGAACTTGACAGGTAACCAGTCGAACTTGACAAGTAACTAGTCGAACTAGACAAGTAACCAATCGAACTTGACAGGTAACCAATCGAACTTGACAGGTAACCAGTCGAACTTGACAGGTAACCAGTCGAACTTGACTAGTAATCAGTCGAACTTGACATAAAGAGAAGTTGCCAACGATGGATATGACACACATTTTGGAAAACCGGTGATAGCATTACAGGACAGTCACTGTATTGGAATCTTCGTGGCTAGAGAAGTATGGGGAAACCTAAACACTCATGAGGAAGATAAGTCGAGACAAACATAAAAACGGCAGGAAAAAACATTAAGAACTAGAAAAGATGTTACATCACAGGGAGGCTTCGAATATTCGTTGAGAACCTATGCTCCGCAGGGAGTTGAAGGGTTTTGATTGATTGATTAGCAGACTTATCTTTCTTAGTTCTAAGTCGCCCTGTACTTCTACAGGGGCATATGCCCCTGTACAGGTCCCAGCTCTGGCATGAGATGGATGTAGCCGTGAGAAAGGTTTCCTGCTAATCGTGCTAGGTTCGATCAGCTTAATACTCTCATGCGTTGGGACAATCACTTGCGGTGGGTGGTTGGTTAACTAATGTGTGAGCTCATCTCAATATATTCCCAAACTAGAGCAAAGTAGACCATCTGCCTGTTGTATATGCTGCTCTAAACAAACCACCTAACCATGTCATGTCACACAGTTAGTCACCTCTTACGACATGCTCTCTGTGAGGCAGTGGTGCTATTCTTGTCCTTGCCATACACAAAGACCCCGGCAGACCACTCGGTTTTAACGGCGTGTAATGAATGAAACAATGGCTACATCTTTCGTTCTCTTGGTGGCCGCCATATTGTTCATCGCAACCGTCTTTTGAAAATAAAAATAGCCCACTCTACTCCCTCCACCTCTCCCATATCCAATCTCCGATACTCACCCGTTCTTCCTATCCCAAAATATCTCGATCATCTCTAATGACTAGCAGCAGCTTGGACAATTCTCCTCTGTTTCCACGGCACAATATGTCGGCCAGAAATCATAGATGAACCCTGAATCCCCACAGACCCTTTGGCCGGGTCATTATCTCTCGATGCCAAGCTGTTTCCAGGCTCCCTCGTGTTGTGGCCACATATTCTTCATGCTGTCTCACGGCCGACAAAGGCGGCACAAGCCACGTTTCTCCCTTTTAGGGTGAGCTGGAGAAATGTGTTTACGGAAAAACACAAATTGTAAGACGAGTCGTCTTGTCGTGAAGCTTGAGCTGTTGTTGTTGTTGTTGTTGTTGTTTACGGTCAAACAGTAAATGTATGAAACAATCTCACCCGAGTGAGGTTGGTAACCGGACACGAAATAATAAGACTGATATTACGTTGTAACGTAACACAGTAACAGTAATCATGGAGTAGATCCCGAGATGCCTTACTCGGTAGGAAAGAATAGTATCAACTTCACATGCGTATATGTGGGGAAAGATGAATAACGTCCGGTGTTAGGCAAAACATACTGATCAGACTATGTTAGTTAGTGTATGGTAAAACATAATATACAGATTATGTTAATTATAGTTAGGCAAAACATACTGAACAGACTATGTTAGTCAGTCATGCAAAGCATACTGATCAGACTTTGTTAGTTAGTCATGCAAAGCATACTGATCAGACTTTGTTAGTCAGAGTCATGGAAAACATACTGAGACTATGTTAGTCAGAGTCATGCAAAACATACTGAGACTATGTTAGTCAGTCATGCAAAGCATACTGATCAGACTATGTTAGTCAGAGCCATACAAAGCATTCTGATCAGACTATGTTAGTCAGAGTCGTGCAAAGCATACTGATCAGACTATGATAAAGTCATGTAAAACATACTGATCAGACTAAGTTAGTCAAGGTCAGGTGAAACATACTGATCAGTATATGTTAGTCAGGGTCAGTCAACACATATTGCTCAGACTAAGTTAGTCAGGGTTAAATGAAAGTCACGGATCAAGGTTTACCCGACTTCCAAACAGTTCTCCATGGAAACAGCCTGTTGCATGGTAGTCTGTTTAACGAGATTGTGGTGTGAAGAGAGTCACTGTAACCCGACACTAAAGAAAGTTGTTGAGAGTACCTAACTCCAGCACGAGTGACATTAGCAGCAACAACCTCCATGTATGTCGTGATAAGCAACATACGTGAGATGTGCGTGTGGCTAGCAATCCCATCGTGTAAGATACGTTGCAACATAAATCACAACTTCAAAACAACAGTGATGGCGTGCAGACCAATTACAACCAAGTATCTAAGACCCTCGGACTACCTTCACTTTGTATTTTAACTGACAGACATAAAGAACACATACATTATTGGTCGACATAAAGAAGACATACATTATTGGTTTAGTGGCATGGCTCACAAACCGAAGGTGATGGGTTCGATCCCCATTACAGCACCGGCCGTTACCCCGGGGAAGCAAACCCTTAGAAAATGCAGGAGGAAGCAGACCCTTACATAAAATGCATGCTGAAGTCGGATGCACTGGGCCGACAGGCGCAAAATAAAAAACACAGTGTAACGCACACACGCCTTGTAGAATAGATAAATAAGGCGAACGCAAAAAAAAATTAAAAAAAATTGGTCGACATTAAGTACAGAGACCATCGCTGGAACCAATAACAAATATACACAAGTCACCTCACTCTCGCAGTCTGAGCGCGAGATCTGTACTCAAATTGTGCCTGCAGTCCTCACGTGATTCATTGGTATTGTTT
The DNA here is from genome assembly GCA_036924085.1 of Ariolimax columbianus. Lineage (NCBI taxonomy): Eukaryota > Metazoa > Mollusca > Gastropoda > Stylommatophora > Arionidae > Ariolimax > Ariolimax columbianus. The sequence continues at coordinate 85,457,414 of JAVGWX010000009.1, read as the reverse complement.
TCAGTGGAAATGAAAAAGGAGGCCTGGGGTGATGCGTTACTGTTATCTGAAGATGGAGCAGCTTCTACACATCAGTTGTGGTAGTTGTAAACATTCAAGGGAAAGTCCCCTGGGAGAGATGACAAAATCTGCTGTTTTTATTTTCGACGTTAAAGCCAACGCGTGAACAATATCATCGCTTTTCAACTATCTTGGAGTCACGGACATTAACATTCATTGCCTTTGTTCGGGCATTCTTTCAGCTGTTTCTTCTAGTTTTAAGGGGAGGGGGAATTAATTTTTGAGTTCAGAGGTGGCAGTGATGGCTGTAAACTGTGTGGACATTCTGGAGAGGAGAGGAGAGCCGTCGTTGTGTGGAATAACTGTGATTGGATCTTAGATAATGGGTGGGCTTGAACGTGTGGGTCTTTGCGTATGTGTGGGCTTGTGTCTAGTTGTATGTGTGTATCTGATGATGTGCTTGTGCGCGTGTTTATGTCGTGTGCATGCATGTGTATTTATGTGCAAAATGTGTGTGTGTTTGTGTGTACCAGTGTCTGTTCTTGTTTGTGCGCCTGTGTATACGCCTGTTCTTATGTTTATGTATGTGATTGTTCTTGCTTGTGTGTATGTCTGTGTGCGCGCGTGGTTATGTACGTCTGCATGTATGCGTAAGCGTGTGTCCACGAGTATGTGCGTATGCCTGCGTGTTTACCTGATTATCAAGCGCCCATGACTGTATACGTGCACCTGTTTCTATGTGCGTATGTCTGTTTCTATGTATGTCTATACGTGTCTGTATGTGCGTGCCTCTGTGTGTAAACTATGAACGAAAGCTACTAACGGTTGACATAGAACATCTCACATAAAACTTCACTCACTAAAAACATGAACACAGTCAGCATGGTCTGCACATGTAGTCACAGCAGTCTATGGTACACGGAAGTGACGTAAAGAGCAGACATGGACTTCCAGCCTCGTATAATACTCATCAGAATCATTTACTTTAAAACAGATACTGCAACCACTGGAAAACTGGCATTCAATTATTCAGATCAGCACATCGTACAAGGTAGTCAAAAGCAATATGTAATGCTCTGCAAATCCTTATAGTCGGTCTGTAGAAAGTGTATGCTTGTGTTTTCCCTGGTTTTACCTTTCGGACTCACATTTGATTATTAGTGGATAGTATTTGTGGATAATTTTCTCTGCTGACATGTATCCAACACAGCAACCCAGCAGTACAGTACCAGACTTCTGCTTTTTTTTTCTATGCTGACATTTAGTCTCCCAGGCACTACAGGACCAGCCTTCTGCTCTTTCATGCTGACATTTAGCCTTTCCAGCAGTACAGGACCAGCCTTCTGCTCTTTCTATGCTGACATTTAGCCTTTCCAGCAGTACAGGACCAGCCTTCTGCTCTTTCTATGCTGACATTTAGCCTCCCAGGCAGTACAGGACCAGCCTTCTGCTCTTTCTATGCTGACATTTAGCCTTTCCAGCAGTACAGGTCCAGCATTCTGCTCTTTCTATGCTGACATTTAGCCTCTCAGGCAGACCGGCCTTCTGTTCTATCTATGCTGACATTTAGCCTTTCCAGCAGTACAGGACCAGCATTCTGCTCTTTCTATGCTGACATTTAGCCTTTTCAGCATTACAGGACCAGCATTCTGCTCTTTCTATGCTGACATTTAGCTTTTCCAGCAGTACAGGTCCAGCCCTGTTATTTCAATGCGGACATTTAGCCTTTCCAGCAGTACAGGACCAACCCTCTGCTATTTCTGTGGCGCTGGTAACCGATAGGCTGTCATTGTGCGAGTTCTTGCTACTTTAATGTAGTTTAATGTGGACCTGTACACATGTTTAATTGATTACACCAAGGCCTTCGATACGGTAAAGCGTCAAAATCTGTGGAACATCATGAAGGAATACTTTTCGCCTTTGAACACAATTAATCTGACAACCAGGAGAATTACATGTATTATTTTAAATAGGAATAGTTTATACTGAGAAACGTCTACAAATAAGTGTGGAAACTGTTCAAGCCAATATATCAGCTGTACGGCATTGTAAGAAAATTTGCGAGCCGATATTGCGGTTTTATGGAGTGAACTTGTTCCCCACCCTCATAAAAGGCGATATTACTGCAACCAAATATCTCAAACTCTGGGACTAGCTTCATCTTTCTTACATATCACATGTGTCAATTTGTTTTTTTATTTAATTAAACGGTAAACATTGTATGACTGCTGACTTGTGCTGTCCGATATTACAATGATTCCCAAAGTTGTGGCCTGTAAACTGGTGCCAGTCTTTGATCCCTCAGTCGCCGGTCTTAAGGCCGTCATCCAACAGTCTTTGAGCCCCATCCACCGGTCTTTGAGCTCCAGTCGCCGGTCTTTGAGCCCTCAGTCGTTCGTCTTCGAGCCCCATTCACCGGTCTTCTAGCCCTCAGTGGCCAGTCGTCAAGCCCTCAGTCGCCAGTCTTCGTCCTCCAGTCGTCCGTCTTCGAGTTCCAGTCGCCGGTCTTTGAGCCCTCAGTCGTTCGTCTTCGAGCCCCATTCACCGGTCTTCTAGCCCTCAGTGGCCAGTCGTCAAGCCCTCAGTCGCCAGTCTTCGTCCTCCAGTCGTCCGTCTTCGAGTTCCAGTCGCCGGTCTTCGAGCCCCATTCACCGATCTTTGAGCCCTCAGTCGTACGTCTTCGAGCCCCATTCACCGGTCTTCTAGCCCTCAGTGGTCAGTCTTTGTGCTCCAGTCGCCGGTCTTCGAGCTCCAGTCGCGGGTCTTCTAATCCTCAGTCTTAGGTCCTCTAGCGCTCAGTCGCCGGTATTCTAGCCCTCAGTAGCCGGTCTTCTAGCCCTCAGTCGCCGGCCTTCCAGCCCTCAGTCGCCAGTCTTCGTTCTCCAGTCGCCGGTCTTCTAGGCCTCAGTCGCCGGCCTTCTAGCCCTCAGTCGCCAGTCTTCGTTCTCCAGTCGCCGGTTTTCTAGCCCTCAGTCGCTGGTCTTCTAGTCCTCAGTAGCCGGTCTTCTAGCCCTCAGTCGCCGGCCTTCTAGCCCTCAGTCGCCAGTCTTCGTTCTCCAGTCGCCGGTTTTCTAGCCCTCAGTCGCTGGTCTTCTAGTCCTCCGTAGCCGGTCTTCTAGCCCACAGTCGCCGGTCTTCTATCCCTCAGTCGCCGGTCTTGAAGTCTTCAGTCGCCGGTCTTCTAGCCCTCAGTCGCCAGTCTTCTAGCCCTCAGTTGTCCGTCTTGGAGCTCCAGTCGCTGGTCTTCTAGCAGTCAGTAGCCGGTCTTCTAGCCCTCAGTAGCCGGTCTTCAAGCCCTCAGTCGCCGGTCTTCTAGCCCTCAGTTTTAGATTTTCAAGCCCTCAATCGCAGTTCTTCTAGTCCTTAGTCGCCAATCTTCGTGCTCCAGTCGCCAGACTTCAAGCACTCAGTCGCCGGTCCTCTAGCCTGTAGTCGCCGGTATTCTAGCCCTCAGTCGTCCGTCTTCGAGATCCAGTCACCGGTATTCTAGCCCTCAGTCGCCGGTCTTGAAGTTTTCAGTCGCCGGTCTTCTAGCCCTCAGTCGCCGGTCTTCTGGCCTTCAGTCGTCTGTCTTCGAGCTCCAGTCGCCGGTCTTTATACCTTCAGTCGCAGGAGTTCAAGTCCGCAGTCGCCATTCTTCTAGTCCTCAGTCGCCAGTCTTCTAGTCCTTAGTCGCCAGTCTTCTAGTCCTTAGTCGCCGGTCTTCCAGCCCTCAGTCGCCAGTCTTCTAGCCCTCAGTCGCCAGTCTTCTAGCCCTCAGTCGCCAGTCTCCGTGCTCCAGTTGCCGGTCTTCGTGCTCTAGTCACCAGTCTTCGTGCTCCAATCGCCAGTCTTCTAGCCCTCAGTCGCCGGTCTTGAAGTTCTCAGTCGCCGGTCTTCTAGCCCTCAGTCGCCGGTCTTGTAGTTCTCTGTCGCCGGTCTTCTAGCCCTCAGTCGCCGGTCTTCTAGCCCTCAGTCGCTGGTCTTCTAGTCCTCAGTCGCTAGTCTTCTAGCCCTTAGTCGCCGGTCTTCTAGTCCTCAGTCGTCAGTCAAGCCCTCAGTCGCCGGTCTTCTAGCCATCAGTCGCCGGTCTTCTAGACTTCAGTCGTCCGTCTTCGAGCTCCAGTCACGTCTTCTAGCAATCAGTCGCCGGTCTTGAAGTCTTCAGTCGCCGGTCTTCTAGCCCTCAGTCGCTGCTCTTCTAGCCCTCAGTCGCCGTTCTCCTAGCTCTCAGTCGCTGGTCTTCTAGTCCTCAGTCTTCGGTCTTCAAGCCCTCAGTCGCCGGTCTTCTAGCCCTCAGTCGCCAGTCTTCGTGCTCCAGTCGCCGGTCTTCTAGCCCTCAGTCGCCGGTCTTCTAGCCCTCAGTCGCTGCTCTTCTAGCCCTCAGTCGCCGTTCTCCTAGCTCTCAGTCGCTGGTCTTCTAGTCCTTAGTCTTCGGTCTTCAAGCCCTCAGGCGCCGGTCTTCTAGCCCTCAGTCGCCAGTCTTCGTGCTCCAGTCGCCGGTCTTCTAGCCCTCAGTCGCCGGTCTTCTAGCCCTCAGTCGCTGCTCTTCTAGCCCTCAGTCGCCGTTCTCCTAGCTCTCAGTCGCTGGTCTTCTAGTCCTCAGTCTTCGGTCTTCAAGCCTTCAGTCGCCGGTCCTCTAGCCCTCAGTCGCCGGTCTTCAAGCCCTCTGTCGCCAGTCTTCGTGCTCCAGTCGCCGGTCTTCTAGCCCTCAGTCGCCGGTCTTCTAGCCCTCAGTCGTCGATCTGCGAGCTCCAATCGCCGGTCTTCTAGCCCTCAGTCGCCAGTCTTCGAGCTGCAGTCGCCGGTCTTCTAGCCCTCAATCGCCGGTCTTCTAGCCCTAGTCGCCGGTCTTCTGGCCTTCAGTCGTCCGTTTTCGAGCTCATCGCCGGTCTTCGAGCTCCAGTCGCGGGTCTTTAAGCCTTTAGTCGCAGGTTTTCAAGCCCTCAGTCGCCGTTCACTAGCCCTCAGTCGCTGGTCTTCTAGTCCCCAGTCGCCAGTCTTCTAGCCCTAGTCGCAGGTCTTCTAGCCCTAGTCGCTGGTTTTCTAGTCCTCAGTCGCCATTCTAGTCCTTAGTCGCCGGTCTTCTAGCCCTTAATCTAAGGTCTTCTAGCCTCCAGTCACCGGTCTTCTGGCTCTCAGTCTTCCGTCTTCGAGCTCCAGTAGTCGGTCTTCGAGCTCCAGTCGCCGGTCGTTGAGCCTTCAGTCGCAGGTTTTCAAGCCCTCAGTCGCCGTTTCTCTAGGCCTAGTCGCCTGTCTTCTAGCTCTAGTCGCTGGTCATCTAGCCCTCAGTGGCCAGTTTTCCAGCCCTAGTCGTTGGTTTTCTAGCCCTCAGTCACTGGTCTTCTAGCCGTCAGTCGCCAGTCCTCTAGCCTTAGTCGCTGGTCTTCTAGCCCTCAGTGGCCAGTCTTCTAGCCTTAGTCGCAGGTCTTCTAGACCTCAGTCGCCAGTCTTCTAGCCCTAGTCGCAGGTCTTCTAGCCCTAGTCGCTGATCTTCTAGCCCTCAGTGGCCAGTCTTCTAGCCTTAGTCGCAGGTCTTCTAGACCTCAGTCGCCAGTCTTCTAGCCCTAGTCGCAGGTCTTCTAGACCTCAGTCGCCAGTCTTCTAGCCCTAGTCGCAGGTTTTCTAGCCCTAGTCGCTGATCTTCTAGCCCTAGTCGCTGGTCTCCTAGCCCTCAGTTGCCAGTCTTCTAGCCCTCAGTCGCCGGTCTTCTTGCCCTATTCGCTGGTCTTCTAGGCCTCAGTTGCAGGTCTTCTAGCCCTCAGTCGCAGGTCTTCTAGCCCTCAGTCGCAGGTCTTCTAGCCCTCAGTCGCCGGTATTCTAGCCCCAATCGATGGTCATGTTCTCTCATTAGAACTGTAGTTAAATCCGTGATGTTTCTACCAATCCTCTGCTTCTAACGTAATTTTTTGAGGAGAGAAGACTAACATCAGTCAGACTGACATGTTAGTCATAGTCAGTCAGACTGACATGTTAGTCATAGTCAGGTAAAATATACAGGCCAAGACCCTTACCTCACATTCACGAAGGTATCCATAAAAACGGGCTCTTTTCTTGACATCCTGGCTAACGAGGTGGGAAATCGACGTGAATATCATACTAGTGAGCGATACGCAGGTGAAGCCAAGCATAGTACAACCGCCAGGAACAGTGTTTCTCAACCGTCGGTACCCGGACCGGTGTCAATCCGCAGAAATTTCCGACCTATCCACGAAAAAGTTAAGTCGGCTTAAGTCCCAAACGGTGGTGATCAGATTGAGGTGATCTAGGCTATGACTGGGTATTGTTTACACAGAAAAGACGTCAGCTGTACACGTGTCAGTACTTTTCGAACACAAGAGCTCATCTATATTTGGCGAGTTTGTTTACAAAAGTAAGTCAAGTTTTTGAGGGGAAATGCCTACAAATATCGCGATATGTTAATTTGGTCATTCTAAAATTAATAGATACGTTTTAGAGATTAATGTACGAGGCGTGTTCACATGAAACCGGACCAAACTACACCAAGAAAACAAACGTACAATGTGCATGATGACGTCACGTATGATGTAAACAGCACATACCAACGGTCAAGTTTGCAAAATGTCATTGTTTCCGACTCATAGTTTCCTCAGCAGTTCGTTGAAAACATGGTGGGTGTTATACGGAATCCGTCCACAGTTGATCAGCGAGCAGTGATTCGATCTCTAACAGCTGAAGGATGTCGACCAGCTGACATTCATCGCAGGATGCAGGAAGTGTTTGTTGACAACAATTTTGCCGACTTGACGGTTGGTATGTGCTGTTTACATCGGAAGTGATGTCATCATGCGCATCTTACGTATGTTCATTTGGTGCAGTTAGGTCCGGTTCATTTGAACACCTCTCGTATCTGCTAATACTATGTTGTGGTGTTTTGGAAGGCAAGTGTGCCTGTGTGTGTTATTGCGTTGTAAAATATGAATATCTACAAGATCCATATCCTACTATAGGTCAGGTGTCTATTTACCTCTTGGTAGACTGAAGCCTGTTGAGACCGAGGAGTGATCCAAGCAGCTTTGTCGTTACAAACAAGAACACTAGCTACCAGATGGGCGCTAGAAATTATATAACAGTGATAAGCAATGACTGCACGTTTCGACTACATGCCCCTAACAATGAAGACCGTAAGACCACAACGAAAGCTGATCATTTTGAATGAACTGTAGATGATTGAGGTCAACATCAAAGATAGTCCAGGAGCAGTACAAGCGTCGAGGATGAAGTTTTTAAGACCTTATGTACAAAGTCTCCGCTTGTATAATATGGAAGGGCCATTTACTTTCCACGCATCCTTGTCTTTTTTACCGATAAATGAATTTGGTACCCATTTCCAGCTAATTAGACCTATCTGTAACGAGCTTACGGTATGTATCCGGTGAGCTGCATACGCGACCATTTGCTCGAGTCTAAGACCTGTTGAGTGGAGTAGCCTTGGGGATTGAAAGGAAGTTCCACTAGCATTAATATACATTCTCTACAAGAACAAGAGGGATAGCAACTGGTTTTATTGGGTATAAAAAGAAGAAGAAGAAGAAGAAGAAAAAGAAGAAGAAGAAGAAGAAGAAGAAAAAGAAGAAGAGCAAGAACAAGAAGAAAAAGAAGAAGAAGAAGAAGAAGAAGAACAAGAAGAAGAACAACAAGAACAAGAAGAAGAAGAAGAAGGAGTGGATGAGAAAAGCATTCTATTCAATTTGAGACCGCCATATAAGTTCAGAGCATTTGTTATTGTTAGTAAGGTTTGTGGGTCATATGATGCCGAGGTACGACCCTTTTCAACTACAAACCCGGTCCTTTTGGTTACATGTAGCCATCTTGATAGTGAGACAAGCCTGCTGAGATTAGCCCCAATAAAGACTGATTTATTGTGTATTATTTTGTACTTGCCAGATCATAACTATTTGCTATTTCACAATTACATGAACTTATTGATACCCACAAACTACACGATAAGATTAGCAATCAGAGTTACGACAAATGGAGGTACAAGACCGTACGCAAAATTACAATATACACAGGAAATCTCGAAGTGCAGTTGTTACTGGAAAATTGTTTAAATAACGTCCTTGATGAGACTGAGGTACTACGAAGAGCTGCAATAGCCATCGTGGAAAACAAGGACCATGCCAGAGACAATACAGTTTTACTTACATGTTTTCTACCGGCCATAATAACCCTCAAAAAATCATGCAAACAACGAATTTGACAGTCTATTTCAAACACTCATGGATACCAGCTACGATTATAATATAATGAAAATTATGTGGATTTCTAAACTCTGCAAAATACATAGAAATTAAAAGACCGATAGTATGTCCAAACAGGGAGGAAACTATACCAAAACTGAAGACAGAGCTACATTTGAAAAAATAATGACAATGATAAAGACAAACTTCAAAAAGACATGGCACAGAGAACACGCAGGGTCTGTTAAAGCAGAAGTAAACTACTACTTGCAAGAAGAGATCAAGAGATGATATTCAGGCTACGAACATGCCACTGCAGACTGGCAATTCATCAGTTGAATAAATGTATAAGGGACACACAGACATGTGCCCATGTGGAGAGAATAAACAAACGGGGGAACATGTTATTCGGGTATGTCGGCATCACGAGAGGGGCAGAGTGACAGCATGACCTCCCCAACACAATCTAATTGTAAACTGCATTGTGACGAGAAGAGACTGAGAAAGGCCGTCAAGTTTATCAGGAAAATAGAGGCGATTATTTGGGAAAAAGAGAACGAAGAAAAAGCAAATTCCAACAGCTACATACATACATCATATCTATACCGAAATTACATAGCTAAAGAACACAGTCCTATTACAATTAAATCTCTAACACCTCCTCCCCGACAGCAGGTTTGTTATGAGATTACCTTGACCTTAACACAAACTGCATGAGCGTTAAGAGTCAATATAGTGACATTTCTCCACAACTTCAAGTGTTACAAAGTGTCACACTTTCAGATGAATGTGCATGTATGTGTTTGCGTGTGACAGAGATAGAGAGAGACACAGAGAGAGCGAAGGGGGGAGAGATGAGGGTAGAAATAGAGAGATTAAAAGGCAAAGGTAAATTACTTGTTTAAAAAAAATCGCTTCCAAAAGATCAAAAAGCTTTCAGGTAACCGCCCCGTCAGCCCACACGGTGCGCCCTCGTTTGGCACCAACAGAGACTCTGCACGAGCAGTCCAGGTCAGTAATTTGGCAGAAAATTCTTTTGTTGAGGACCCATAGGCCTGTGGAGTGGAACCCTTTTCGTCGTGTTCAATGTGCAGCTGCTTCTGACAGTGGCAAGAGAAAAGTGGGTTCCCTCATTAATACATCTCTGGCTGTTCGGAGGAAGCTGCAGGTACATGTCATATGATCTGGAAACAGGGGAATCTTGAAGCCGTAAGAAAGTCACAGGATTCCTTGAAAATTTTACTGTCAAACAAATAGACTAGGTCACTCGTTAAACGCTCTGTATATTTTCTGTCTACAGACACATGTATTCATGATTTTTTTTCTCGTAACAAATTGTGTCTTCGCCTACCTTTCATTATGTATCAATTATATCTTCTAATGTTTGACGTTTCTTAGTCTTTCTATCGTGAATACCATTGTTGGTATATTTTAGTCTCCCAATTATAAGTTCATGTTTGAGAAACATTTAATTATCTTAATTATAATTTCTCATTATGGAGCATTCTATTCTCTTAATTATAACTTCTGTTTATGGAGCATTCTGTTATCTTAATTATAACCTGTTTATGGAGCATTTTATTCTTTTATTGTAACTTCTGTTTATGGAGCGTTTTACTCTCAATTATAATTTGTTTTTGGACCATTTTTCCCTCAAAAATAAGTTATGTTTATGGAGCATTATATTCTCTCAATTATAATTTCTGTTTATGGACAATTTCTCCCTCAATAATTTATGTTTATGGAATATTTTATTATCTCAATTATAATTTCTGTTTGTTGAACATTTTATTTTCTCAACTATAACTTCGGTGTGGAACATTTTAAACTTCTGTTTATCGAACATTTTGTTCTCTTAATGATTATTTATGTTTCTGGAATATGTTATTCTCTCAATTTCTGGCGCATCCGATTATCTGAATAATAAATATTGTCTCATGTGTCTTATTCGATTAACTGTAACTTTGGTTTCTGGTGTATTTTATTTTGTCAATTGTAAATTGTGTTTCTGTCGTGTCTTATTAGCTCAAATGTAACTTTGGTTTCTATTTTGCCATATTTACTTAATTGTAACTTTGGTTTCCTAGCGTGCCTTATTAGCTCAAATGTAACTTTGGTTTCTATCTTGCCATATTTACTTAATTGTAACTTTGGTTTCCTAGCGTGCCTTATTAGCTCAAATGTAACTTTGGTTTCTATCTTGCCATATTTACTTAATTGTAACTTTGGTTTCCTAGCGTGCCTTATTAGCTCAAATGTAACTTTGGTTTCTATCTTGCCATATTTACTTAATTGTAACTTTGGTTTCCTAGCGTGCCTTATTAGCTCAAATGTAACTTTGGTTTCTATCTTGCCATATTTACTTAATTGTAACTTTGGTTTCCTAGCGTGCCTTATTAACTCAAATGTAACTTTGGTTTCTATCTTGCCATATTTACTGAATTGTAACTTTGGTTTCCTAGCGTGCCTTATTAGCTCAAATGTAACTTTGGTTTCTATCTTGCCATATTTACTTAATTGTAACTTTGGTTTCCTAGCGTGCCTTATTAGCTCAAATGTAACTTTAGTTTCTATCTTGCCATATTTATTTAATTGTAACTTTGGTTTCCTAGCGTGCCTTATTAGCTCAAATGTAACTTTGGTTTCATAATTGCCATATTTACTTAATTGTAACTTTGGTTTCCTAGCGTGCCTTATTAGCTCAAATGTAACTTTAGTTTCTATCTTGCCATATTTACTTAATTGTAACTTTGGTTTCCTAGCGTGCCTTATTAGCTCAAATGCAACTTTGGTTTCTATCTTGCCATATTTACTGAATTGTAACTTTGGTTTCCTAGCGTGCCTTATTAGCTCAAATGTAACTTTGGTTTCTATCTTGCCATGTTTACTTAATTGTAACTTTGGTTTCCTAGCGTGCCTTATTAGTTCAAATGTAACTTTCGTTTCTATCTTGCCATATTTACTTAATTGTAACTTTGGTTTCCTAGCGTGCCTTATTTGATCAAATGTAACTTTGGTTTATGGTCTGCCTTATTTGTTCAATTGTAACTTTGGATTCTCGCGTGCATTATTTGCTCATAAGTAGCTTTAGTTTCTGGCGTACATTTTTGTGTCAATTGTAAATTTGGGTTTTGGTGTGTGTTTTTTTTAGTAAATTCAAATTTGTATCTGTGTTATCTTATTGTGTCAAATGTAATTTTGGTTTCTGGCTTGTCTTATCTGCTCAATTGTAACTTTGGTTTCTGGTGTTTCTTATTTCCTAAATTGTAACTTTGGTTTATTAGCGTGCCTTATTTCCTCAAATTTAACTTTGGTTGCTTAGCGTGCCTTATTTCCTCAAATGTAACTTTGGTTGCTTAGCGTGCCTTATTTCTTTAATTGTAAGTTTATTTTCTTAGCGTTCCTATTTCCTCAAATGTAACTTTGGTTTCTGATGTGCCTTTTTTGTTCAAAAGTAACTTTGTTTTTTAGCTTGCCTTATTTGCTAAAATGTAACTTTTATTTCTTAGCATGTCTTCTTCTTTTTCTTCTGCTTTCATTCTCAATCTCCCTCTACTAAGTCCTGAACAGGGCTTGCAAGAAGCAGGATGTAGTCCGGAGAGCAGAATGCGTTGTGTCGCTAAATAGCGTGCCTTATTTGGTCCAATATAACTTTTGTTTCTGGCCTTCTATATTTGCTCCAATGTAACTTTGGTTTCTGGCGCTCCTTTTTGAGTCAATTGCAACTTTTGTTTCTGGTGTATATTTTTGTGTCGCGATTGTATCCTGCCATTTGGTATCAGTCCCCCATCTCAGTCATCCTTTGACTGGCTTAATTGCTTATTTCTGCAATGGTGTTTCATGCCCTTTGTCCAACAACTATATATAACATATATGTGACATGAATAATGAGAAACGTTAAAGAAGACAAGAATATCGAAATTTTCAATCGATTTACAATTGGGGGTTACCAGATCCAAGAGTTACTATAACCAGGTGACACAGTGATACTATCAAAGAGTGTAGAATGCCTTGAGCAGCTAATTTAAACCATATATAGATACAGTGCAGATCAAAGCCTATTTAGAAACATTAACAAAACAAAGAAAATTACCACTTACAAAACACATTGTCAACATAAATTTACAATAGGTGGTGAGGAAATAGATCAAGTCACAAATTTTGAATATCCGCACTCCTGAATTGACAAAAATGGCGACTACTCAAAAGAAATCAGAAGCAGACTAGCCGTGACAACGCAGAGGCTGAACAGCCTGAAGAAATTTGGGCAGAACAACAAAACGCCAAAAGTAAAAGTCTTGAGAGTCTGTCTTTCCCGTGGCAGCATATGGCTGCGAAGCATGGACGGTTACCAAAACATCTAGAAATAGAATGGAGTTGTTCGAGCCAAAATGTTTCAGAAAGATCCTCAGAATACTCAGGAGTGAGAGAAGGACAAATATAAGCACATCCGGCAAGAGCTAAACATCTAAGAGAACTGGTTTATCAATTCCATGTCCAGAACATTGAACTACTTTGGTCACATCTAGAGACACCAACGGTCTTGAGAGGACAGTGATGGAAGGTATGGTACCGGGCTAAAAATCAGGGGCAGACCGAGAAGACGATGGTACCAAGATATCAAGCAATGCCTGGGTTGACTTTGGCGGAGGCTGGAGATTTGCTAGGGAACGAGTTTCTATCAGACGGGCTGTGATGGGATGGACATTCTACAAAGGACATGCTAGATGATGTTGTCCAACCATTCTTTGACTGACTTATTTGCCCTAACCCCCCCCCCCCTTCTACTATGTGGTGTAGAGATTCTTTTTCTTGTAACTTATTGATGGGAGATGGCCTAGAAGGAGGGCATGGTACCTGGCACAAGCGACAAACTGAGCAGAACCTGGACGAGAGACATTACAGAGGCTCTGGGGTTGATATTGGCAGAAGTGGAAGAGTTGACAGGGATCGGCTGTGAGAAACTGAGACGCCAGTTCGACCAGGCACAACATACTGACTACTGCGATGCGCCAGGGATGGGCACAATAAACGGACCAAGACTCCTATATCTCTCCTATGTAGCGTTCCATGCAAACAGGTTGTATGCAAAGTACTCTGGCTGACGAAATATGGATCGTCGTAATCCCCGTAGTAGTGAGCGTCAGGCAGATAAAGTCAGGTATAGCACAGCCGGGATGTAAGGAAAACGGTTGCAACCCGCCACTTAACGCCATTTTCTGGGCTTACAAAAGAGTAAACACACGTAATGTAGACATTAAACACCAACATCATATCGGTCGTCATGAGAGCGGCGTTAGCCAAAGAACAGGCTACATGATGATGATGATAAAGATGATGATGATATATATATATATATATATTTATAAATCGATACAATTTATTGAAAAGACTAGGTCCAGCGCAACCAGACTGAATTATTTGGTATGAAGATGACCACGATCTGGGAATTATAATATTTAATTTCTGGAATTTTAGGCGAGGTATTTTCAATGGGGTCGGTCGGATCCAGACCTATCACCGAGGTTTGCCAACGCCCTGCATAGGCTAGCTCTGCCTCACCATAAGCTTCGCCTGTCCTTCCGGGTCCAGAACGTGAGATTGCCAACACTTAACATGGAGATTATGTCCTTACCATAACGCCTTTCCCACCTTTTACTCTGGCCAATCTTGTCGTCGTTATTCCCCTAAACAAGCGTATCAATGTTATGAATTCTATACAGTATATTTATACCTGTATATCTATACCTGTGTGTATATATATATATATATATATATATATATATATATATAAAAGTCTGAATATCATTACTTGTATATCTATCTATACATGTATATTTATCACCTGTATATCTTTACCTGTATATCTTTTCCTGTACATCTATACCTGTATATTTTTGCCTGTATATAAATCTTTACCTGTATATATATACCTGTATTTATGTGAAGAGGTGTCAACAATTAGCCTCAACATGTTTCTTATTAAAAGAATGTCATGTAAAGGCGATTTTTAACACTCTTTATGTGAGTGATTGTGTATAGATATATTTATAGTGGTACCTAACTTTCAAATACAGGCGATGAAGGCGGCGTGGATGGGAACTTGTCATCCGATCTGTGACAACGTTGAGGCCTTGTATAGATAACCATTTAATTCATTATCTCTGACGACATTGCATACTTTCTGACTACCTTGAAAATTACAATTTGTTTTACTGCCTAATAAATTCGTATTGCGGTCGTAAGTTAGTTCGTCTTGTTGATGTAATTGTTGCCCGAGACATCACATGATGAGTTCGTCAGTCTTAATAACGGCAAAGGATCACAGTGGCTCTAACTATATTCAGAGGCGTACTGAGGAAGGTGGACTTGGGTCCTACTTTCCATAATGCAATATGGGACTTCTCAGTAGGATCACCACACTGGGCACTGGAGTGCCGATCCCCAACCGCTCGACAAGGCTGTTGTAGCACAACCTGTTTTTGTCAGCATTTCGTGAACGTGACAGTTTACCTGACCGTGACACTAGGTCCTTAGTTTGGTCAGTATTTGGCATGAAGCAGTAACGGGCTCACAAATCAGTGCCACTATATAAAGCTGTGACACTTCCGTCCGTTCAAGGAAAATATCAAGGCTAAGGAAAGTGAGATTATTATCATCATGAGCCGTACCTAGGGGCAATGGCGATCACTCTACCGCCACAAATGAGTTCCATTGAACATTCCAGACCAGTACTTTTGATACTCTCCGTTTCCCATCCTACACATTTCCTCTTTGTCTTCCTCAGCTTCTTTTCCCCACTATTGTTCACTTTGTCATTGGGTTTTGCAGACACCGCCCACTTTTTCTTCTCATAGAATGTAGCCAATGAATTAAACCGGAGCTACTTTACTAGAAGTAAAAGTGAGAGCTCCGTTGAAAGAAACGACCTGTTACACCTCTCCCAGCAGTCCTATCTGCTTCCATTAGCACTCTCAATCTTCCTCCTGCGGGCCCAGGTTAGAGGTCAGCTTTCAGCACCCGCCAACAAAGCTCGTGTTCTGGACAAGGAACGAAAGGAAACAATGAACAATCATCGACAGCCATTTTGTGTCTGTCTTCGAGTACTCTCCACCAGTCCCTAAACTCTTCAACCTTTTCACTATTTTCCTAGGTTTCCTCTCACCAAAAACTTGCCTTGGGCGTCCGTCATTTCAGTCCATTCTAACAATAGAGACTTCACCAGAGCAGTTGTTGCTGTCTCGTCACTTTGGTCCGGAGCCTCTCACAAATTAATATGGAAAGAAGACATATCCTTACAATAATCATTATCGTTATATTTATTATCGTCGCTAACTGAGAGAGGTGAAATGAGAAACCGCTTCCAATAAAAAAAATATTGAGGGGACCGTACTTATGACAAAAAAACGACTGATACCAGACACGGATGTTTTAAACCACTCTGGGATTCGACGTACACAAAATGTATTTATTGACGGTAGATTATTCAAGTGACAAACAGAAGTTAAATTAAAAAAACACATATTTATAAATTATTTAAATTGAAGTATTTTGTTTTGTTATTTGGTCACCATTTACACATAATTCAGGTTGATGTATTTTGATTTGCTAGTTGGTCGGTCACCTACTTACAAGAAATGCAAACTTCTTCTTCTTCTTCTGCGTTCGTTCTCAATCTTCCGCTACCAAACCCTGAAACGGCTTAAGTAGCAGAATGTAGTCTATAGAACGGAATGCATTGTGTCGTTGTGTACAGCTTGACCGCGATATTTGCACCTTTCGGTCCAATACATCCGACTTCAGCAAGCATTTTTTGAGTACCGGGTTAGCATTCCCTCTTCGATCCCTTCTCCTTAGCCAGTCTGCCTTCTGCAGCCTGTTATCCAGGATCACCGCGTGGAGGTGTAGAATTGTCTTGGCAGCTCTGGTTCGCTGGCCCTGACGCTAGCAGTCAGCTATGGGTCGCTGACCACTGCAGCTCATGCGCTGCTCAGCGTCTTGATCCCGAAATGCAAACTAAAACCCATCCATGTCATAATGTCATAGGACGTGTGTGTCCCAGAATCGTGTTTGACATACGGAAACTATTAGCTGCTATTAGCGCATATCATGTATCTTATATTATATGCGCGCAAGGCTAATGGAACAACATAGATTATCATGCGAAGACCGAGTGTTCTATTCTCTGTCTTGAAATGTGTTCAGTAGAATGGCTAGTTCTCGACATATTTGTAATGTTCTCATTTCATATTGTATCTCATTTGTGACATCAATGACGTTTCATCGTCATTTCATTTCCCACGCATCTGTCCTCTACTATCTCTTAGATGAGGACTAAGGTTGACACTGGTAACAGAATTGGCGTAAAAATAGAGCAAACATGTTATTGGTTTGTTGCCAGGAGTATGTTTGAGTATTTAAGTAATAGTGTCATTCGACACATCACAGCAGAGACTTTCAATGTTTCTAGCAATCCTTCTATCTTCTGTAATAATACTTATCAGATACTTGAACTCTTTGACCTGCGTAAGTTTCATATTGTTTACACGCTTGTTTAGTTTTACAGTTGGTCTGCTAATCCTCATAGTTTCTGTCTTCAATGTGCTAATCCTCACACTATATCCTTCATAGGCTGTGCTTAGTGCATTCGAATGAGGATTTTGAAGTCTATCTTTATCCTTGTACATTAAAGTTTGATAGTCTGTAAAGAGTAGTTCATATATTGAGTAAGATTAGACGTCTGGTTTTGTATTTTGGCTGACTTCTATTGTTATTTTGTCCATGTACATGTTGCACAGCACTGATGATGTACGCATACTTTGTTGTACTCCTCTGATTTTTTTCAAAGGATCTATGATTCCATCTGTTGTTCTTATTACATTGTTTTCATATGGCACAAAAGTCTCACATTATCTAATAGTTGTTGTTGTATTCTATAGTCAGGAGTTTATTTGTATCCACCCTATCAAAAGTTGTTTCTTGATCAATAAATGATATGTTAAAATGCTTGTCATATTATATTGTTCGTTCACTTAATTGCCATTCCCTTTCAGAGTCCCCAATTTTCGCTTTGCTTAGCTGAACATCAACAATCATAAGTATTCTTTGTTCACGTACTTTCATATTAATTTGTTCTGTTTGACTTAGCAGCGATATGCCTCTGTGTACGTACTGCAGTTTGTGTCACTTTCTCTTTTGCTCCAGATTGGTATTATTGCAACGTATTCATCTGGTAAATTTGTTTATTTTGATGCATTTGTAAAGATTGTCTTTAGCTCCTTCAGTCCAGTCACCTCACATTCTTGAATTACATCAGTTGTTTTGCCGCCCATATACGGTGAATTATATTTAGGGATGTTCATGAAAGCTGGTTCTATTTTATGAATCTATACTAAGTTTAGGATTTTCCTTGTTTCCTGTGATAAATATTGATTGTCCATGGGTGCCTGTTTGGTTAAAATGCTCTTGCAGTACTTTTTCCATCAATGTCTTGCATTGTCATTACATATCGGGGACCCTTTTTATCATTAATGATTTCTGTAGGATTGAAGATCTCATCTCTTAACCACATTGTTTCGATACTTTTCTAACATAATCTCTTAAGTAATCTTTGCATAAAGATATAAACTGTTCTCAATATTTTGTAAACGATACTCTTCAGTTATTTTGATTACTCGTTCGGTATTTCGTTATTCGATTATGTAAGTAGTGTAATATTCTTGCGTTTTGAACTTTAGCTACGTTCTGTATAGAGTATCTTAATTTTCTCTATTGATTCTTCAAAGTCGGCATTCCACCAAATTTCCTTTCTTTACAAAGCTATTCGTATTTTGTTCCATGTTGCTTATTGGGTGCATCCATCCTGCCTGGTTTAAAGACGGCTTATTTACTGTTTATGTACGGAGGAAGACTAACGCCTGGTCAGACAAAATATACTGATCAGACATGTTAGTCAGAGTCTTGAAAAACATACTGGCTCACATGGGCTTCCTAGTAGCCCTCCCTGGGAACAGGTTATTTTCATGGCAGCCTGGCAAAGGAGGTGAGGGATTGACGTGATCCCCGCAGTAATGAGTGACAAGCAGGTGAAGCCAATCATAGCAGAACTGCCTTGAGGACCCTAGTCCACCTTCATCAGCAAGCTCGGGATGTGAGGAAAGCTACTGCAACCCACCACTTAACGTCCTTTTCAGAGCGCGCAATAAAGTGACCTACTCATTGTGCCCATTCGCAAACAACAACAATAACAACAACAACAACTACCACTAATTATGTCTTCACTTTCTCGATTAAGTGTCGCAAAAATATTTGCAAATTTGTTGGCTATTTCTTAATTTAACTAAATTTCATTATACTAGTATAGAAGGCTCTACAAAATCTGTTTACAACTAGTCTATTCCACCCTACCGATACTAAAAATAGTTGTGATCATACAATCTATTTTTGAATGCACTAACTGGCCCTGAATTCATCACGTCCTGTGGCAATGCATTCCAAGCATTCACCACTCTCTGACTAAAAGAAAGTGTCATTACTACTGGATAATACTGTTTGTGTCATTATTACTAGTCAATTTTGAATGTGTCATTATTACTGGCCAATGCTGAATGTGTCACTACTACCGACCAATGTTGTATATGTCACTACTACCGGCCAATGTTGTATATGTCATTACTAATGGTCGATAGTCAATAGCTACACAGATTTCAGGTAATACTTCTAAGTCTGATATATTTGTTCTTTGTGTTAGCAACAAATTTAAGATGGTGCATTTCAGTCATTTCTATTGAACTATACTCTAAGAAACCCGTTTCATATTAGTAGATGTGTTCTGAGGCAGTACTGAAGCAGAGAAGAGCACTGGTTAGCATCATAGTCAGATGAAACATACCGACCAAGACACCACATCACGATGCTGTTGCTGTTGAAATTGTCACTGCAAATGCTCGGATACATGCTTCCTGCAAATGGGCTAGCTCCAGTTTGGACTTTATACTAAGTAGACAAGAAAACCCACACATCCTGATCATCAGCAAGCTGGGGCGTTTCTCTAGCTGGACATAATCTTCGTCATGAACACTGGTAACGAACCTCGGGCACAAACACTTGTCACAAATGATGGTCACAATCTCCGACCACAAACCTAAATCACGAATCATGCCACAAATACTGACCACAAACCCTTGTCACATACCTAACCACAAACCCTGGTCACAAACCCTGGTAACTTACCTAACCACAAACTCTGGTACTTGCCTAACCATAAACCCTTGTCACTTACCTAACCGCAAACCCTGGTCACGAACCTAAGCCACTAACCCTGGTCACGAACCCAAGCCACGAACTCTGGTCCCGAACCCAAGACACTAACCCTGGTACCGAACCCAAGTCACGATCTCAAGTCACGAATCCAAGCAACAAACCCTTGACACGAACCAAAGCCACGAGCCCTGGTCATGAACCCTGGTCACGAACCTAAGCGACGAACCCTGGTCACGAACCCTGGACACGAACAATAGACACGAAACCTGGTCACAAACACTGGTCACAAACCTAAGCGACGAATCCTGATAATGAAACCTGGTCACGAACACTGGTCATGAACCAAAGTACAAACCCTGGTCCCGAACCCATACCACAAACCCTGGTCACGAACCCAAGCCACGAACCTTGGTCATGAACCCAAGCCATGAACCCTGGTCACCAACTGAAGCCACAAACTATGTTCCCGAACCCATACCACAAACCCTGGTCACAAACCCTGGTCATGAACCCAAGCCACGAACCCTGGTCATGAACCCAAGCCACGAGCCTTGGTCATCAACTGAAGCCACAAACCCTGGTCACGAATCCAAGACAGGACCTTGGTCACAAATCCAAGCCATGAATTCTGGTCGCGAACTCAAGCCACAAACCCTGGTCACGAACCATAGTCACAAACCTGGTCACGAACCCACGCTACAAACCTTAGTCACGAACCCAAGCCACAAACCCAACAACAAAACCTTGTCACGAACCCAAACCCTAAACCATGGGCATGAACCCAAGCCACGAACCCATCTCACGAACCCTGGTCACAAACCCTGGTCAGGAACTCAAGCCACAAACACAACCACAAACCCTGGTACCAAACCCACGCCATAAACCCTAGTCACGAATCCAAGCCACAAACCCAACCACAAACCCTGGTTACGAACCAAAACCCAAAACCCTGGTCACGAACCCCAAGCAACGAACCCTGTTTATGAACCCTATACACGAACCCAAAACACTAACCCTGGTCACAAACCTTGGTCACGAACCCAAGCCAGAAACCCTGGTAATGAAACTTGGTCACGAATCCAAAGTACAAGCCCTGGTCACGAACCCAAACCACAAACCCTTATCACGAACCCTCAATACGAACCAAAGCCACAAACCCTGATCACGCACCGTGGTCACAAACTCTGGTAACGAACCCAAGCCACGAACTCTGGTCACAATCACTGATTACAAACCCTTGTCACGAACCCAAGCCACGAACCCTGGTCAAGAACTAAGGCCACGAACCCTGATCATTAACCCAAGCCACAAACCCTGGTCACGAACCCTTGTACGAACCCAAACCCCGAACCCTAGTCACGAATCCAAACCACAAACCCTGGTTACGAACCAAAATCACAAACCTTGGTCACGAACACAAACCACGAACCCTGATCACGAACCCTCATTACGAAACCAAGCCACAAACGCTGATCACGCACCCTGGTCACAAACTCTGGTAACGAACCCAAGCCACCAACTCTGGTCACAAACCCAAGCCACGAACCCAAGTCATAAACCCAAGCCAGGAATCCAAGCCACAAACCCTGGTCACGTACCCAAATCACGAGCCTTGGTTACGAACGCAAGCTATGAGCCCAAGCCACGAACCCAAGCCACACACCCTGGTAACGAACAGAAGCCAAGAACCCTGGTGACGAACCCAAGCCACGAACCCGAGCAACGAACTCTGGTGACGAACCCAAGCCACGAACCCTGGTCATCAACCCTGGTCATGAACCTTAGCCACGAACCTTGGTTACGAGCCCGAGCCATGAACCCTGGTCCCGAATCCGAGCCACGAACCCGAGTCACGAACTCTGGTGACGAACCATTGTCACGAAAACGAGCCACGAATCCTTGTCATGAACGAGAGCCATGAACCCTGGTCACGAAAACTAGCCACGCACCCTGGTCATGAATCAATCCGAGCCACGAACCCTGGTCATGAACCCAAGCCACGAATCCTGGTCACGAACCCTGGCCACTCTGGCAGTCGTTGCGACAATCTCACTATTCTACGCACTATTTGAATAATGCAAACAAAATATGAAAGCAGTCACATAGATGATAGCTAAGATTGCTGTCGATGATCAAGTGTTAGAAACTTCGTTAAGCTTCAATTTTTCAAGAGGTGGTATAACGAGTTCATTTACTAGCTGGCACTAGAAGCCGTAACAGTCAATCAGATTTACATTTATAGCCGGGCATTCTGGAGTGTTTCGAGACGAGGACGAACCACACCCCTTTGCCTCAATAGACATGCACGCTAAGCGCTCAACGATTAATATGCATAAAAATGTGCAGTAATTTAATTAACATTTTTAACAAGCGAAGAATGAAAGTAGACACATGTCTTATTGAAATTTGGATACCATTATTTGCATGACTACGGTACGGTCAGCGAAAAAACGAAAGACGAGGCGCCCAATTTAATAATAATAATTGGGTTCTGCTCAGATGTCGAGAGTTACTATTGGTTGGTTTCTGAGGTATCAGTTTCTCGCTGGCACCCAATGGATCTACTATCCGTCGGATATCTGCGGCAGGCGTATTCCACCCGTCACAATCTAGGGTTATCTGGCGTATATCTCTGTGGAAACAATTGAACTGTTAGATTCTATCTCTTGGACTCGAGTGCGATTATCGTTCTTAACTGAGAATGAGCCAGCCTAATGAAAGCAGAAGAGAGGACCCAGGCCAATAAATTGTATGATCGAAGTACACGAAGCTTACATTTTCTATGGAGAAAACAACAATGTCAACATTAATAATATCGTACGGGAACATTAAACAGCAATATGAAACATATCACCATTCCCAATGAGTAAATATAAAATTGCCAAAACTTCAGGATCTAAGCAAAACAAAAAATATGTTAATATGTCTGTATCTGTATACTGGACAAGACTTTTATTTGTAATTTTTGTTCTATTATTGTAGTAAATACATATCGTTTCTTATGTTATTTATTTCGCAAATAATGGGAATAGACAACACAACAATTACATAGTACGCATTTTATAATGTAGGGAATCCCTAATCATTAAAGTGTATTTTGTTAAAAACATAAATGGTATCTCTGCAGTTTAGGCAACCCCATAGCTGCACGGTCACGCTAATTATAATAAGGTATGGATATAGATTGTGTGAGTGGTACAGGTACGATGAGGCTAATGTCTGGTCAGGCGTTAGCCAGGGTCAGGCGATATATACAGGTCAAGACTCTCACCTGACCTCCTCGTTCGTCTTCCTGAAAACGGGCTGCTGTCGAGGACAATTATCTGGCTAACAAAGTGAGGTTCGACGTGATCCCCGTCATAGTGAGTGACACGCAGATGAAGCCAAGCATTGCTCAACCGCCTGGAGGACATCGGTCCACCTTCATGAGCACGCTCGGGATGTGAAGAAAGCTACTACAACCCGTCACTTAACGTCCCTTTCAAGGCGCATAAAAGAGTAACCAACTCATTATGGGCATCTGCAAACAACAACATAAGTACCTACAGCTTCTTCAACATGCGAGCGAACAGGTCCGGCAGATCTAGTTAATCAACAATAACAACCAGGGCCCACGATGGGAGCAAAGAATAGTAGCACCGTAACTTGTCAGACATGTAACTTAACTTAACGTCTTTATACTGGTTTAGAAGACTCTGCAGAGTCTGTATACAACCAGTTACAATTACATCATCTTGCTCTAGAAGCTGTACGCATCCAATCTATTCGTAAATGCATTAACCGTCCCAGCCTCCACCACCTCACGTGGCAATGCATTCCAAGCATTCACAACTCTCTGGGTAAAAAAAATACTTCCTAATATCTAATCTGGACCTCTCCTTAGTCAACTTGTAGCTGTGCCCTTTTGTTCTTGTTGGTGGTTGTATTTTTAAAAAATTGTTATAGTCTACTTTATCCCTTCCTCTGATCATCTTATACACCTGTATTAAGTCACCGCGAATTCTTCTCTCTTCTAGACACTGAAGGCCGGTTCTTTTTAATCTTTCCTCATAACTGTAATTCTGGAATTTTTGTATTCTCTCCAGCATGTCTATATCCCCTCTCTGATAAGGACTCCACACCTGTACACATTACTTCAATCTAGGTCTAACTAATGCTTTATACAGTTTGACTATCACCTCCTTGCTCCCACGTTTAATATTTCTTCCTATCATCCCCAACATTGCATTTGCCTTTTTCACTGCTACCTGAACTTGTTCCCTCACCTTACATGTATGATCTATTATAACCCCTAAGTTCCTTTCTTTATATATCTTTCTAATATTCTTCTCTCCCATTCTGTAATTATGTTCCATATTGGATCTACCCATGTGCATGACTGTAAGTCTATCTACATTAAATTCCATTTGCCAGATTACAGACCATTCTCGAATTTTATCTAAATCCGACCTCAATATATCCACTTCTGCTTTAGATGAGACATAGTTTTGTGTCATCAGCAAATTTTGCAATCATAGATCTCATATCAATGTCCAAATCATTTATATATATCAAGAATAAAATTGGTCCCAAAACCGAGCCCTGTGGCACTCCACTTTTCACTTCCCACCACTCAGAGTACTCCTTATTTATACCCACCCTTTGCCTTCTTCCCGCTAACCAATTTTCAATCCATTTGGCATGTAGTGAGAGGGTTGGGCACAGGACTTGTTGCTCCGCGATACAGAAACTATCAGCCACAAAACTTGAAAAACAGTCAGGACAACGTTTCATGACCGGCATGCATTTGTTGAAGACCTACGATCAACAACGTTAAGAAGATTTTCATTGATTGATTTATGCAATGCCAATTGTACACACTTCTGTAATATATATTTATGCAATGCCAATTGTACACACTTCTGTAATATATATTTATGCAATGCCAATTGTACACATTTCTGTAATATATATTTATGCAATGCCAATTGTACACACTTCTGTAATATATATTTATGCAATGCCAATTGTACAAACTTCTGTAATATATATTTATGCAATGCCAATTGTACACACTTCTGTAATATATATTTATGCAATGCCAATTGTACAAACTTCTGTAATATAAAAATATAACAGAGAAGGCTGTGGGCGCGGGAGTGGGGGCGGGGGGGGGGGGGGATTGACTCGTCTCGTTCAACTATGAACGGATATATCAAGTATGTGTAGATTGCAAATGCCTGTTAACATTGAGCTGCCTTGAAATCTGTCGTGTGAATTTCTGTAGACAAGAATTATATTTAATCTGGACTTGATCATAGATGTTAAGGACTGTATTTTCACCTGAAGAACAAAATATTGATTTCAGTCCAACCACTTCAATATTCTTTATTCCCTTTTATCTATCAGATCTTAAGGGACCTTTGGGTCACCATTGTAAGGAAACCTGCGACATAGCACATCCTGTACTCCTGACCGGGAAGATAACAAACAGCAATGGCACGAAAACAATTATGAACATACCGTAACAGAATGAGGTGTTAACAACAACAACAAAAAAGGTACACAGACACAGATTGGAATGTTGGTGTTTACCTTGGTCCTGTGGGCTTAATGTTGGCCTTCTGTATTGTGTAGATGTTCTTGCTCGCCCTGACCCTATGGGTTGAATGTTGGTCATCTGTATTGTGTAGATGTTCTTGCTCGCCCTGACCCTATGGGTTGAATGTTGGTCATCTGTAATGTGTAGATGTTGAACAGCTCAGAAGATAATGGTGAACCTTGCTGCCTCCCTGTGCATATTCGCTTAGGCCTGATGTCGGATAGCCAATGTCTAAAGCGAAATGTACTTACATCAGTGCTGCTGATATTCAACTCACTAGACATAGGGTTGATTCCGTTCTGCATCAAACAACGCATCAAGGTCCCCAAATCGACCCGGTTATATGCATTCTTGAAGTCTGGAGCAGTTGTAACCGTTTCGTTTCCTGTCTGGACTGAAAAACAATTTAAAAAAAATTATATTTATATGTGGAAAGATGGACAGGCAGACAGACGGACTGACGGGTGTGCGGACGGACGGATAGATTGATGGATGGATGGATGGATGGATGGATGGACGGACAGACAGACAGACAGACAGACAGACAGACAGACAGACAGACAGACAGACAGACAGGTAGGTAGATAGATAGATAGATAGATAGATAGATAGATAGATAGATAGATAGATAGATAGATAGATAGATAGATAGATAGATAGATAGATAGATAGATAGATAGATAGATAGATAGATAGATAGATAGAAAGATAGATAGATAAATAGATAGATAGATAGATAGATATATAGATAGATAGATAGATAGATAGATAGATAGATAGATAGATAGATAGATAGATAGATAGATAGATAGATAGATAGATAGATAGATAGATAGATGAACGGATGGATGGATGGATGAATGGATGGATGGATGGATAGAGGGATGGATGGAGGGATGGATGGATGGATGGATGGATGGATGGAGGGATTGATAGATAACGATGATTGAGAAAATATGATAGAAGATGGAAATGATATAACGTAGTTATAATTGGGGGTAAACAAAGAAAGACAAGGCGTTAATTGCTGAGATACAATCACAATGAAATCGAAGTAGAAAGGCAAATTGAAAATCTGAATAACAGATAGACAGACAAGCATGCGGGCGAACAAAGTGGCAGAAAATGCATTGGGGAGAAAAAAAAACATGGTTGCTAAATATAACGTATCCCGTTTCCATAATATGTTGTATTCTGAGAAAAAAAATTAAATGTCAACACTGAGGCCAAATATAGCAGCGGGTATTCCCCAATTAGCGGTCCACCAGCCAGGCTATATTAAGATCTTTTAAATATAGCTTGGAAACCGGACACTCTTATTGTTTCAGGCCGTATCTCCTGCTGAGTTGTCTGTGTTGTGTTGTCACACGGCACGGATATTTAGGACACTCCGGTGCATCGCGTTATCAATTGATCTGTGGTTCTGCTCACCTTGTGGAAACTCCCGTTCATGAGTTCACAGGTGCACGTAAAAATCCGGAATGAAGCAGGAAGGATTATTTTCTTTGAAATCAAAGCATTAGGAAGAACAACGTAAAGGTCATTATGTATCCCGATATGACTCCAGAATTAGAAAGGCCATCTTTGTTCTGCCAGTAAAGGTCAATGAGGCAGACGAGTTAGGGGTCAGCCAATCCCTGCGACGTTTGTTTGCCTGTGCTATTATAGCCAATGATTGATTGTATACGCCCCAATTTCTCTGAATTCTATTCCGAAGACACAATGAGAGGGTCTCGATAATTATGTTTGATGTCTTCCAGATCCCAGACCGGTCATGACTGGCAGGTGCACGTGCGACCGAGCTATAGAGTAATCCGGTATCTGTGTAAAACTGTGTTCTATATTACTCAGCAGACAGAAGTGTGTTGTGGTTGGAGACAGTATGTCAATAACTAATGCCAGACCGTCTTCGATGTTTCTTTATGTGAATACAATCTTTCATCTCGTCTCACTGACAAGTTGTGTACATCTCTACAGAAGAATCGTTTCCTCTGTAATTCTTCTCTTTTAGAAACATTTTTCAATGGTGTGTATTTACAGAAGTGAAAATAGTGCTTTCGCAACACCGCGTCGGGGATAGATGAATTATCAGAGACATCCATGTGCTAGGTTTCATGGTGGTACTTGTGTCTTAATTCATCCCATACATAATTCCGTGGGTTTACATCGTAATTCACGGGACATTTTATTTCCGGTTTGGGGAGGACAAGTCGATATAATAATATTTTTTATAAATAAGTAAAGACTTCGATACAAATATATGTAGAAAAGATGGTGGTTATATTCCGTTTTGCGAAAGGTTAGGGTTTGGGTTAGGTTTAGGGTTAGAGTTATGGTTATGATTAGGTTTATGGTTAGCGTTAGGTAACATGGTTGTTATTCCATCGTCTGTCAACGATGCTGCTGTAGAAACTAGATAATACTCTCCTTATCATGGACCAACGTTGACAGATTCCAGAAATTCATTGTTAAGATGGCAGGAAGAGGCGGAAGGAGACACTCTCGTGTATTCTCGCAGAATGTTTCACAACCCCAGCAGTTAAAAAAGTCTACTATTCTGTGACGTCACTACCTCAAATTTGTTGCTGAAAATAGTTATTTCTATTGTTTGGGATGAATTAAGACGCATGTACCTTCATGGCTTGTTTTTAGAAACTGAGTTGACCAGTAAGAAACTAAATCCTATAGTAGGAGGAGCAAGAATTAAAAACATACACGCTAAGGGAGCCAGAAGTTCGGCCAAGTTACCATAGATGTGTATTGACAGCAGTTGAAAGTGTAGAACAGTCACGTGGGTATCTACAAGCTTTCTGAATTAAAATCAACGCTGTCGTTAAAACAGCTGTAGCTGACGTACGTAGTGAAGCAAACTCTAGAAGGCTATAAAGATAACACACAAGCTGTCCAATGGCAATAAGGGAAAAGTAAAAGGCATTTAATAATACTTGGAAGTAATTAATACAGCAGAAACAACTAATAAATATAAAGAATATGAAGAACGGAAGACAAGAAAGCGGGGCTAACAGAAAAACAAAAGATAACCGACTTTTGAGAAAGATAAGAACAGAACGCCGACGTAAACCAGAAACTGTTCTATAGGACGCCAGAGAACAGAATGAAGAAAAAATGGGGCACAATGAAATTCTTAAAAGGCAAACACGTTTCTTTGTTTACCAACTTGAGGGAGATCAGGGATTGATGGAAAGACTATTTTGCAGACCTCCTCTGTGAAGAGGAAGACCAAGCTGCAGGTACGAAAGGTTCTAATGCAGAATAAGAAATCAATGTTGGGGAAAACATCACAATGAAAAAATGAGGGCAGCAATGGAGGCAAAACAGTTTTACAAAACATGATGGTATGACATCAGAAATGTACAAAATAACGGCAGGTGAGCTGTTATTCCTGAAGGTTCACCAGGCACCTTGGCGTCACAAGGTTATACCAAATGTGTGATAGCCATCATTTTACCAATAATAAAAAAGGGCGACAACCGACAGTACGAAATACCATATATGCATATCCCTCTTTAGTATCCCAGGCAAAGTCTACTGTTGGATACTGGACCAGAGACTGAGGCTTTTGGCTGAGCCGTAGATGTGCAAAGTCTACTGTTGGATACTGGACCAGAGACTGAGGCTTTTGGCTGAGCCGCAGATGTGCAAAGTCTACTGTTGAATACTGGACCAGAGACTGAGGCTTTTGGCTGAGCCGTAGATGTGCAAAGTCTACTGTTGGATACTGGACCAGAGACTGAGGCTTTTGGCTGAGCCGCAGATGTGCAAAGTCTACTGTTGGATACTGGACCAGAGACTGAGGCTTTTGACTGAGCCGCAGATGTGCAAAGTCTACTGTTGGATACTGGACCAGAGACTGAGGCTTTTGGCTGAGCCGCAGATGTGCAAAGTCTACTATTGGATACTGGACCAGAGACTGAGGCTTTTGGCTGAGCCGCAGATGTGCAAAGTCTACTGTTGGATACTGGACGAGAGACTGAGGCTTTTGGCTGAGCCGCAGATGTGCAAAGTCTACTGTTGGATACTGGACCAGAGACTGAGGCTTTTGGTTGAGCCGCAGATGTGCAAAGTCTACTGTTGGATACTGGACCAGAGACTGAGGCTTTTGGCTGAGCCGCAGATGTGCAAAGTCTACTGTTGGATACTGGACCAGAGACTGAGGCTTTTGGCTGAGCCGCAGATGTGCAAAGTCTACTGTTGGATACTGGACCAGAGACTGAGGCTTTTGGCTGAGCCGCAGATGTGCAAAGTCTACTGTTGGATACTGGACCAGAGACTGAGGCTTTTGGCTGAGCCGCAGATGTGCAAAGTCTACTGTTGGATACTGGACCAGAAACTGAGGCTTTTGGCTGAGCCACAGATGTGCAAAGTCTACTGTTGGATACTGGACCAGAGACTGAGGCTTTTTGCTGAGCCGCAGATGTGCAAAGTCTACTGTTGGATACTGGACCAGAGACTAAGGCTTTTGGCTGAGCCGCAGATGTGCAAAGTCTAC
The DNA here is from genome assembly GCA_036924085.1 of Ariolimax columbianus. NCBI lineage: Eukaryota > Metazoa > Mollusca > Gastropoda > Stylommatophora > Arionidae > Ariolimax > Ariolimax columbianus. The sequence continues at coordinate 85,427,878 of JAVGWX010000009.1, read as the reverse complement.
TGTTGGATACTGGACCAGAGACTGAGGCTTTTGGCTGAGCCGCAGATGTGCAAAGTCTACTGTTGGATACTGGACCAGAGACTGAGGCTTTTGGCTGAGCCGCAGATGTGCAAAGTCTACTGTTGGATACTGGACCAGAGACTGAGGCTTTTGGCTGAGCCGCAGATGTGCAAAGTCTACTGTTGGATACTGGACGAGAGACTGAGGCTTTTGGCTGAGCCGCAGATGTGCAAAGTCTACTGTTGGATACTGGACCAGAGACTGAGGCTTTTGGCTGAGCCGCAGATGTGCAAAGTCTACTGTTGGATACTGGACCAGAGACTGAGGCTTTTGGCTGAGCCGCAGATGTGCAAAGTCTACTGTTGGATACTGGGCGAGAGACTGAGGCTTTTGGCTGAGCCGCAGATGTGCAAAGTCTACTGTTGGATACTGGACCAGAGACTGAGGCTTTTGGCTGAGCCGCAGATATGCAAAGTCTACTGTTGGATACTGGACCAGAGACTGAGGCTTTTGGCTGAGCCGCAGATGTGCAAAGTCTACTATTGGATATTGGACCAGAGACTGAGGCTTTTGGCTGAGCCGCAGATGTGCAAAGTCTACTGTTGGATACTGGACCAGAGACTGAGGCTTTTGGCTGAGCCGCAGATGTGCAATGTCTACTGTTGGATACTGGACCAGAGACTGAGGCTTTTGGCTGAGCCGCAGATGTGCAAAGTCTACTCTTGGATACTGGACCAGAGACTGAGGTTTTTGGCTGAGCCGCAGATGTGCAAAGTCTACTGTTGGATACTGGACCAGAGACTGAGGCTTTTGGCTGAGCCGCAGATGTGCAAAGTCTACTGTTGGATATTGGACCAGAGACTGAGGCTTTTGGCTGAGCCGCAGATGTGCAAAGTCTACTGTTGGATACTGGACCAGAGACTGAGGCTTTTGGCTGAGCCGCAGATGTGCAAAGTCTACTGTTGGATACTGGACCAGAGACTGAGGCTTTTGGCTGAGCCGTAGATGTGCAAAGTCTACTGTAGGATACTAGAACAGAGACTGAGGCATCTGATTGAGTCACAGATGGGAAAATTCCAATACGGTTTCAGAGCAAACAGAAGTAATCAAGACCATATATTCACACTCGAGCAACAGTGTCAAAACGCTTTGTTGTGTGATGAAGTCCATCTATTTCTTGGACCTTGGAAAGGCATTATGTAAGGTTCCCTGAGGCAGGTATTGTGACTGCTTGGGAAGGAAGAACATCCCTTCATCTACGTCATACAGTGTTTGTATAAACCTGCAGAAACTACATTAGGGCAATAAACAAAATGGCAGAAAATTTCACCACCAGTGAGTCGAGTAAGACACGGACATTTTACATTATCATATCTCTTCATACATCTCATAGCTGACGTTATCAAATCCTTTAACCGGAAGGACTAACACGTTCTCAGTGGAAGCTGGCAGATGAGACCAGTTTGTACATCGGAGCTGGCGTTTGGCGATGATTTGACCCAAATTACTAAAGCAGAGGCCATTATGCGATTCAGACGCGTACCACTCATGTCATTATCATCATGTAACATGTCATTTGCAGAACGTCGCTCTCACGACAGCCTGTCTGTAGGAAACTCTATCTTTCGACAGTCTTCCGGCCTGACCCAAGGTCGAACTCAGCGTCTCCTTGATGTCCCGAGCCCATCAGTCGGACCCTGGCTCTCTTCCCAGTGACCATGCCTTCCATAACCACTCTCTCCAGTCCGTTGTATCGTTTGATGTGTCCAAAAAACCTCAGTGTTCGGGTCATTACGTCATGTAGGATGCCAATTCTCCTCTACATCCGGGTCTCGCCGGGTGGATTTGTTTCTTTCTTTCTTTGTCCACAGGATTTTCAAGAATCTTCTGTGTTGTTTCGAAAGCACCGATTTTCGCTCGTATTGCTTTTGCAATTGTCAATGTTTCACATCCATAGGTTGCAACAGCAAAAATGCATGTTCTTAGGTTCTTTAGTTTTAGTTCTTTGCTTGTATTATGCCATAGGTTCTGCATACTCCTTAGCTTCTGCATTGCCATAGTCAGTCGTCTTCTTAATTCTTTTGTAGTCTCCATTGCTGTTCAGTATTGATCCCAGATATTCAAAATGTGCAACATTTTCAATCTCTTCGCCAGCTATCTTGATTTTAGGTTGAATTTTTGTCTTATCAGTTGTCAATATCTTGTTTGTTTTTTTTTTGTTTTTTTGTTTTGTTGTATTCAGGTAGAGATTCTTGGCATCACTATGTTTCAGGACTGATGTAATTATTTGATCTAGGCCCTTTGCGCTATTCGAGAGCAACACTTTGTCGTCAGCACATCGTATTTCCGGTATCTCCTTTCCTCCTATTGTGAAAGGATCGAAGTCTGTAGAAATTGGATCTGTCTGTACATTCCCGAAAATGTTTTCTGCATATATATTGAACAGGTATGGTGAAAGAATGCAGCCCTGTCTGACCGCCTTGTGTATCTCAAACCAATCTGAGGTTTCCCCATGTATTCTGACGGCTG